>VYZX01014202.1:7759-25348 GCA_013401335.1 Brachypteracias leptosomus | reverse complement strand
ACTAGTTCACCCCCACAAGCAGTGATGCAATCATATCATAAGTCTTCATAACCCAGTAAAGAAAAACAACACCCTTGACACATTTCCCACCCATGATAAACACCATTACTGGGAACCCCAACTGGATATAGGAATTAAGACAGGACAACCAAGCAAACAAATCGGCCAGCAGTGTAAACACAGTATCCAAACAATATATATATGTAAACAGAAAATTGTGTCTATCAAATTGTTTTAACACGCTCTGGTCAGGTTTTAACCTTATCTCAACCCTCTGTGCCCCACACTGGGCACCAAAAAGGCTGTGGTGGTTTAAACCCTGCCGGGACCAGGCACCACGTGGCTGCTGCCCCCCCCACCCCCCAGACGGGAACAGGAGAGGTAGCAAAATACAAACCCTGCTGGTTGAGATAAGGAGAATTTAATACAGCGATGCAAAAGCAACGGTCACAACAACAGTAACAGCAACAGGGATAACAATGTACAAAACAAGAGGTTTTATAAAGCATACAGACTGAGTAGATACAGCTACAGACAGAGAATAGCAACTCCTGGTGAAAATTAACCCTATCCTGACCGAACCAGGACACCTCTCAATATAATTTTTTACTTTTAGCAGAGCTGCAAGGAAAAGTATTTGTGCAAATGTGCTCCTATTTGAGGTTACAGATGTCCGTTACCCCTATAGCTAAGACTGTGAAGATGTATGACTTGGTAAAAATGATGTATTTTGTTCTGTTATTTCAGATTTACACTGATGCAATTCCATAAATGATTACAGTACCATAGGAATCATGTTCTTTCCTTTTTGGCTATAGTGATGATTAACTGCTCCGAAACATATATATGAGTTTATTTCAGAATCTGATCTGCGAAAACCTGTCTCTGTTTTGAACACAAAGTTGGGATAGTATGTCTAAAGCAGTTGCTAGAGCAATGGCCTATTGGTATAATGGAAGAGTTCCTCTGTTCCTGAGTCACTTGCTGATTTCACTGACGTATTGTGGTCCTTGGACTTGGTAGATAACCGAGTCCAAAATAAGGTAGAGTTTAAGAGAGAAATAAATGCATGACATCCCAGTCATGCATGAAGTATTTGTACAAATGCAGTTCTTATGTCTTTCTAGGTCAGTATTTACCTACCAGTGCTGAAAACAATGAAGAGTGTTGTGGAGAGAATGAAGAATCTCAGCAATTCGATTGTAAGTTAAGGCACTTCAGATGTGTGTCCTACAGACCTTATTTTATCTTGAACATAACATGTTTCCCTGTTGCCCAAACTGATGTCTCCATGCTGCATATAATTTTAGAATGGGTCAGACATTGAAATAAAGGGCATCTGAAGACTGTTTAAGGGCTGGAGAGAATGATAGGATTTATTTTAGGATTTAGACTGAAGAGCTTGTCCTGGGCTTCCCAGAAAGTGGTGCTCTTTTTACTGAATCCTTGGAAGGACATGGCATTGTGTTGCTACAAGCCACTCTTTATGGCTGGTAAGAAATTGTGGTCCTTCAGGAAGTTAGCTAGGGACTTTCCAGGTGATTTTATTAAAGAAATGCCTATTAAATGAGTCTTGTGTTAAGTGCCTGTGTGAATGAACTTCAGGTAAGCTTAAGGTAGGATTTAAAAGAAATCCTACTAATAGCTCCTGGATATCAGTATGTGCTTTAGACTCTGACGTGGTGGGTTTCCAGTCCACCCTGGGTTTCTGGATTGTTGGTGGGCCTTCCATTGAAAGAGGCCCTTTGCAGTTGTCCAGAAAAGGGTTTTGTTGGTTTTTTTTCAGTTGTTACTCACAGTCATCAGAATTGGCTGACATGAAAGTTAGTAAGTAAGCATAGAGCTTTGGAATAGTTTTGTTTTGGGGCTGTTCACACCAATTTTGGTACATGAGGAATTTTCTCTAAACTGAGAATCCTGAAGTTGGGACTGTTTTGGTCTTCTAAGGCTTGGAAAAGTTGAGAGTTTATTTTGGATTTCTGGCAATTTTGCAAATTGCAGTCATCCTGTAAATACAGGAGTAAGCACTTCAAATTCTTGTCCTTTGTCAGTCTTCTGGGGGTTTTAGTTTTTTCTCTCTTCCTTCCCCCATGTCCTCAGTGTCTCCAGAGTTGAGGATCTCTTCTCACACAGGATAGCTGTATGATGAGGTTGAACTCTGTTGTTCAGCACCATTCAAAAGAGGTAAAATATCAAGAATAGGCATACTCGCTTTCCTGAGTTCCTTACGTTCTGTTACGAAGCAGGAAAATAAATAAATCTCTGTGAAATAGCTTTGGTAGCTCTAAGGAAGTAGGCAGACTACCTATATTCTATGCATGCTGTTATTAAAGAACAAAAATATCAAGTGTCACAAATACTTGTGCTAGGTGTATCCTGGTAGTAAAACTGGTCAGGAACAGTGCTGTGAAAAGGGCTTAGAATCTCTTTCAAATAGTGTTTGGCAATTGTTTGGGAGCCTTCATCGTGGGCATCTCCCATTCTATATAAGATTCCGGTTGTGATAGCCTCTTCTAAAATTATTGAGAATTAATCTGATAACAGAAATGAAGTGTTTAGATGTGCTTTAGGAGTGCACTGATCTGCTTAGGATTTGTATAAGATCATATGTAGTCTCCTGGTTGGACACTTTGTTGGGATGGAATTTGAAAGCTTTTAGCACTTTCCTAGGATTTTTAGGAATTCAGCTCCTGCTTGGAGTTAATGTATTGGTGCAGCTGTTGCTTATTTTTAAGTTTTGGAAAGCAACGCTGCAACTGCAGGTCAGCTCTTGATACATCCCAATTTCTGTGTATGTCATATGGACTGTGTAGATGTTTTTTGAAAAGCTGGATCAAAATGCAGGAAAACTTGCATTTCTCCAGCTTCAGACTCTTATTTCTGAAACCTTTCCTCAGCACATGAACTTCCCAGAGCCAGTACTTGTTCTAAAAGTACTGAAGAGCAATTTAATTTCTTTCTTTTTTCAGGGAAGTTGGTGTAGGATAATTCACACAGGAATTATGAGAAATGCATTTTGTAGCTGAACATTCAAATCTTCAAACCATGTTCAAAAAGTACAGTTGAGCTGTGAAATTACTGAAGTGCCTCTGAAAGCTTGTATTTGAACAAAGCTTCACTTCATTCTTCTGTTATTTTGTAGTGCAAAAGTGTCTTGCCTGAAATTGAGATTATTGTATTGCAGGTAATTGAAGCAAACTTGAGTGGAGAAATGAACTTGAAAATAGAAACTAACTTAGTATCTGTAACAACACATTTTAGAGACCTGGGAAACCCTCCCTGGGGTAAGTTCCCCTGTTTGTTGCCTCTTGTCTGTCTGATCTCATTACTTAGGTACTGTTATCACCATCATATTTAACTATTAGTCCTTAAAAAATAGCATGAAGTACTTTGAAGTCTTCAAATGAAATCTTAAAAAGTGGCCAATGCAAGTTTCATGTTTGTGGAGGGAATCTCTTTCAATATCCTTGACAACTTCGTAGGAATTAGGGCTTTCTCTTCCTTGCACTGCTGTTTCTGAAAAACATTTGAATACCAGTTGTTCAGTGATTATCAGGTAGTGCTTATCAGATATATCCTTATAGGTGTTGAAATTCCTTCTGACGTTTTGACTGAGTGTTTTGTTCTTATTCTTTTAGCATCAGAGGATGGATGTCAAAGTTCTGCTCAAGGCAGAGATTTGGAAAGCATGGCTGAAGCACGCATAGATATCAAGAAGCTGCAGCAGCTGCTTGCTGGACAGCAAGTGAATCCCACAAAAGCGTTGTGCAGTAAGTTCAACAGCTCTGCTTGCAAACTCCAGTTAAGGAGGGATGTTTGCCATACTTATATTTTCAGCAGAATGGTATATCTTCTGTTTTGTCTGTTTGAAACTTGACTGTTTTTACTATACCTGAAGACTTTAATATTAATATTTTTAGACCATAAGCTTCAGGCCTTAGGCATTTTGAGAAGTAAAAATAATTATAAAAGGGCATGGGTTATTTTTTTTTAAGTACTAAGTTGAATACTCAGACTGACTAATCAGGAGTGTCTTCTTCTTGTCTTTGTTTTGAAATTATTTTTTAATTAATATTTTGAGATACTGTTTTCTTGACAGCGTTAAAACAAAGTTTCTAATAGAGAAACTGGGATTTACTGATGTATTTTGTGGGGTTTTTTTGCAGATGCTTTCTTACATTCAGCACAAAATTGATTCTAATACCAAAATATTTTTATGCAGTTCGTACTGCATAAGAACATAGAAATTATGTTCTTTCTAGGGTTTTATGTCCTATTTTGATAGCTCTTTGTGCTTTTCCTGAGAACATCTGTGTTTTATGGTTTAGTGCAGGTGCTAAGAATTTTCCAAGGAAGATTTAAATTATGAATATAGCATTATAGGCCTATATATTACATATTTCCTTTTTGACACCAGCTCTTCAGCAAAGCTTCTTAGACCCTCAAGGACTTAAATATTACAAGATGTCTAGTTATCTTTCTGTCAGAAGTGATAGAAACAATGTATTCTGTAGATGTAATTTAAAGTATTTTTCCTGCTTTAAACTGAATTATGGTTTGTTTTTTTTTTCTGTACAGATATTGTAAGTAAAAGAATTGTCCACTTCATTTTGCTCCAAGAGGATGTTTCACTTCAGTATTTTATTCCAGTGCTTGCCTGAAAGTTTGGAAATCTCAGTCATTTTCCAACCTGAGGACTTTTCCGTGACGTCTGAAAACTTTCATGAATTGCTGGAGTACTCTTATGTGATATGCTGTTAGATGCAGCCATCAGATGGACATTATTTCCATATTTATAAAATTATTCAATCTCTTCTTATCCTGAAGGCCATTTTTGTGAAGAGTTACATGCTAGGAAAGGCAGAATGCCGGGGAGCTGTCATATCTTAGTGTTACAGAGAGCAAAACTGAAGGTTGTATGTATTTTTAGGATGCTTTGAGCTGTGGGGAAGACAACATAATATTTTTTTTCTCGTTGACAAACATAAAGGTAGGATTGACCTCTGGAGCTGCTGTTGCATGTATTCAGTATTGAACAATGCAGCTCCAGGTTAAGGATCTCTGAGCAAGCTGTCATACCTCCATGGAGCAGGAGAGCCTTTTGGAGGGTTGACAGATTGGTATTTGTCTGGGCAATTAAGCACAGCCCTCCTGAAGTGGTATTGGATTGACTTCTGTTCCAGCAATGATGTATATGGACTTGATGCTGCTGCATGTTCTGCCCAGAAATGTCTGAGGCAGAGGAGCTTCCTGTGGCTGCCAGCATGTAGCAGGATGTAACAGATGCAGAGGAGCACCAACAGCTCAGCTGTATCTGTTTGTACCTGGTTGCATCTTTTGTTCTGACTTGCTGCAACATACCTCAGTAGTTCTAGTAGTGTTTGAACTGATATGTTTAGCTCTTGGCCTGAGAGGCTGAGATGAACAGTCTGAATTACCTTGTTAATGTGGACAGTGAAAGTCTCCATGTACAGAATGAATATCATATTAGGACATGTGTGAACACAGCAGTTGGTGTGAAATAAAGGGCAAGTTGTCTGTGGATCACATCTTTCCCCCTTTCCAGATGGAAAGCATTGTACAACTTGCATCATCGTGGCATCAGACATGGTGAGATTGCATCTAGTCTCTGATACCAAGCAGCCAAGAGCATGACTAAGTTTCACTGACAGGAGCACTGACCCTGCCTCTATTTCCTGGTTATTTTCTGAGGTCTGTTCCTCCTTATTCCATGTGTGATGTATTTGTTATCCAGCAATCCTATAGCCTTTGGTGTTTTGAATATCTTGGGAAACTTCTTGTTTTAGAAATAGGGAGTCAGTCTTTGCTGCCAAATGGACTGGGAGTTTCTGCTAGCCAGTAGCTCTTGTCATGGTCAGAAGTGTTTGGTTTTGGTTTGGGTATTTTTTTTTTTTCAGGAGGCATTGATGTTAAGGGAGCAATTAATCTTTCTGTTCTTGCAGATGCAAGTGGTCAAGAGAAGGCTGTAGGAAAGGCAGTAGACTGGGAATGCTATGCTGCTTTGGCTTCCACCATTTCTATCAAACTAAATGGAAAGCATCTTCCAAATCCTGTTAGTTTCCATGGGCAACTGCAATAATCCAGAAAGTCTGTGTAAGACGAAAGTAGCTGTATACTAGGTTACAGCAATTGCATGGAAAGATGTATGTGGTAAATATTCTGTTTTTCCTCCTGAGGAGAGGGTAAAAACTGTCATAGTATGGTACGGAGTATACACTATGAAAGTAAGCTTTGAAGTCTTGGGATTTTCTCCTTTGAAAAATGCATTCTGATGGAAAAGGCTTTTTCTGATATAGCAAAAACTAGTAATAATGGCTTCTCAGATATGTAGGGTCTGACTGCTATTTTAAAAAAGAGATTAGAAGTTATAACTGCAACAAAATGGGTTTTGTTGTTGGGGTTTTTTTATTAAAAATATAAAAAAAGTGGGAGTAATGCTGGCACAGATCAGGAGTATGCAGTGAGATATCTATTTCACATTCTGGAGGGGAGGAAGCTAAACAGGCCAACAGAGATGAAGTCTCTCCAGTCCCAGTACTTTCTTACCCTTCCCACCTAAATACAGCAAAAGGATACAGCGCAGCCCTGCTATCATACACGTTGATCAGAGGGAAAATAGTATTTATTTGGGTTTAAACCTGCTGTCATCTATGAATGCAGTTGTCAGAGCCCAGAAGGCAGTATTGGGCCCTAATAGCCCTAAGTAACTTCACCAGGAACTGACCCCTACCCACCCGCTATCTATTGGCCCACAAATCCTGCTTCAGCTCAGACTGTGGCATCCTGTACTCCCCTAAACTATTTTGTAGGTGGGCCTGGGCCCAACCCTATTCCTGAATTGATGTTTAGATTTCATGAATTTGTTTTGAATGAGAGCTGTTGCTGTTGCCAGTTCGTTCTGTTTGCCTGGTTTATATTCTGCAGGCCTGTGCCCCAGCTATAGGGCTGTTTCCTAGCCTGCATTGTGGCTCCTGGCTTCTTACTCCTGGCACAGCCTCGCTCTTGCAACTCCCTAACACCAGTAATGAGAAGAAATATTTCTCATTAACAGCCCTTGTTGGTTCTACGTGATGAATCAATTGTCTTCTGCCAGAAAATCTTTGTTTTGTTGTAAGACACCGAATCAAAACAATTACAAGCCACTGGTAGGACTACAAAATGACTGTAAGTCCATTCAGCTTCTCTCCAACACTTTGTTCTCCTACACATGTTTCTGTTACAGTATGTTAGGAGTGGCCACTGCCTCCAGCAGCTCTGGCCCAGGAGTCCTTCTTCGCAGCTGCTGGAGCCCAGCCTCAGGTACCTGGGTATCAGGGATGTGACTGCCCTGGGTCAAGGGATGTAGCTGCTGCTTTCCCATTTGCAGGTTCAACTAGCAGTGAAGCTGAGCTATGTTCCAGAAATACATACAAACACACACAGAACACTGACGTGGCTGGTCACAGACTGCCAGAGTACACTAGATGAAGGACTTACAAGACTAAATTCTATAATGTGTTTGGCCTAATTCTACTTAAAATTTGGTCCAGAACAATCAACTTCTTCCTTGATGAGTCAATGGGATACCAGCTCCAAAAACGGTGCAGGCATAGATCTTTATTTTAGATAAGTGTTATTTTGTGGACACATAATTTTGGATAAATAACATACATATTGAACCCTCTACTAAAGACTGCTGAAGAGTATATGAGGTCACTGATGACTTCTGGTTACTTGCTAGACCCAACAGTCGAAACCAGAAGAGATTTTTCCTCTCCATGTTTAAATGAGCTTCTTCTTTTGTGTAAGTCTGTGCTGCACATCCACAGTCGTAATGGATGGTGAGAGCAGTGAGTGGTAGGTATTGTTGAATTTCATATCAGGATCACATTTGTTGGATCTAAGTATACCTGTTAGCACATGTCCCAGGCAATTCTGTATTTCATATAAGTAATCCCAGTTGACTACTTGGTGCCTTCCTCAAAATATCTGTTAATTTTGGATAATGTTTCTTGGAAACATCTCTACAAATTCAACATCTGTATTATGGATTGAAAATTCAGCAGCTTGGTGTTGACAGGCAGATAAACAGTTTAGTGCAAATACATTTACATTGCTGTGGACCATATACTTTTCAGGCTGTAGTCTCATCTCTGCCTTATTATTAAATCAGACCCAGAAAAAGGGTTTTATTTAGGATTCTGAGCCACATTGGTTTACTTTAATGTATGAACAGTTATTGTCAGAATGGAAGTGAGATAATGTTTGGCAGAGAAGTATGCTTTAGACTTACTGATGGAATATGTGGAAGAACATTGCTGTCTAGGATGGAAGGCCAAGCACAGGGACTGAGCATCACACCTAAATGTATCAAACAAGTAAAAACCTCACGTTATCTCTTGATATCAACATCTATGTAACACCATTCTTTCAGATAAGTGAGCTGCATGTCCTCTGACATTCCATAATCTATTGACAAAGGTTAGAAGTAATTTAACTTTGTGGTTGAGAGATCAACAGTATCAGGAGGGAAATGGATATTACTTGTTTTATGTATACATTTCTGATTTTTTAAATTATAGACTGCTTTGCTCTCTTAAGTCTTACTGTACCTGTGTAAGATGGAGTGAAGGAAAAGGAGAACTGTTCTTTATGTCATAAATTTTAAGATATCATCAAACAATTCATTTAAATTCATGCTTTATACTGTTGTTTTGAACTAATTGACAGGGGCTGTTGAGTCACTAGATCTGTAGAAATTTCAAATGTAAGTGCTCATCTCCTTAATGATGCTGCTTGTACATACGTAAGTCTGCTTCCAAAAAGGGCAAAAGGTTTTTCTTTTCTTTGTTAGGAATGTGTGGGATGTTCAGCATCTGTGTTTTCAGGTTGAGTGTTTTTGCTCTGTCAGAAAAAAAAAAGAGTTGAGATGTGACATGACCATGTGTTAGTCAGGAAGGCATTTGTTGCTTATATCGACTTGAGGTCATGCAGCACCGAGCATCAGACAACACTTAAGTCATGGGCTTGGGGAGCTCAATATTATGTTCTTGGGAAGCAATTGGACAAGATTTCTGCCTCCAATGGCAAAAAATCCTGAAAGTAGAAAACTTGACATAAATTTTCTAGTGATCCTGATACTTGTATTTGAGAAGAGCTGTTGCTGAGTTATGCTTCTGAAGAGATTTCTAGCTTCCTGACCTTTTATTTCAGTTAAAATAATAGTAGTGCAATAGAAGGCAGGCATTTAGCAGATGAATAATCTGGAGTTGAAGCTTTCTGGGACTGGTGAGGGATTTGGGATCCCAATGTGGAATTATTCTTGGAGGAGATGAAATAATATGAATTTGACATGCAGCTGTAAAGGGAAGTTTAGAAGTCTTACCAAGAGAAGTGGCTTTAAAACATTGTTTTGTTGTTGTGTCTGAGGAACGGGCATGATGTTTCTCTGTATCATTTTCTTATCTGCAAAAAGACCCAAGGTTTAAGATAAGAATGTGGAGAAAAACCATTACATTTTATTAAATTATTATCTACTAGTCCAGATCACTAAGTTTATGTCTCTAGTTTAGGGGAGCTGTGTGATTGGAATAGTTCAAAAAATAATACAAGTTATTTGCACTCTGAAAAGTTGGCCTGAAGGTCCTGCTCCCCCATCCCTGACCAACACCTGCTGCTCTCTGCTTTTGCAGTTCCTCCCCTGAGTTCACATGCTGATGAACTTTGCTTTCTTTGGAGCTGGGGAACTGATACTGGGTGCTTCTGTCCCTGCCTTGTAAAACCTAACAGATTGCTTAATTCCTACTGAGAAGCCAGATCCATGTATTCTTAGTGGTGAGAGAGACAGGCACTGAGAGATAGGAGGGAAGCTACTGTAACTCTGTGCTAACTTCTGTTACTCTGAAAAGCTGCATCACTCTGTTCACTTCTGACAGACTTTCCATCCTCTTCTTAGGGCCGTCCTCTGAGTTGTGGCTTAGCTGTGTGTACCAAGGCCTTATGTGTGCATGTTTTGCTGGCAATTTCCTTTTCACTGAGGTTTTATTTTTTCCCTCTTAGTGAGAAAGCATTTCTCTATACTACAAGATGTTTATTGAAGCCACTTGTATGCCTATGCTATCTTAATATTGCTAAGCAGGATATGATAAAAGATTTTTTTACTCTGTTGCTGAAGGTGATGTTGTTGACCTCTTTCTGTGCTAGTACATACTTGGAGTAGTTGCTCCTTGTGTGAGCTGGCACAGGCAGAATGCAGGAACAACCATAAAACCATGGTTGAAATGCAAAGAGTAAATTTATTCTCATTAACTCACAAACTGGGGGATCTCTGCAGCACGTGGGTGGAAGCACACAAGCAGGGAAACAGGCACCATGGAGCTCGGGTCTTGCTATAGAGAGCAAAATCTAAAGCTTAAACTAAAAGCGTGCTGCTTTCTCCTGTATATATATATATATATGATTTTTGCAGGCATAATTTTCCACTGTGTTTAGATCTTTCTCACAACAGGGCAGGAATCTCAAGTGTGTTTGATAAGGTGCCTCTGTGTCCTTCACAGACCTATGTTCTCTAAACACAGGTACTCTGCTTGTCAAACACTGAAAACTAAGCAACAAGTGTGATATATATGTTTTTTGACAACCCAGCCTCAAGTGACACTTGAGCGTGTTTACAGTCATCCTCACCAAACTTCCATTCTTTTCCCATGCTCCTGGTCATGAGAATGTAGTACACATGTTTATGCATGCCTTAATTTTAATCCAAGACCTGTTACATTAACACCTCCCCAGCTGAAACCTTCTGCTTTTTATGTAATTTTAAACTTCTAAGTTCCTACAATGCATATTATATTTTGAAATATTTTGGTTCTGCTTTCAAAGGGAATGGTGCTGCATTTTGCTGTTTTTCTGTTCAAGCCTCATCCATGCGTGTAATTCTCATCCTTCTGATCATTCAGTTCTTCTTTGATAGCATTCTAGATCTCCTGTCCTCTCCATCTGTTTTGCACCAGGAGGTGCTGGTTTGTTACAATCTCAGTAAAAAAGGCACTCGCATACCTGTAAATTGTCACTTAAAATACCGTTTATTAAGGATAAGACTATAAAGAAAGAGAGGCTAGTATAGATAATTCTACATCCCTTAAAATCCTGGGAACACTGCGTTTTGCAGCTTCAAACAGACCTCTGACCTGTGCACAGCATGCTGTGGAGATCCTGTCTGTGGAAGGGTCATCCCATTTGGGGATTCTTACTACGTTGTAATATTTTTGCCTGCTTTCAGTGTGGTACTCATGTCTTTGTGTGCATGAAAAGCAGGATGTGTTAGACCTTGGCCCATGAATTTTGGGATGTGCTGTACCTGGTATGATGAAAATGTGTTGGAAGAGTGCTTGGGTGCAAGGGAGTATTGAAGCTACACTTCCATGCCTGGCCTACAGAAGGGAGCATGTTCCCTTGCATAGAGAGGGGAAGACAGGACATACCTTAGCTCCAAAACTGGGAGATTGGTGCATGATGTGGTGGTAGGGATATCTTGCTGCATACTGAAGGCAGGCAGGCTGACAGCACTCAGCCATGGAAGGGCATCCTATCCACCATCATACTTGCTTCCCACCGAATGGAAGGAGCAGTCTTGTCACATTTTCCTGGTGAGGTTCTCCCCAGGTTACACAATGTTTTCAAGGGCTGAATTAAAAAGAGCTATTACTTCTTTCCCTGTTCCCTTTTATTAGGATGAAATGGGTGTCATGGCAGCTGTGTTTCTCACAAAATAAAAGTCACACGATGGTGAGGATCCATCCAGACACAATGAAGTGTTAAACTTTTTTTTTTTTCTTCTAAGGAGACTCTACTCATTTATTGCAATCAAAAAGCTTGAAAACCTAGTGCAGATGTAGTTAACATTCAAAACAGAGTAGGCAAATAGCAGAAATGCTGTGTTGAAAAGCTAGTTGTGCTTTTTTTTGCAGTAGATTAGCTGGGTTGACTGTAGTTCTTTGGATTAGTTTCAAAATAGTGTGATTTTCATTGATCTGTATTTAAATCACAGTATCATCCAGAAACATTAATCAAAACAGTTGTTCTGAGTGCAGTACAAATTGGAAGTTATGGAGTACAGAAACTTTTTTTTTTACAGCAGCTTGTAACATTGATGAATCTGTTGATATTTTGAAAACTACTGGAAATCCCTCAATATTGCTATTAGATATTGCCTAAGATATCTCCACCCATTTTGTATCAGACACTGTAATTTCCTATTGCAGGACCTTCGTTTTCAAGAAATCTATACATGTAAATGTTAACTGTGCATTTTGATGCACTACCAACCTTTGCTATCTTAAATTCTTTTCATCCCTTTTTTCAAAGTATGTCTTGAACATTGAAGAGGGTGAGAACATAGAACTCTCTGAACCAACCACCAGCTACTAAGATAGTAATGAAAAATAATAACTTTCTTTACCAGTTACTTCATTCTGGCATTGCAGGATTAACACAGAAAATTATTTGCCCCGACATTTCACTTGCCGTCTCACTCCTGGCTAAATAGAGTATGCTACAGTATCTGCTCTGGTCTGACATTTCGCATTTAATCAAATTTCCTCTGGTTTGAAACACTCAAGATTCTGTCAGGTTTAGGTGATAACAGAAGATAAATTTGCAATGTCAAAGGGTAAGTTATACGACAGAATTTAGACAAGGTGTTGGCCTTGTCCCACTGTCTGTCCAAGAGACCAGAAGATGCTCTCCATCCTTCACATCCAATCCCAACTATCTTATTCCAGCATGAGCCAATTCTGTGGAGCAGCCTTACACAAGCAAGTCCCTGGCAGGTTTCTGCCCTGTTGAAAAAGTCCAGGAGGAAGTTAGATATGTATTTGATTGCTTTTGACTTGCTTCTGATTTTTCAGATGCACTTGCTTTTAAATTCACTTCCACATTGAACTCTATCTAGCCCCAAACTATTTTTATGTCTTTGCATTGGGTCACAGGAGTTGTTAAAGAACTCAGGTCCTTCAGGACACTTGGATTAGATTTTTGAGTCTGTGTATCTTCCATGAAACTTTATCAAGCTCTACACTTTTGATCTATCCAAACTTACTTGTGCCACTTTAATATATTGTTATTCCTCAGTTAATTCCTCAGTTAAAGAGAATGATGGCAAGTTTGTGAGTTTGATTGAAATAAGTATTTTAAATGGCAGCCATGAAAATTTTTCTTGAGCAGCTTTAGAGATTTAAGGGATTTCTAGAAGATACTTGGATCAATTGTATTTCGTCACATGCAAACAGACTTTGAGCATGTGGTTTGTGTGTTGGGCTTTTTGGTTCTCCCCTTCTTCAAGTCTGTAACAAGTAATGGTAATGTGTAGCCATTCAGTGGCTGAGTAACTGACAAAGCTGAATCCATTTGACACTATTTGTAACCCTCCAAAATAGACTTATGGCTTACAAGTTTGGCATTTGAGAACACCTAACAAGTCTTTAGACCCATTTCATGTTTATGTTTGTCCTAGTATAATGTTATGTATTTTGGTTTCCAGTTTACATTTATAAGGTTAAATTTTGCAGCCACTACTCTGATCTTATTAGACAAAACTTCTGCAGTCGTTGACTCAGCTCTTTGCTGAAGTGGGTTGCAAAAATCTCCCTGCCTTCAAGAAAGCATTTTTGTATGAGTCAGTGAATTGGTGTAGAAACTTACCTATAACTTTACTTTGTTTTCTGGTTACACACAACCATATTACTGATCCTTATTTTTATACTGCTCTAGAAAAAGACTGCATATACTTTTTTCTTTAATTAGAGAAAGAAAACAATAGAGGGTGCTAAAGAGCTGTGGAAAAAATGTTACTCTGCTCTCTTCTAAACAAAACAAAGCTAGGAACGAGCAGGAGACCTTGGTTAACACTTGTGAGAGGTTGTGATTTTTTTAATGATCTTTCATAAATGACATTTCTTAAATGGGCAGGTTGCCAATGACTAAATGTAAGACTGGAATCGTTTAAACTTTGTAAGCTATAGAAGGAATATTGTTTCTAGAATAAACATCATTGATGACCTGGGTCACATCATTTAGGCACAGACCCTGATTGATGCTGAACTCAACTGAGACTGGGTGGCTAAAGTGCTTACAGGATCTGGACTGAAGCCTCTCTGTGCTTCAGTGCTTCATCTGTAACAAGAATCTTTGCACTGTACAGCTAGGTAAAATACGTGGCAAATAAATGCATGAAGGATTTCTAGTGCATTTGGCTTCTCTGATAGAGGCCTAAATCTAAGTTCTAGCGTTCACTTTATAGGTATTTTACTCAGGGACATCTTTATTCATGCACATGTTTCGGTGAATAATCAGGGAAACAAACTGTGTGAATGTGTATGGACTGGTGCCATAAATGTTTGGCTCTCCTTTCCTTAAGTGGGAGGACATATGTTTTCAACTCGTAGTTAATTAATAATTGATTAATCTAATCTCTCTTTGTGATGTACTATTGATGACAATTGGAAGCACAATTTATTGCAGTTCACTAAAGTAATGTTGGACTTACCCACTTTTTGTACCAATTTGTTGGCTAGTTAGTTGATTTTTCTTACACTGAAAAGATTTAAAGACTGTGTTCTGTGAGCTTGTATGTTTTACTGTCATGTTAGGATTATGGAAGATGCCAAGTTGGAGCTCCAAGTAATTTATTCTGGTACTCAAGAATCAGATAGACCTCCAGCAATGGGAACATTACTAAACATAATCTGTCAATACCAGAAGTCTTTTCCAAAAATGAAAATAGACAGGAAAAAATTGTCTTATGTTACACAAGCAAAAGTTGAATCACACTCAGGTCTTAAAGCAGTTTATGTGATGTCAAGTCATGTGCTTGCATTTGTATAATTTGCGGCAAAAACTTGGAACAACTTTAGCCTTTGTTTCCCTCAGAATAACTGGTGATGTTAGTAACTGCTAGAAAAATTTTACTTACCGCTGTCACTGTGGTGAATTTATCATTCCTCAAAAGAACATAGAAGCAAACCAGCAACTTGAGAAATTATATATTAAGTTTTTGAAATAGTATGGAATATTATACATGGATATACATATAATATACATGGATCTTAGATTTCTGAGCAGCTCATAAGTATCTGTTAATTTATAGTGTCCAGCACTCGGCTGGCATAGATCAGCTTAGTTCATTTGAAATCAGTAGTTATGCCAGTTTATGCCAGCTGAAAGATATGGCTCTGTGAACCTTTCAGTAATTCAGATCAAAGGGATGGTCTGCCCAGTGCACGAGAACCCTCTTCATAGATCTCATTTGTGACATTTCTTTTGGAAGCTCAAAATAAATCCCAAATTCTGGTTATGACATCTGAAGTTGCAGAAGACACTGGTGTTTCTGATGAAGACACAAACATTGACATGCCATTAGCATGGGGTTTTGTTTTGAATTGGCTTGTCTTGTACTGTGCTAATGGTACCTATTTGATTTGTGGTGTCTGTTTGCCTGTGTAGCTTCAGCACAATCATAGAATAATAGAATCATTTAGGTTGGAAAGGACCTCTAGGATCATCAAGTCCAACCTCTCTGGACTTGCTCCAGCATCTCAATGTCCTTCTTATATTGTGGTGCCCAAAACTGGACACAGTACTCAAGGTGCAGTCTCACGAGTGCCGAGTACAGGGGCACAATCGCCTCCCTACTCCTGCTGGTCACAACATTTCTGATACAGGCCAGGATGCTGTTGCCTTCTTGGTCACCCGAGCACACTGCTGGTTCATGTTCAGCTGACTGTCCACCAGCACCCCCAGGTCCTTTTCTGACAGGCAGCTCTCCAGCCACACTTCCTCAGGCCTGTATCGTTGCTGGAGGTTGTTGTGACTGAAGTGCAGGACCTGGCACTTGGCTTTGCTAAACCTCATATAGTTGGCCTCAGCCCATCGATCCGGCCTGCCCAGATCCCTTTGCAGAGTCTTCCTACCCTCGAGCAGATCAACACTCCTGTTTAATTTTGTATCATCTGCAAATTTACTTAGGGAGCACTCAATCCCCTCATCCAGGTCATCAATAAAGATACTAAACAGGACTGGCCCAAGAACTGAGCCCTGAGAGACACCGCTTGTGACTGGCCACCGACTGGTTTTAACTCCATTCACCACAACTCTCTGGGCTTGGCCATCCAGCGAGTTTTTATCCCAGCAAAGACTCCACCTGTCTACGCCATGAGCTGCCAGCTTTTTCAACAGGATGCTGTGAGAGATGGTGTCAAACGCCTTACTGAAGTCCAGATAGACAACATCAACTGCCTTTCCCTCATCCACTAGGTGGGTCAGCTGGTTGTAGAAAGAGATCAGGTTGGTAAGATCAAATGTTAACAGAATAGAGGGCACTTAGTTCCTCTAGATCAAAATTAATCCTCATGGCAGTTTTCATAGTCAAAAAAAGTTGCAGAGCACCTGATTTGGGCCCAGGCAAGTATGCCAAACGAAATCAAGCAGACTCACAGTTACCAAAGGTTTTTCCACTGCTGTGAGACAGCACTTCTTCTCATGGGTGAAGAATTCGTTTCTTGGGAGGTGGTACAGATCCCTGCAAAGCTTGTCTTTCCAGACGTCATTCACATTGATGGAGTTGGAGATTCAAGAGGGCATTTTTGATAGGAGGGGTGCATTTAGTAATGGAAGAGTAGGGGACTTGGAGCACATGCAACACATTGCTTCATTCTATTCTGAAAATGCTTCTTTTTTGGGGAGTCATCTCATATTTGAGAAGTTCAAATGTTTATCTTTAAAGAAATAGAGGTAAGGAAGATAATTATGGTTCATTAAATCTCCACCATGGAGCTATGATACAAAATCTCCACCATGGAGCTATAAGTGTTTCCAGAAATAATTCTCAGAATTGTATCTTTGTGGCTTGCTTCATGGAATGTAGGCATCTGAGGTCCAGTCGTCCTGGCAGGGGTGGTGACATTGTAAAAAAATTTGTTATGCCAACATACCCATACTTTGAGGTCTACCACCACCACTCCACCCCCTGCAAAGAAACCTGTGTCTTCCATATGCCTGGAAGATTTTGTGTAATTAGTTTGTGCTATACTATAGCAATACTGTCAGTAAAATGGTGGGGGTTATTATTCAAAACTTTCTCATTGTTAAATTAAATCAGAGAACTCTGTCATGCGACGAGTTAGAGTGAAGGTGTGAATTTCATCTTTCTACTGCTGGTATTTGTTACAGGTATTATGACAATTCTTTCATTGAAGGTTTGTAGGGACTGGACCTTTCAGAGTGTCTCTGAATTCAGTAAATCTTTTCTTAGACAATGGAAAAAAGTAGCTGTCAGAACCTGAGAGAAAATTAATTTTCTGATATAATAACTGATTTATGCCAGCAAGGTCAAACCAGCAGAGGAACTGTTTAAAACTTAATAATTTAAACTATCTTAGTTACAGAAACCAGGAGATTATTTACACTCTGGTGGTGTAATTTGGTGCTACTCTGTTGCATTCATTGCAGTTCAGTTACATCCATGGACAGGTTTGGTTTCTAATGAACTGTTCTTACTCTGGGGGAAGCCCTAGGAGCTTCTTTGTATTTCCTTTT
>VYZX01014201.1:25441-38496 GCA_013401335.1 Brachypteracias leptosomus | reverse complement strand
GCAAGTGGCTGCAAGGAACCCCAGAAAGCACCAAGTACAGATCTGCAGTAGTGAAATGTGTCTGGAGTAGTGCTCACAAGCACATATTTACAATTCAACAATCAGCACAGACACACTTAAATAAAATATTCTGTTCTAGGAACAATAACTAATTTTGTGTGGTTTTGCAAAAGCAAAGGGCTAAAGGAGATGGAAAAGCTTCTAGTTACTGCAGGAACAGATAAATTCCTTTTCAAAGTTTCATGACATCCTTTTTTCAAAGCCTCGGTAGACAATATAGAGATTCAACCTAGATTAGGTTTAACATTTAAAAGGGAGACAGCATTATTGTCAATTAATGCTACAGGAGATAAGCCCTGAGAGCATTGCTTCTGACCTGAGCTTTCCCTGGTAATTTGTCTTGATCTGCCTCTGTTGACTCTGCTGAAAATTCAGATAAATTAAGAAATAGGGTTTGTTTTTTTTTTTTAAATCCATTAAAAAAAACCCCAAACCAGTAACAGATAGGAATCTGGCTTCAGTCGAAACCTGCTTAAATTCAGGTTAAGATTTTGTTCAGGCTTTTACCCCAGCCTGATATCTTTACCCTGAGTTTGTTCATTGTTATACAAAGCAATCTTTTTAAAGAGACAGCTTAGGTGGGGATCATCTGAGTAAATGCAGCTGTTTCTCAAACAGATGTTTATGCATGAGCTAGCCTAGCCAGCTACACTCTTCTTGCAAGAAGAAGTCTGGTACACTGGTCATGAATTCCCTCCTGAGCTATTTGTCTGAATTGGGTCAGATTAACTATATACTCAGAGTAACTAGCTCACAAGTGGACATCTATCTTTCAGATGTCTAAATATAGAGAAATCCAGCACAGTTCCAGGGTCCTATGAGGGTGCATTTGCAATAGCTCATAATAACATACTTGTATAAAATTAGTCGCTGTCCTTAGTAACAGTGTTCACAAATATAAGGCAGCACAAGTTATAACACAGACTTTAAGTAGAAGTCCCCAAAGCACTCATCTGCTGTCTGTTGACACACATTGAAGCCCATATTGCTATATCTTTTCAAATATTATTACCCACATTTGCTAGTCCACAACAGCGCAGATATGACAGCAAGTTTATACTAACATCTTTTTGCTAGTCAAATACATCCCCCATGTTGTTTGCATGGGAAAAAAAGTATCTTTTTCTTCAAAAACTTCAGAGGGCATCTAGCACTCTGTTTTAGCTGTTACAGCTGGCACTGACTCATTTTGCAAGAAAATACAAGCAGCAAGATAAACAGGAAATCTTGCAATTCCTGTCTCCACAATTAGGCTTTAAAAGCCACTAGAGTGATCCTGTCTCTATCATGGTGGCTAATAAGCCACCATGAATCTTGGCCACTTCCCAAAACTACGAGCATCACCCTCATCCCTGGGAAACTTACCATGGTTCCAAACCTAAAATCTCATCTGTCAGGAGGGGCAGGAACAACTAAACAAAACAGAAACATCCTACAGAATTCATTAGTATTTTAGAACATAATTTGCACCTGAGAATCAAATGAAGAATCTGCTCCTACGTCATTGGGAAAAACTATTGGTCACTCTGAATAGCAACCATTTCCCTCTCCTGGAATCAGAACTACTAAATGTATGCCACATTGCCTATAGTTAGTACCAATCACTTCTCCAGCCATGGTGATAAGAGTATCTGTGTGGTATCCTAAATGGCCCTGGTGATGGGTCTAGAAATTGGAACAGGATCTTATATATGTTGCTCTTTGTACAGCTAAATGTCTTTCATTCCTATAACTCCTTCTTTTTTTCTCTGTTCTTTCACTAATTTTCTGCACACCTTTTTTTTCTTGAAGATTTACTTGAATGCAATTGTTCTCTGCAAAACATTCTATCATGAGAAACATTGTAAAACAAAAGAAAATGGAAATGTCCATTTTGTGTGAATTGAAATTTTACTTCCAAAGGTCAGTCATTCATTTACAAATCCATTCTGTCTAGCTAATTTCACTTTCTTCCACACTCATACCAAATAAAACTATTACCCAGAGTTAAATAAAATTACTTCCTTGTAATTTTTCTTTTAATGAAATAAAATCCAATCCACTTTCAGCTCCTATTATTTCTGGTGTCTCTCTCCTGCTCAGCCTCACCACAAACAGGAGCTGATCATATGCATTCATGAGAAATTAAACCTCACATCAGCTGCGGTTCTGTAACAGGGAGACTAATAATGTGCCAGCAAGAGAGGCAGCACACCTCAGTGGGGAGACAACTAGAATTTGGAAGGCCTGAGTTCTG
This sequence comes from Brachypteracias leptosomus, assembly GCA_013401335.1. Taxonomy (NCBI): domain Eukaryota; kingdom Metazoa; phylum Chordata; class Aves; order Coraciiformes; family Brachypteraciidae; genus Brachypteracias; species Brachypteracias leptosomus. The sequence continues at coordinate 36,200 of VYZX01014201.1, read as the reverse complement.
CTACCAACTATGCAGTTTTAGGTACAGGGTGTACCAGTTTTTACATCACTGAATTGGAATGACTGGTATTTTCTTTCCTTCTTGAGATATTTTGTAATCTTACAATTCAAAGTGTTAAACATAGCAAAAAAAAAGGGTAATCCTACTTATAATGATAATATTTTTGCACTACCATGAGCTTTATTGTTGTCTTTTTTCTTTAACTGGTTAAAAACTACATATGGATAGAGCTGGCTCAGGACAACAGACAATTGTGATGATCATCCATAAAATAAATACTGGTATAGACTTAAAATAAAGACAATATCAATAGACCAAGAAGGCTGTAATGTTGGAAATTAGGTGGTATGTTACATTCTAAGAACCCGTAAAATGAATGCTTCTGAGCTTGAAAGATGGGCAATACAGAAGTGTTCCAAAGGTCAATATTGGGACTAGTGTTTTTTAATGCAAACTAAATCAATAAAAGAAGTAGATAATATTGAAAATTGATAGGTTATTTCAGCTAATAATAGCCTGCAGAGAATTGTGAATTTCCCCAGCTGTACTTAAAGTCATTGGAGATCTAGGCAGCATGATGGCAGATTAAATTAATCTTGGATGAGCAGGAAATATTGTACATTGACACAATACAAAAGTCAAAGTCATTGATGGTCTCTAAGCCCAGCAGCCAGCTACTCTAGTGGAAAGAAATGGAGGAGCTGGCACATGCAGTTCAGCAACTAGATGATGAGTACATTTAAAATTACTTAGGTTAGGCATAGCATGAGGCAGATGTCTCCTGCAAGCTTGAGTGCAAATAAGAGTCACAGAACGGTTTGGGTTGGAAGGGACCTTAAAGATTGTATAGTTCTAACCTTCCCTGCCACAGGCATGGACACCTCCCTCTTAGACCAGGTTGGTCAAGGCCTCATCGAACCTGATCTTGAACACATCCAGTGATGGATCATCCACAACTTTCCTGTGCAACTTGTTCCAGTGTCTCCCCTTCCTCAAAGTGAAGAACTTCTTCCTAATTTCCAATATAAATCTACCCTCTTCCCGTTTGAATCCCTTACCCCTTGTCCTATCACTACAAGCCCTTGTAAAAAGCCCCCTCCTCAGCTTTCTTGTAGGTCCTCTAAATACTGGAAGGCCACAATAAGGTCTCCCCGAGGCCTTTTCTTCTCCAGGCTGAACAACCCCAACTCTTGCACCCTGTCCTTGTAGGAGAGGTGTTCCAGCCCTTTGATCATCTTTGTGGCAGTTCTCTGGACCCTCTCCAACAGGTCCTGTCCCTCTTGTGCTGGGGGCTCCAGAGCTGGACTCAGTACTACAGCTGGCGTCTCAGAAGAGTGGAGTAGAGAGGCAGAATCACCTCCCTTGACCTGCTGGACATGCTTCTTTTGATGAAGCCCAGGATACAGTTGGCAGGGTGTTTGATATCTTAAACCCAGGAGAGAGAACAACCAAGAACATTTTATTTTACATGTTTGTACAGAATAATACACAGCTCACTCAAGTGTTTCAACAAAACTGGTTGTTCACCTTTAAGAAATGTAGAATAGGAATGATACTTAAAGTAAAGGGATTAAGGGCCTGGCTGGATTCATAGATAATGAAGAATATTTATGCTGGAAGGGAGCTGCTTAAAATATTTGTAGGCAGACTTAAAGTGAATACTTAACATTTTGAAGGATTCAATAGAAAATACTTTCTTCTTAATTCATAGTCGCATTTTAGAGGCCAAAAGACAAAGTAATGAAGAAAAATATGAACACACGCAAACACAGAGCTTGGAGTGAGGAGGAGAGCTGTGGACATGCCACTGAAGTCAAGACAATTGATGTGATCTGTTTTAAATAAGGACCAGAAAAGTTGCTATCCAATAACTACCTTTACAGTTAGGTAGTAAAGGTAATCGAATCCTACATTTCACAATGCCAGCTAAACCAACCAATTTACCATTCAATGAGGACCAGTATTCACTGGGAAAAGAGCAATCAGAGTACTTTCTGTGCATTCTGATTTTATTCCCTTCCTCAAGCATTGCAAACTCTGTTCTCCAGATGTTTGATCAATTTGCTGTAAAAAATACGAGCATAAAACTTCCCTGCTTGCCTTGTCTGTGCCTACGGACAGGTCTCTTGCTATGAATGGTTTCTGATATCTTAGCCTATGTACTGCTTTCCACAGCAGCTGCTTGTCATCCGCCATTCAGCTCTTTAGTTACCTCCTTCTAGAGGTTCTCCTTCTTTGACTCAGTTGAAGTGTTATTTTATTGCACAGCTTGCTCACTGACATTAATGTCACCCATTACAGAAAGTTATTCTTTAACAAAAATGGGAGAGGCAAGAGTGAGTATGAAAAAATTATCATCGCTTTTTTCTTTAAGAGGACACTAAAATCTGACCATATCAGAAATACATAGGAGAATTGACAAGGAGTAATGGTTTTAAGCTAGGCAAGGATAGATTTAGATTGGATATTAGAAAAAAGTTCTTTAACATGAGGGTAATAGATCAGTGGAATGGGCTGCCCAGAGAGGTGGTGGAGGCCCCACCCCTGGAGTCATTCAAGGTCAGGCCTGATGGGGCTCTGAGCAGCCTGCCCTAGGTAGAGATGTCCCTACTTGTGTAGGGAGATTGGACGAGATGACCTCTGGAGGTCCCTTCCAGCCTAAAACATTCTATGATTCTAACTCGCCTTGCTTTCCTTTGTCCTTAGGATAGCTATGGCAAAGTCATTCCTGTGTTGTGTGGGAAATCTGTAAAATGAAGTCAGTATTGGGCTCCAGGATTCCTGTTCAAGAAAGCATAGACATCTAACAGAGAAACCAAAAGCACAGCAGAGTTTAAGCTTCAGTATTTTTTCTGAATGGAGGTAGCCTGCTGAATCACAGCCTTATATTAAGTATTTAACCTGTCGTCTGTCACTCTTATAAAACAAGTGCAAATACATGCTGGTAGAACAAACTTCTTGAATCATCTAAGGAAGGCTGCAATGTCAGTCTCTATTATGCTTCACAATAGGAGTTTCTCTTGGTCTTGTTTTGCTTTATTTAATTCCTCAAATCACAATAAGAAGCAAAAAGAAGATAAATTACTTATTTTTTCTCAGGTTGACTGGGCCTCAGAGAATGTCAGGTCTGCTATCTCTTGCTTTCCCTAGGATTGCCCAGATGGCTCTTTGGAAATGGAAGTGTCTAATTTTAGAGCCAGAAAAGGAAAAAAACCCTAGACAGTCTAAAGCAAGGTGACTTTTCCCTACAAGCTTTGATGTGTTAAGATTTTATGGCAACATTTTTCTCTCTTTCCCTTTGCTTGACTCTCTCAGTCTCACTCTTTATCCCCCCCAGAGATGCACGTTTTTAAAATTAATGAACCACAGAGATGTATCTCATGAATGGAGACTTCTCTGTGTTCGTTTCAGCAGAAATGTTCTTAGCATGTAAAGGACACATTTACTTTACTGGTTTTCTGTGGCTGACCTGAGAAAAAAAGAGATGATAAAATCATTGCAATAATATATTAAACCGGAGTAATGGGTGTGAATTTTAGGTTACCAAAGGGGCTGCCCATGGAATAGAAAGAATTAAATACATGGGGTTTTTTCCTGTTATTAGAGCTGCATGCATTTTGTTTGTTTGTTTTTTAGATTGATTGTGCTCTCACTATATATATGCTAATTTATAAATACCGAAGCTTATGATGTATCAAATGATCTGTCAATTCACATTCACTTCAGGGAATCATGCAGACACAGACAACCTTCCCAAATTCCTACTTCATAATTTTCCAAACAAATGGCATATTCCATTTTGGAATGAACCAGAAATTTTGTCCAAGCTAAAACTGAGATAGATATATTGACAGACAGGTAGATAACCAAAGCTTTACAAGCAGGATGAAAATTATTAATTTATTTTCATTGAATATGTAAGTATCTCTAGACTAATTGCTGTAGTTTTGCTGTGTAACTCAGCTTTCTTCTGTTTAATACAACACAAAATGGCATACACAAAGAAAATAATGAAGTATTTTGAAAGTAAAAAGCTGCATTATTAGAACTAAAGAGCTGAAATGACTGCAGACAGGATACAGATTTCAGGTGAGCTTGAGATAAATTTTTAACACCTTTGATCTTCTTCTTAGCTTACTGCAGAATAGCTGGCAATGGTGCTTTGCAATTGCATGCACAGTGCTTTAGAAAATTTATTGTTCGGTTTGTACAGTCCTTTGTAATAAAAATTTCAGCCTTCAAAAGCAGGGTCTGTTGTGTTGGATAGGTAAAAGCCTAAGAGAAAAATGGGAGATCACACACATGACAGGAAAGTAAACCAGTTTTACATTTGTCTGTCATGTCTGTCATCCAAAGAATAAGATCTCCACAACAAATCTTCTAAGGTCTTCTAAATTTTTACAGTTTGAAATACTTCACAGAGTTATTAAAGCAGTAAATGACTTTATAGCAAAAAATACTTAGATTGTGTCTTTTCTTATGAACCTGGCTCATTTGGGAGCTTGATGAAGTTCAGCTGACAAAGAAAGGAGCTCAGGTGGTGTCTCATATTACTGAGTTGAGTTTGTGCTATTAATTGAAATGACACTTAGTGCTACATAAAGTTCCTCTAGTCTACCTTCAGTGCCCTGGTAAATTAATTTTCTGCAGCCCTCCTCCTTCAAACAAAGGTACATTACAATAGATGGTTGCTTTTCTCTATGTTACTTTGAAAGACAATGTACAAGAGGTCTGGTGGAGGATACTGCTGGAACTAATTGAGTCTCATTGGCTCTGGCCTTACCAGTGTAAAGTGGCAGCTGAAGCCCAGGCTTAAGGCCAAACTAACCACTACTTTGTCATTGTCTTCAACAACTTCATTACCTTGCATTCCAATGCCCTTTCTTTCCTAGAAGTGGAGCAAAGGTCCATGTTTTTCTTTAGTTACTGTAGCAAAGTTCAGTGTAGTGTGTCTTTGAAGCTCTGATGAAGCATATTTTTTAAAGCTTTGGACAAAGGTGTACCTCAGCACTATTTATCTGCAATGTATTTTCCATGTTGAATGAACGATTGAGGGGTGACCTTATCAATGTTTATAAATTATGTAAAGGGCGAGTGTCAGGAGGATGGAGCCAGGCTCTTCTCAGTGGCATCCAATGATAGGACAAGGGGCAATGGGTGTAAGCTAGAACATAGGAGGTTCCACATAAATATGAGAAGAAACTTCACAGTGAGGGTGACAGAGCACTGGAACAGGCTGCCCAGGGAGGTTGTGGAGTCTCCTTCTCTGGAGATGTTTAAAACCTGCTTGGACATGTTTCTCTGCGACTTGATCTAGGTGATCCTGCTCTGACAAGGGGATTGGACTGGATGATCTTTCAAGGTCCCTTCCAACCCCTAACATTCTGTGATTCTGTGATTCTTCTAGAGCAAGAAGAGGGAGGCAGCAAAGTACACTTTGCTGTTAACAACTGTGGTATTGGGCAGGTAGACCAAGTAAAGGTCCTGCTCCAAGGACTCTGATTTTGTTGGAAAAGACAAACCCTTTGCTTCTACCAGTTTCAGTAGTGAATTCAATAAATGCTGTATTTGTCCAATTGTCTCAATATAAAAGACATAAATCTTGGAATAAATGTTTATATAGAAATATCACCTAGTTATGCTTCTAGAGAGCAAGCTATTTTCAGTAAACTGGAGCTGTGATGAGACTTGGGAGTATGAATATGCATAATATTACAGTGAGGCCCACTTACAAGAATGACCTGAGTTACATATTTGTGGCTCAATGTCCTATTACAGCTGCAGTACAATTGATGTTAAATACAGTGAATAAGAATTTTTGTTTTCCAATTTTTGCCTGATTTTCTCCGAGATTCTATTTCAGATGTTCACTATGACTGTCCTAGACCTCCCCAGTGTACACCTATTGCAAACTGAATTTTCCCATCCCAGCTCTTACATTTCAAAGGCACAGAAAATAACCTGAAGAAAGCTTTCTATTGGGGAATGTGGTAGAAAAATGTCAACAAATAGTGCGTGTCGCAGATAGAGATATTAAAGAACACAAAAGCTAGCAAAAAGAAGCCCAGGACCTGAGCTCAGATGCAATAGCATTGTGAGGAATGGAGCCAGATCCCTATCCATCACTTACAGAGAGAAACCAAGACTCTGCATTCAGCCAGTGTCCTTTCAAGTACCAAAATAAAGAAACAGATTCCTAAGGCTCTCAGAAGTCCTCAATTTCTTTTTTTATGTTGAAGAACCGATTTTCCAAGGAGCATTGTAGCATAGTTAGTACAGCCTTTGGCACCTGGACTGAAGTGTAGCTGGGCAAATGACTGCTCTCACCTCTGCTCTCTTCCACCTCCTTGGCCTACAGCCCTGAGGTAGTTACTCCACCTGCAGAGTCACAAGGAACATCTTGAAGCCTGTAGACCCAACAGGCCCTTAGAGTTTCTGACAATTCAGCTGCCAAAGACATCTGCAGAGCCTATTTAGAAAGTTTGGCCCTTCTGTTCTTACTAATATGCTCTGACAGTGTCACAAGAAGGTATTTCTTTGTCAAAGTACTTTCTTCTTACACTAAATGCTATTCTTGAATTATTTTTCTACTGATAGTTTATTTGTTTGAACATAGGAAAGAATATTTGACTTTGGAAGAACAGATTTTATTGGCACAGCTCAGAATTTACACATTATCTAATGGCAACTCTTCATGTATTCATCTTTCTGTAAGAACAGATAGACTTGCAAATCTCTTTAAATTAGGGACAGTGTTTTGAACAATTTATTCTGGTAAAATTTCCCAAAACTCAGTGGAGCAGCACTGGGAAAAGGCCTTGGACTTTAGTGATTTACTTTTATAAAGAAGAACTTGATGGAAGAGAGAATACTTAAAATACAGTCCGTGGGGGTTAAGAATAACTGCACTACAGTGTTACACATCAGTGACTTTTGTCTTGTAGGTAATGGAGTGGTGGCAGTCTGTGAAACAGGAACATTGCAAAGTGGTCCATGAGATGATCACAGAGGAAAAAATTAAACCCCAAAGGTGTTCTTGCCCACAGTCACAAAAGCAAGCAAACAAATAAAAAGGAAGTGAAAGGGATAAAAGAACAAAGCTTAGCCTAGTTTGTATTTGTTTGTCAACAAAAAACAGTGTAGCAACACTACAAAAGATGGTACGTGAATCTTTCTCAGACAAGGTAAGTGTCCATAGAATTTTTTTAAAAAGGCTAAATGTAGTTTTCACTGAATAAAGTGATAAATATTATTATGCAACACATTGAGAACAATCAGCAGCACCTCTGTTGTGAGGAAATACATGGTCCTTACAGTTCAGGACAAAGATGTATAGCAACAGCTGACGCAGAAAAAGTATAAGGAGGCATAGAAGATATGTTAACAGAGCTAGGCTCTAATCTATTTGTGACTGGAAATTCAGCTTTAGAAACCAGGGATGAGATTTGCTGCCAACATTATTCACACTACTTCATTGAAAGACATGGAACTACACTGACTTACCTGTAAAGACTTACCTGCCTCTTTACTGTAGAAGTGCTTTGGTTTGCAAGAATATGAAATGCTTTCATTCAAAGAATGCAGTTCTAGCCTTTCCTCTATTGTAGCATATCAGTCAGACAGTTTTCAATGAAACATTTTTCACAGGCAAATACTCATTCTTGATTGCCAGAAGAGGTCCATTCTGAAGAATTTAAAATTTTAAAACAGGTAATGAAAACAAACTTGTCAAATTACGTGAGATTTTGTGAATTACATAACTGAATGTCCTTCTTTGTTTTAACATTTAAATGAATTCATTGTGAGAAGGAGGGAAAAAACTAAAGAGTTTGTCCTGATTTTTATTTCATAGACATGTGTTGTATTTATCATAATTCAGGACAGAAAAAAATGTAAAACATCTTGAAAATTGCTTTGGAACAGAGAAAATAGCTATCACCAGATGCCTCGGAGCTCAAAATTTATCCGTCTCCCACATCACAAGCAAACTCTCTCCCACTTTTACATTGCTACATGAGGTTATTAACCATAGGGGAAATCATTGCATCAGGACCTCCTTTTTCTATCACTCCTTTAATTGCTCCAAGTCAGAAGCTTAAGGGTTAAGAAAGAAACTTTATCAGGGACTTTGTCAAAGGAGTTTTCTGAGAACTTTTAATTTGCAATGTGCTATTTAAAGAAAATGTCTGTTCATCAAAGGATAATCTCAGAAATCTGTGGGTTTACAAAGTAGCAGGTACCCAGTTCTCCCTTGGCTGAAAACTGCAAAAAATTACTCTCATGTCTACCTCCCATGTACAGGAGCTTTTGCCTGGGTTTTTATGTTCAGTTCCTCATGACAAGGCATTTCAGGCCACATATTTGAACTTTGTTGGAAGTTTCTTTATACATTTAAAATGAAGGATGCTGAGCCAAGCGCTAAGGCTTTCAGTAGAACTAAGACGTGGGTACATGTTGTCAAACATGATGAGGGATTGTTCTGGAGGTTTGTGCTTGCTATTTCCAGGCTCAAATGTTAGCATCTTCCATTAGCACAGCCATGCCATCCCTTCAGTCATTTCTGTTGTCCTTTTAACATTTCCTAGCTTTGTTAAATACCCATTCCAGCCGAGAGGACCGGAAATGAAATGAACAGTTTTTCAAGATGTGGGAATACCAGGGATTTAAGTTTTTAAGTTATTTTATAATCCAATAAGGGAGATTAATGGTGATGTGTGAGCCTACACAGATCAGCATAGCTGTGATCACTGATCTGTGGCTGACATGCCAAAACTTATTAATATCCTCAAAAGGATGTCCTTATCTGGTTTGTGTGGCTCTTGGTAAGCCAAAAAACCCTACAGACTAATTATGTTGAGAGACATACAATGAGAGACCATTACTTGCTCTCTCAGGCGTGCAGGTTACCCCCGATTAATTTTACCTTTGATATTTAGTCAAAATCTCTGCTATTGGCAAGTACCTGGAAAGGGCATAGTGGTTACTATACAAAAATTTAATTAGGCAATTTTTAGGCATTCAAAAGCATAAAATTTACGCTTGCATTTCATTAACCTAATCATTTTACTTATCTATCTAATCTATCTATCTATCTCCTCTGTTTTTACCCAAATGTAAACTGAGGATATGATTCTGCTGTTATTAATGACAGACACCTGCACTTCTGGATCACAAAACATACAGATAGAGACAGTTCAAGGAGGGGTACATTTCCACACTTTGCATGAGCACTGCTAGATCAGCCAGACCTTATCTCTGCATGTTCCACCTGCAGCTGGCTCCTATTTCAGACTGCCGTACAGTTTTCCAGCCAGCTGCCTTGGAAGCCATGCTGTTTCATGTGGGGTGTTCCTATCTCCTCAGGAAGAAGAGACAAAGGGGAGCAGAGATGATCCTGTTCCCAAGGCCAAGCAGAACCCCAGGAAACATCCTCCTAAAAGCAGTTGTGTGTCACACTTTTGTCACCATTTGCACCTCAGCCTCACCCTTTTTATTTCCACAAAGGGCAATTCTTGTAGCAGACACAGCAGACACATGGCTTATTCAAGCCCTACAAAGCTATACAGAGATTACCTGAATGAGGAATGAGATTTCTTACTCACTGTGAACCACACTCAGTTGGAAGCAGTACATGTGAAGATGCAAGACTGACCCATCTCTCTCTTTTTTTTTTTTTCCTTCTTTCTCAGTGTAATCAGCAGTAGCTAGCTTTTCCATGCCAGGAAGTAGCGGTTGTTGGAACTGTTCCCATCTGCACCTTCTTAGCTGCTTGAACTGTGAGAAGAAAAATTATGAAGGATGTTAGTGTGAATTCTGATGAAGTTCTACTTTACAGTCGTCTGTATCTTTGAGAAGTGTTCAGGATCAGCTCATCTGAGGATGAGGACAGCATGATTTTGTATTCTGTCTGTCTCAGGCTTCATCTGTAATGGCCCTGTCTTCGTTGTTTGAAAATTATTCCTGACCTACATGATGTCAGGGTGTGGTTGGCAGCCCCCAGGAAAAGCACTTCATGCAATGGTTATGTTTGCCTGCTTTATATTTTAACCTCAGTAAGCTTGGCTAGAATATCTCTGCATTTTTGCTGCGGAGACCAGCTTCAAAGGTAAAACTGCAGGGGGCAAGGGAATCTAAAGGCAAAAGGACAGTCGAAAAGCTCTTTTTAGGGCTTTTTCGAAGCCGGGAAAAGCGGTTTTTGAGCCGGGGGCTGGCAGCTTGTGGGCGGGCTGCTGAGCTAGCGTGGGTGGAATCAGCACCACCCACCGTTGATTAGGTGATAAAAAGCTTGGAGGAGGGCAGTGGCTAGTCACTATCCATAGTCCGCAGCGCAAGGTGAGAGTGATTGTGTAAGCCCCGGGGGGTGTGCCGTAGCTGTTTGCAGCTCGTTGGGCGGGGCGGTGAGCTCAGTGCTCAGGGCAACTTCACGCGAGGTGCTGCAACCTAATCAAGCAGTGATGGTGGCTACTGAGAGAAGGAAGACTGTGCTCCCAGCACCCTCCAAAATGCATATTGACATCCAGGCCACAGGCTGTGAGGAATGCTACAGCCTTTCACTTACAACAGGGGGCATACTAACTATGGCTGTGTGTGGTGTGAGCAGGTTAATGACCTGCTCAGCCGGGTGGCACAGCTCCAAGATGAAGTGATGGAGCTCAGGGAAGAGGTGAGTAGGTTGAGAAACATAAGGGAGAGCGACAGAGAAATTGACCAGTTTTTCAAACTGAACTCTACAAAAACAGAACAGGAGGTATCTCTTAGA
>VYZX01014201.1:0-24639 GCA_013401335.1 Brachypteracias leptosomus | reverse complement strand
GGGGAAAAGTATTCTGGGGCAGGAGTTGGCAGGGCTCATTGGTAGGGCTTTAAACTAGATTTGAAGGGGAAAGGGGTTAATAATTTCGAGCTTGCCTGTGACAAACAGTGGGGCAGCACACCAGGGGCAGAGGCATGGGGCACTAGTAAAGGCTCTCAACTTGTTGTCCTGAGGCAAACCAGGAACGATGCTCCAGGATGCCCTAAGGGAATCAAGATGGATTCACAGAAGAGGTGACCCAGCCAGCTCAGCTGAAGTGCCTCTACATGAATGCATGCAGCTTGGGCAATAAACAGGATGAATTAAGGGCCACTGTGCTTCTGGAAAGCTATGACATAGTGGCTATCACTGAAATTTGGTGGGATGATTCCCATGACTGGAACATAGGGATAGAGGGATACAAGCTCTTTAGGAAGGACAGGCAAGGTAGGAGGGGAGGAGGTATTGCCTTCTACATCAGGGACCAGTTGGAATTGATGGAGCTCCATCTGGGGATAGATGATGACCTAGTTGAAAGCTTATGGGTTAAGATTAAAGGGAAGACAGAGGTTAATCAAAAATTGGTTTGGAATTTGTGCTTGTCTGTGCAAGCAGCTGGGCTTGCTGGAAGCACAGGGGATGCAGCTACTTTATTAGTTAGACCTTTTCCTCTCCTCCTTTGTTTTAATTAAGACATTTGATACAAAAACCTTTTAACATCTCTCCCAATCACCTGTAGGTAGGGACAGGAAGCTTATCCAGTGCATAGTCTTTCTGTCAGTCACTCAGGGGCTGGTTTTTGCTGCAGTCAGCAGCAATGTGTGTCATGAATTCAAGCAGACTTTTGTTCTGATGACTATATTCACAGACACAAGAAACTGCATAGAAATCAGAGAGCATTGTAATAAATTTGCTTTTTCCTGCCCTGCTTCTACTCTCAGAGCTTGTGAATTCATTGGAGAGATCAGCAATTTGTAAAATGATCAAAGACAATTAACTCAAAATGTAGACCTGTATAAAGACTTGCATATATGTATAGGTATATACATATATGTATATGTATAGGTACATGTATATATATGCCTTTTAAGCAAATATATGCATAACATAAAAAATGTGTACATACGGAGAGGATTTCTGCTGGCATCTACCCTTTAACTGTTCAACACACATGTCCTCTGCAAGTCTTTACAGTGTCAACCCCACAGAGTTCTTGCACTTTCAATTCATTCTAGTACAGTATGTGTCATTTTTGTTTGGTAGTAAATTCAAGGAAGACATATGAGCTTGTCTGTTTTTTAATTCTGCATAGTAAATTAACTGCTAGGTCTTCAATGAAGTTCTTTTGCCTTTACTGTGCTTAGTTACAGACTCAAATCAGCATGATTGGCCCAATTATCTCTAGAACACAGAACTGGCGTGTAGTAACTGTGATACTTTCAGTTTCTAAGTCTTTGCATGACACTCTAGCTCTGCTAAAAAATCTAATGGGAAATAATAGGCTCCACTGAGCTCTGTGTAGCTCCACTGAATTTAAATTGAGCTACCTCAGGGAAAAATTAGGGTTTTAGTTATGATTATTACTCTGTCTTATTATTTTCTCTTCATAACATCATGGCGATTTTAAAACATAATCAATAGACTCTTGCCTGGAATCCAACTGAGTACAACACAAATGCAAAAAGGATCGGAACTCCTTTTGTGCAGCAAATGTACAGCTCAGTAGAACACATAAATCCACACAAAACTCAAGGCATACATTTATATTCTGTTGCTGCCTTTAGGACTTAATGAGTATGTCTGAATACTTTGCCTACTTGAGTCCTGACAGACTAAATCAGTGCTGTCAGCATGGTCAGTGACAGCGAGGTACGGAACTGTCCTATTTCTCACACACATCTGTGAGAATTTCTGGTTTCTATTGTAACCCAGAAGCACGACTGCTGTAAGACAGCTTCTACCATGATATTTTGTTCACTCAGAAACTGCATAGGAAAAATCTGGTCATGTTGAAATTTTAGCCAATTTTTTTCTGAAAAGTGACATTTTCAGACAAGTGTTATGTACCTAGGACTCATCCAGTGTACAGCAAAGCACCTTAAGAGAAGGAAAATGAAATAATAATACGACAATCATATTCTAGGCAAGTAATTGGGAACTCCGCATAAAAATTCAATCAGCATTATTTTATGCTAGATTTCTGAAAGTGTGGAGTCAGACCTCACAAATGTGGGATGTGATAATTCTATTCTGATCCATGTGTCTATTCATATAGTACTGGCATTATACCATACTAAGTTATAAAGCATCATCCATTCACATTCTGAATTTGTCCAGCCCACCTGCATCACTGGCATAATTCGTTACTTCTTCAGAGCTTGACAAAGGGATGTACCTGTTTTTCACAGAACAAATTCCATTTTCAAGCCACAGAGAACACTTTAGTAACAGCTGGAAATATTTTCCTGTTATCACAATTTTATATACGTAATGAAATAGCTGAGGAAATAGGACATAGAAATTCTAGTGGTTGTCTAACTATCCCAGGTAGTGATAACTAACTCTCATAGCCAGTCTAACAAAATTGTAGGCAAGAGGTTTTGTGAAAATACTTCCTCAGCCATGTTCCACAGTCCAGTGGTTGCATGTGAGATAATCCTTGCTGAATTTAATTGCTTGGATGCCTGGCATATTAAGAAAAAGATCCTCTTCTTCATATGCTGGTAATGAAGCTACTAGCAGTAAAAAGCAGTGAAAAGATCCAGAAGTTTAGGAGTTCCTAGCACAATTTTAATACTGTGTTTTTAGGATATCTGTGAATAATATGAAATCTGAGACTGGTTTGCCACTGATTCACAAATTAAAAATGGGAGTGTGGGCTAAATGCATCAGATGAAGTATTCATAATGCATAATTCAAGTATTGGAAAGGCAATATTCTCATCAGTTTTGAAAGATTGGTCATATGTGTTTTTGTTTGCCTTAATATGTTGGGGTTTTTTTCTCTTCTTTGCCTTTTCTTTTTAGATAATCCTGCTCTCATCACTTGATATATAACAGCTTTTAGCTCTGAAGAAATAACAGTCATTTCCCACCCAACATATCAACAACCTTTGGTCAACAGATTGATTTAACATTTCATGATATCCATACTCTTAAGTTATGATTGCAGGGAAACTGAGACAGAATCCTTTTAAAACCCTCTGATGCATTTTTTGTATAAAGATTTTTTTTTTTTTTTTTTTTTTCCAGCACTTCTTCATTGGGAAAATAATAATCATATTTTATGGGCATTGTTACAATCCCCATATTCTCAGTGGGGCATTTCATATTCTTTCTCACAGTGTTAAGAGAAATGACTACAAAAATCCAGTTGACAGCTCCATTATATTTAGAACACTATTAACCGGAGTCTTCCAGTTTTGAAACACGCCAGAAACAAACATGAATATCCTGTTACTACTATGCATGAGGAAAGTATTGAAAAAATGGAGATCCAGGTCAGGAGGCTTGTACACGTGAAGAAATACTCCCTTGTGCTTCAAATGTAAGCATGTGGATCACTCCTAATTTCTTATTTAAAGTGATTTTTTCAATCATTGCCATAATTAAGAAGATGAGAAGAACTAAATCAGAGCCAAATCTTTTGCCTAAACAGAGTAATCTTTGGAAGCTATAGAAGCAGTTTACTGCAAGCAGATTTGGGAGTAGTCTTCTGCTATGTTTCAGCTTGCTCTCTAATGGTTACAAATAAGCTTAAGGTTTAATGTCCTTTTCAAAATGTGTTAGTGTTCACTGTTACATCTGTGGCTGCAATTCAAGGTATTATTGGTGGAGTTGTATTGTAGTCACGCTTCACGATATCCTGATACAATATGAAATTTAGCTAGGAAATATACCCAAGGTAACAAGGTCATTTTCCTAAAATTAACAACTTTTAAGACTGCCTTTTAATTTTCAATCACTTCTTCCCACATTTAAGTAGACATTTTTCAGTGCATAATTTCCCTTGCCCTTCTCCCCAATCTCTGCCCTCCCTTACCTCTCAAAAGAAAAATCACAGAATAGACATTTGATTTTAAAATATCCATTTGCAGAATGAAAACTATTTTGATTTTTGTGAGATTTTTTTGTGAGTCATATCTCATGGTTCTGATGTGCTCAACTGGAGGGATGGGAAGAATGGAAAACATTATTCACTGCCTCTCCCTGATTTTTCAACAAAACACACTTCATGGACTTAGGACGTTCCCCCAGGCAGCAAACCTCCAGAAACATCCACCTTTTCACCATGTATTTGTCAGATAGGGATGGTTCCCCAAACAACTCGAAATTTCTTGCATTTTTTTTACCAGTGGCTGGTAAAAATTCTTTCAGATTTTCTGTATTACTGTATTTTAGTGCCTTGTACAAATTGGGAAAACAAATTGTACAAATCAGGTACACAGAGATTACAAGCAGTGACTGTAATAACTCTATCATTACCATCTTCCTCCCACTGACATAGGAGGTGTGGTTGGGATAATCATCACCTACAAGCTGGGGCTCAGATCACTGGTGTTTGGTGCCCATTAGAGCACCAATCTGCAAGATCCCAAAGTTAGGAGCAGAGATTGAAGGTGCAAGCCCCAGCAGTGCCCAGGATGTTGATAGAGCCCCGATCAACAGTGTTCGTGTGCACATCTCTTGACCCATAACAAGGCTGATACACACAGTCCAGTGAAAGTCAACTTGACCTCGCCACATCTGGACCTGTGGCTCATTCGTACAGGCTGCCAGTGCAATGTAACCAAGCATGAGCTTCATCAGCCAAAAATTACCATGAGGGCGGAACAGCCAGTGCTGTGAGCTACCCCAATCTACATTTTGGAAACTGCCAGGAGTTCTTATCTGAAATACGGATGTTCATTACAACAGGACGCTGCCACATGTGCCACTGGCTGAGTTCCCTGGCAACTCTGCAATGAAAGCAGACAGCTGGGCTGTATAACTGGCCCCAGGAGAAGGTTAATCCTCTCTGTTCAAACAGCTGGATGTACAGTACTGTCACTGTACTCAGAAGAGGAAAAAGAGCAAAGGGTTTAATCTGCTCTGACACAGCGGCATTGTTTTATGCTCAGAAGGCAACTTGTTGATGAAGAGAGGTACTGCAGAGTGACCATTTCTCACTTCCTTAATTTTACCTATAGTTTATGAATAATATGTGATTTCAAGATATTAGAGAACAGTACTGCTAATCCAAGGAAGGCACATTTTTTTGCATGTCTTACCTTGTGTGCTAAATATTAGTAACTGAAAAAATTAGCCAATAGACCATATGGGATTTTAGAAGTTTTAAGACTTCTACCACCAATAATAAATATCACATAATGCCTGCATATACTAAGGTAACCCAAATTCTTCCTTCACAGTAAACTCTGTTCACTAAAGAAGACAACTTCTATCTCCTTTCCTCCAGTGTACAGGATTGCAAATCTGTATCTTTTCTTCAGAGATAAGAGAATCATTTCTTCTGAAGTGTCACAGACGCAACAGAGAGAAAGTACCCCTGGTGCCTAACAGGGAATGAAACAAAAGATGGGCTTTATAGTAAAGGCTTGGGAGCCAACACATTTGGCGTTTCTACTGAGATGTATCAATTCTCACTCAATCTTTCATATTCTGTAACTGCAAAATGGATTTTTGCTACTGACTTCCGTGGCAACAGAACCAGGCTGCTGATGTCTTTTGACTCAGTTTCCCAGTCAATAAAATGGAAAGGCCTGTACCTCATTCATGGGCGTATAAACACACTAATGCTGGCCCTACATGCTGAAATCCATATATTTGATTCCAGAGTGTCAGATAATGCTCATTAAGGGTTGAGATCATTTTTACCCTTTAAAGTCACAAACAAATTTTGTAAATCGTAACTAAGTTATGCCTAGCATTGGTCTGACCCAATTAGAGCAGCAGACACTACAGTTTGCTAAATTGTAGGACTATTCATCATCCCTTAAGGTAGAATTGTCTAGTGATATCTTTCCATCAGCTCGCAATTATTAATATTTGGCACTGAAAAGGCGAAATGTTCATAATCTGTGGGGTATAAGGAAATTGTAAAAAAACCCCAAAACCTGTCCTTATCCTCGTTAATGAAGTAGATGCAGCCCCCCTGGCTGGCCCCATAACTCCAGCTCCCGGGCAGCACCCACAGCTGCTCCCAGCGCAGCCCAGGAAGGGCTGGGGGTGGGGGGGGAAGCTGGGGAGTGAGACAGAGCTGCAGATAAAAATGAAGCTCGAATATGCCCCAGAACCAGTATTCTGACAAACTTTTATGTATTCTCCAATATCTACCAACTTTCCTTGCCCAGTTTCTTGTCCTGTCCTGCTGTCACTTCAAAACGTGTGCCAATTGGCCCAGTCCTGATTCTCTTTGGTAAAATCACAGACAGATTATGTACAGGAATATTCTTGTGAGAAAGACAACTAAAAATGGTGAGGCTTAGTTTCAAAATATCCAGGTAGCCCCAACACCAACAACATAGTTTTCAATAGACAAAAAGATAAATTTTCTCCTTCCTTTCAGCAAAGAACATAAAAACATTGACAGCACAATCTCACACATTCTGAGACACACAAGAGAAAGCAGCTTAGCACACACACAATTAACAAGACAAACTCGGAGAAAACCAAACAACAACAAAACCAAACACAGAACAAATTCCAGGCATGGTTCTCTGCAAAGTACAACCCTACACTTCACTCTTGCATAATGTAGTTTAAAGAGTGAAATCTAGTTTATTTCAGCCCTAGGGCCCCCACCCTGTCATGTTTCATTACATCAGGTTTTCTAATCATCATATGTATTTTTTACCCTAATCTTACACAAACTGTTCTCTCTTGCTAATATACATTTCAACTTCTGCAAGTTTCTTTCAACTTTCTATGCCTGTGTTTATATAGGACCTCCAAATATTGGTGCTGTGCCATGGAAAATTCAATGGCACAGGTATGTAACGATGATAACTATGACCTTGTCCCAGAGCTGACGCAATAATGTGAATCTGACCTTCACTTAGGCTGACACAGAGGGGCTTCCCAATGATGGAGCTTGAACAGTGCTCAGCACAGGGAATAGCTGAGGTTTTCTACTCCCATGTGACCCAGAGCTCAGCTAGAAAAAATGTGCCATCAGCTAAAAGGTCATCCTCTGATTTAACATCCCTGACAACTACTTTTTCCACTCAAGTTATGCCCACATCACTAAAGGCATCTGTCTCAGAGAGCTATCCTGAGCAGCCAGGCATAGTATCATAGCGTGGCTCTTATCCAGACTGCACAGCACTGCCAGCTTCTGGAGGAACTTATCTTTATCACCTACTATAAGCCCCATATATTCATGGGTCCTCTATAGGCATCCTTGGGAAAATTACTATTTGCATGTGTGATTTATCAATCCAAAGAGCCCTGAAACATCATGGCGCATCTAATGTGGGATTTTATATCATCACATCAAGCATGTGTGACATGAGACATGGCATAAGAGGGAGAGTGAGAAATCAGGGGTACAAGGCCTGCTGAGGTAATGCTAGAAGTCTGCGTGCAGTAGAAAGAGCCAAGTCTGGCATGGACAGATCCAAACTTCTGTCCAGTGAAGGACCACAGAGATGATTAAGAGACTGAAACATCTTTCCTATGAGGAAAGGCTGAGAGAGCTGAGACAGCTCAGCCTGAAGAAAAGAAGGCTCATGGAGGGATCTTACCAATGTATATAAATATCTGAAAGGAGGGTGAAAAGAGGATAGAGTCTCAGTGGTGCCCATGCAATTGGCACAAATTGAAACTCAGGAGGTTCCTTCTGAACATCAGGAAACACACTTTCACTGTGAGGGTGATCAAGCAGTGGCACAAGTTGCCCAGGGAGGTGGTGGAGCCTCCATCCTTGAAGATATTGAAAAGTCACCTGGATATGATCCTTGGCAACCTACTCTAGGTGGCCCTGCTTGAGCAGAGGGGGTTGGACAAGGTGAACTCCGAAGGTTCCTTATAACCTCAACCACTCTGTGATTTTGTGATTCTGTGAAACCTTTACCAGTATTGAATTACCTAAAACCACTAAAAGTTACCTTTTTACATTCAAAAGAAATATTTTGAGATATGTAATAGAAGTAGCAATGCTTATTAGAGACGAACCAATTTAAATGTTTTTAAGTATGCACCTTGGTGCAGAAGGTTGAAATTTTAAAGTAAAATTTGAATGTGACAGAGAATATGTAAGTTAGCAAGTTTTCAGGGGAATTCACAAGTCTGGCCAAAGCTCGTATTTCTCATCTGTGGGCCCAGCATGCCTGGCTAAAATTAGGACTGATTTTTCTTCACCTCTGAAATAATAAGACATACATCATTAACATAAAAATTGAAAGCTTTACCAGAGAAGAGTGATGACTCCACACTTGCAGAAAAAAATTCTTTTCAAATCATGTCAAGAGCTACTGTCTTCATTTTCAGGGAAAGATGGAACTCTTTGAAACAAAGTTGGTAATCTATTTAGTCTTTTGCAAGGAAAAGAACTGAATTAAGGGAATGCAAATAAAAAGAATAAAAAGTACAACCACTTAGCACTGATTGTGCTAGTAAGACTTTCCTCTGTGATACTCCATACCTGTCAGCACCCTCTTTAAGTGTAAAACATAAGAGTAATGTATTTTTAAAATGCCTAAACTACATTTTATTTTATCTTTCTATGGAGGTGCAAAGTTTGCTGGCAATTACTCTTTACCTACAACTTTCAGGATTCATGCCAAAACCCTCCTCCACATGGGGAAGTGTTTCAGCTGCTTTTACTGAAATCAGCACTTTTCTTTCAAAGCTTCTGTGGCCTTTAATTGAGATATCTCCTTTTTGTATTTTGTTTTTGTTAGGCTGACACAAAGGGCAGAGCTTCAGAGCACTATATGAGAAACTTCCCAGTTTTCCCTGAGATAATTTTGTAGTCATCACTTTTTCTCAGTATGTGCAGCATTATACATCCATCTATATATTCATTCATCTGTTCATATCATTCTTTTAGCTATCTATCCATCCATACCATACACATCTACTATCTTTGCTCACCCGTTTATTCAGGTAAAGATGCATTCATCATAAGAAATCAAAGTGCCTTTCAGTGATAAAAGTTTTGACAGTATTTTCTCTTTTATATTCACTATCACAGAAAGCGGTAAATGCTGGGGCAGTTTGACTGAGGTCTATGGTCTAAGATTTCATGAGCTAAGTAATACAAATCCTGATGCTGTGTAGCCCAAGAATCATTTTAAGGCTGATCTCTGTTTCAGTTGGGCAGCCTCAGTGATGTTACAAGTTTTCCTAATATTAGTTTTCTAAGTGAGGTGCCACAGGGCTAGTAAAGAGTTGTTGATGGGAAAAAGGATGGAAGACATAGGACAGTGTACAAATCTCTGCTTAAAGACATCTAGCTGGAATTCAAGGGCAATCACTGTTGCAAAGAAAAGTACAGGTGATGGGCAGCTGGCTAACAGCAAACAGAAAGGTTGTGGAAGAGGACCTAAAGGGAAAACAATGCAGCAAGCACTAACAGATGCAGTATCTAAAGCTAAAAGCAGCTAAAATCTTGATGCTGCTCTAGAAACACACTTCTGTGAACATAATGAAGAATCATTTCCTTTAAATTGAATCAATCTGTTCTCATATCAAACTAAACAATATAATTCCAAGAGCTACTCTTTATCAATCTCTGTTGTACTGTCCATTGTCTACCTAGCAGGTTCTCCAGTCCACTGCTATCAATTTCGTTCAACACATGCAAAGAAATTATATACATATATTCATAAACCCCAGTTTTCAATCAAATGCACATGGTGAGAGGGAAGATATTTTTAAAATGCAAAATCAGAAGTGGTTCATATTTTCTGCAGAAGTAATGAGAGATCCAAATTTAAACATAGCTTTCAGTCATAAGTCATCCCTGTGATACAACACAGTGAACTATACCATCACCAGACTAGGGAAGGTGTGGGCTCCCTCAGAAAGGAAATGGAAGAGATAGTGTCAAGCAATATGGAGAAGGCCGAGGTTCTCAATGACTTCTTTACCTCAGTCTTCACTGGCAAGGGCTCTAGCCACACTCCCGGAGTCACAGAAGATAATGGCAGGGGCTGGCAGAAAGAACTGCCCATTGTAAGTGAAGATCAGGTTCATGGCCATCTGCTGAACCTGAAAGTGCACAAGTCCATGGGACCCAATGGGATACACCCACGGGTACTGAGGGAACTGGCGGGTGAGGTTGCTAAACCGCTCTCTATTATATTCCAAAAGTCATGTCAGTCTGGTGAAGTCCCCACTGACTGGAAAAGAGGAAACATAACCCCCATTTTCAAGAAGGGAAAGAGGGAGGAGCCAGGGAACTATAGGCCAGTCAGTCTCACCTCTGTGCCCGGTAAGATCATAGAGCAGATCCTCCTGGAGGCACTGCTGAGGCAAAAGAATAACAAAGAGGTGATTGGGCACAATCAAAACGGCTTCACCAAGTGCAAATCATGCCTGACAAACCTGGTGGCCTTCTATGAGAAGATCACAGCATTAATAGACAAGGGTAGAGCAACTGACGTCATTTACCTGGACCTGAGCAAAGCCTTTGATACTGCCCCGCACGACATCCTGGTCTCCAAGCTGGTAAAATATGGGTTCGATGGATGGACAACTCAATGGATAAAGAACTGGCTTGACGGCCGCACCCAAAGAATGGCTGTCAATGGGTCCATGTCCAAGTGGAGGCCAGTGACAAGTGGAGTCCCTCAGGGATCAGTACTGGGACCTGTCTTGTTTAACATCTTCATCGGTGACATGGACAGTGGCATTGAGTGCATCCTCAGCAAGTTTGCTGATGACACCAAGCTGTGTGGTGTGGTCGTCATGCTGGAGGGAAGGGATGCCATCCAGAGGGACCTTGACAGGCTGGAGAGATGGGCCCATGCCAACCTCATGAAATTCAACAAGACCAAATGCAAGGTCCTGCATCTGAGGCGGTGCAATCCCAAGCACCAATATAGGCTGGGCAGTGACTGGCTTGAGAGCAGCCCTGAAGAAAAGGACTTGGGGTTACTGGTGGACAAGAAGTTCAGCATGAACCATCAGTGTACACTTGCAGCCCAGAAAGCCAATCATATCCTGGGCTGCATCAAGAGAAGCATGGCCAGCAGGTCAAGGGAGGTGATTCTGCCCCTCTACTCCACCTTCGTGAGACCCCACCTGGAGTACTGTGTCCAGTTCTGGAGTCCCTATTACAAGAAAGATATGGACGTGCTGGAACGTGTCCAAAAGATGGCCATGAGGATGATTGGGGTTGTTCAGTCTGGAGAAGAGAAGGCTCCGAGGGGACCTTATTGTGGCCTTCCAGTATCTCAAGGGGGCCTACAAGAAAGCTGGGGAGGGACTTTTTAGGATGTTGGGTAGTGGTAGGACTAGGGGGAATAGGTCAAAACTAGAGGTGGGTAGATTCAGATCAGATGTTAGGAAGAAGTTCTTCACCATGAGGGTGGTGATACACTGGAACAGGTTGCCCAGAGAGGTGGTGAAAGCCCCATCCCTGGAAATCTTTAAGGCCAGGCTGGATGGGGACTCTGAGTAACCTGATCTAGTGGAAGGTGTCCCTGCACATGGCAGGGTGGTTGGAACTAGATGATCTTCAAGGTCCCTTCCAACCTTGGCAATTCTATGATTCTATGATCACAGCTGAACGTCCATACCACTGCAAAGAATTTGAAATACAAACCCAGATCTTGAAATCCAAATCCAGGTACAAGAGTGTAGCTTGCACCTCTCTTGTCTTCTTCCTGGTCAAAAGCAAGAACAAGTCAATTGATAAGGATAAAAAGATAAATAAGAATTGCTGTCCAATACAGAAATTATTATTTCCTCTTTTTGTATCTTCATGTCTTTAAGTATGTCTCATTATCTTCTACTACACTTTTTATAGCAATTCGTACCTATTGCTTCTCAGGGGCATTCAACGAGGATTTCCTCCTGAGCCCTCTTCTTTACAACCGATGTCTCTCCCCCAGAGCCATACTCTTACAACATGGGTATTCTTCATATTAGCATTATTGCTGGGGCGAAGCCCATTTCCTCTGACTTTTCTGTTTAAGAACAAAGGAACACTGAAATATTCAGCTTTTTTTTTTTTTTTCTGTATTTCTGGAAACAGCAGGAATGCCTGGGAATGAAGATAAATTACGGAAGAGGAAAATGCATTTGCTGAACAGTGGTGTTGACAGTGGCAACAATATGCAAGGGAAGAAATCAACAGTCAGTAAAATCTGATGCTTAAGCATGCAACTGAACCCAGAGACAAAGGTATCTACTCCATTGCCTGAGATTGTTATTCAAAGGACCTTATCTTTACTTTTGTCCAGGTTTATGCTTATCAAGAGGAGGAACAGTATTCCATGTTGACATCTACTGAGGCAATCTCAAAAAATGTGTGCTTGGAAAACAGTCATAAAGTCCTCCAAGGAAGGATTTTGTTTTAGTAGTTCCAATGTATCTCATTCTCAGATGGGACAAATTTTTCAATATCATGGACTTGCTTGGAAGATTAGGGCTCATTTCCTTCTGTTCATAAATTTGTGTGCTCTATAGTCAAGAAGGACCATTATGATCACATAGTTTGAAAATTTCTGCACAGAGGCCATGGCTTTTTTTTCCTAGAGACTGGACAAAAGGGTGTCCAAAACTAAAGTTTTGCCTAAAAGACCCCAGACAACAGCAAATCTATCACCTCCTCCATGGGAATTCTTTCAATGTTTAATTAACCTTAGTGTTCAAAAATGTGTTTCATTTTAAGCTTCAATTTGTCTAACTTCCAGCAAATTGGATTTCATTATATCTGTCTGCAAGACTCCAAATCTTCTCATTATCATTGCTTTCCATGTCTAAGTACTCAACAAAATAATTGGGTAATCCTTCAATCTTTTCTTTGATAAACTGAATAGATTAAACTTCTTGATTTTCACATGGAAAGAGGTTTTCCAGTGCTACTTTTTGGCTCTTCTTTAAATATAAAGGTTATGTTCCTAAAAGTGATTTCAAAGAGGCTGGCAAACACCGGGTATTCTCTTCCTAGCAAGTAGCAAACTTAACACAGGCACTGAAAATTTCAGGAGTCCAGCTCAGGCATCCCTAGGTGCTAGTGACCTTCTCCTGTTAGATTGCAAGCACTGTGTCAGAAGCTGTCAGTAGGAACTGTGGCTGGAAAGAGAAACCTCCAGATGACAGACGTTAGTTGTGGTAGGACTTGCTTGGCTAAAGGTGGACCTGTAGTCCTGTTCAGATTGCTAAGAGACATCCCACGTGTTCCCAACTGCTCTTCTAAAAGGTTTGGGCTTCTCATGTATCCTGTGTCATATCTACCACTGCCAGGCAGCAGAATCCTGTTCCTCAGGTTACTTAAAACAGGACCTGATTTATTATTATTTTTTTAATTAATTGAATCTCACCTTCTGTGTCATGTCAGAATATTCCAGAGAAGTGATGAAATTTAAGAGAATCCTCAGAATTTTGCCATTTTGAAGGCTCTATACCACTGGTGCATTTTACCAGGATGATATACAAAAACAATCAACCCAAAGCAGTAGAGTTTCACCTATAAATTGTCTTACTAGTACAGATTTTTCATGCTGATATTCACTGTTAACTATTGCATTTTCAGCTCTGCTAGTGAGAGAGATTTGATCCACTTAAAGTGTGCCCTGTTAGTTGTTTTTTTTTTCTTTCCTCTAAAGATGTAATGTGGTACTAATTCAAATTCCCTGGAGAAATCCAACAAATCCATTGCATCAACATGTTGTTTTCATTACTCTGACTTGTAATCTTGCCAAAAAATATTAAAGGTTTATTTGAAAATACCTAGTTTCCACAAAACTAACTTGCATGATATTATTTGTAATTTTACTTTCTAATGCTTCATTAATAAAGTCCCAAATTAATTGTTCCATTTAGTTATCCATCACTGAATCATCCTAAGTGGTCTACTGTTCAATGGTCTATCTCCTTTTTCTCTTTCAACATATATAAATTAAATAAATGGTAGCCCTCCAGAAATTTAGAGATTGTTTTAATTTTTCAAGAGATATTAGATATTAACATAAGCTGTTTACAAAAATCCACAGCTTATTTACTACTCTTGCAGAAATTATCTTAACCTGTTGATATTAAAATGTTTGTTTTCAACAAATGCTGTTTAATACTGGCCGTTCTTGTGGAGGATAAGCCTTATTGTCTATCTCATTATTGCATAAGCCAGGCAAATCTCCATGCTTCAATCTAGACCTCCTTAGGCAAGAACAAAAATCAGCACAGTTTATGGATGTACATGATGGATGTAACTCTGAAGCTTCTCAGGGGCAGCCAGGGAGCATTCTTGGGGTTTTCTCTGTTGTCTTTCAAGTAATCACTGCATCTGAAAACACTTTCACAAGAGTAATAGCATCATGAGCAAGCACTGTGCACCAACATGTATTTTGTTCTCTTATACCTAAGGCATAAGACCATGAATTTAAAATTCTGGATTGCGTTCAAATCTCTCTGACTAGCATGGAAAATATCATTGCCTCAGCTCATTTTAACTCCTTGTGCTAATTCCCTCTCACATCTTTTTTTCTGACTGTACATTCAAACTGTAAACTCCTTGGGACAAGAGTTATCTCATGTAACCAGTAATACCTACTGAGCTCCTATTAAAATCAGGCCTTGATGTGGTACCTCCACACAATTAATTGATAATACCAATGACTGACTGATATAGGACAGGCTGCTGGTGGTATAACTCAGATGAACTCCCTTAGATCCTTACATCTTTCATCTCATCAGAGTTCTCTTGAAACATTACAGCCAGTTGGTTACAAAGAACATGCATCTCAGCTGCTTGATTGAAAATTTAATTAGAATGTAAAGAAGATGTGATCCTTTACCACCTCTATTTATTGATTCTGGACAATGATTTCTGCCTTCCAACAGCAACCTAATTACCAAGTATTTTACAAAGCCCAACCACATTTGTAATTTATTATTTTAATTTTTTTCTTCCCCTCCTTCCTCCGCCATCTCATGCACAACTTTTTTTCCTTTTCTTTTTTTTTTCTGTGTAAGTAGAAAACTAGATGTATTATTTTATGTATGATTTTTGTTTAAGAAAAAAAATGATGTATACACTTTTGTAGTTAACAAATCAAGCTACCACAAATACATCTTTCACAACATCCCAGCTGCACTCTTCCCTTTCCCTATACTGTCCCTAAGTGATGGAACAAGCACTCCACCCAGGATATTTTTAAGGAGCCACTGCACCCAAACACATGGCTCAGCAACAAGCCTTTATAAATAAAGGACTGCGTAGGCAGTAAAACTGTTGTGCACATGTGAAAATCAAAGACAGCAGATATGAATACATGTATGGGTGTGAAGGCCTAATATGGAGATGACAGGAGAAGCACTGTACAGCCACAGACTGATTTCTCAGAACATGCCCAACATGTTAGTTAGTGTGCTGCAAAGGAGACTTTAGATCTTGAACCCTTTAAAAGAAGTAGGACTCAAAGTTATCATGAACTCTTCAGGAGGTAGAACTGATCTCCTCCCATATCTTCAAATACTTCTGTCTTCCCTCCTCTAGCCTTTTGGCTTCAGCTGTATTTGCTTCAGCTCACTACTTTGGTGGAATCAGCAGGCCACATACAATGGTGATGTTTTAAGTACAGAGGATGTGAGTGGCACACTGGGAGGCTGTTATGAGTCTAAGAGCTGATCTGTACAACCTTACTCTTTGAAGAGCTACTGTCATCAATGTGATTACTTGCATGGTCCAAATATTCACCAATGTTATGGCTGCACATTCCACACCAAGACAGAGACATCATTCCGCCCTCTTACCCATGCTGAGAATTAATTTGATATAAAATAGTCACATTGAGTAAAAATAATTGTCCTGATAAACAAAACTGTCAGAATCTATATTCCTATAGCATCAAGCCAGCCCAGTGACTTCTGTGGGTTGACCTAGCACCTGATTCTTAGACCATTATACAAACCTTAAGCTTCTTGTAGCTTGCTTGTGTGCTTCAATCTTAACATGTAATGTATATAATCCTATGCTCCTGTACAAAGTCTGTCTAGAATATCAATTTCTAGCAATTGCAGCTCTAACAGTGTTTGCAATGTGAATGAAGATCAGTGATTACAAGTGACAAAACTGATCAAATGTATTTTGATGACAGAATAATTTACTATTTTTTTTTCTCAAAAGCATTTAAAAAATATGAATTATTGACAGATAATTCATATTGACAAAATTCATAAGTCATAACTATGGGGAAAATAATGGTGTTTGGTGTTCAATTTGTGAAGTAGCAGCAGCAAGTTTAGAGAGAATTCCCAGAACAAAGAGGAAAAAAAATGCCTGAAGACAAAATACTACATGAATGGATAGAGCCCAAAACAGTGGCATGTTGATAAGAATGCTTGAAATAAGAGCGGAAAGGAAAGGTCCCTCTGCTAAATAAAGTGTGATATAATATTGATATGGAGTATCCTGATGGGCATGCAAAACTCTCCTTGTATTGTGCTTGGAACAGCTAGAATTAAACATTACAGGTTACCAGAAAAGCCAAATACAGTGGATGGCTGAGGAAATTCCTATGCTGAAAAAGTGGCGGTACCCTAAAATGTAGACTGGATGGAGCAAGATTGAGGTATTAAGCAGGAGGGGGCATGGTCGGAGCTAGAAGGAACATAAGACTCTATCCTGGCTTCAGAGCACATTTAGCCTAGTTTTTTGACTTCAAGAGTGGTCACTAGTGGAATCCTAGGAAAAGTAAGACCAGGATAAGAAAATTCTACTCTAATACTTGCTCATGGATTTCTTGTGTGTTTTGTGGTTTGTTTATTTAGCAACTACTAATAAGTATCTTCATCAACTTCCTCTCCTATCTTCCACTGAGACCATGTAAATTCCTTGTACCTAAGATATCCTTTGGCAACAAGTCCCACAGGTCTGTTGCATGGAGAAGATCATGGAGAAGAACTTACTCTTGTCATTGCATCAGCAGTATCCTCTGGCACATATCTTCAGAGTACCATCTATCACAAAAGAGGTGGTTTAATCTTCCACGGTCATGTACAAATTCCTAAGAGTGGAATGCTGTAAGAGATGCAGATTGATTGGGAAGAGAGTACATGACATAAATCACAAATGTGCATCTGTATCCACCTCACTAACAGCACACAGCAGTAGCAATGCTAACAATCCCAATAACTTCATGCTTTTTTGAGACGAACACAGCTTTATTCTTCACTTTTCTTTGACATTTGAAAGCCTCAGTAAGCTATAAGGTTTGAAGCAAATTATCTTGCAATTGGACTTGGACATCTCTGTCTGGTCTGTGGTTATCAGAACCAAAAATGGCTGTCAGCAAACTCATTTTTCCCCTGCTCAGTGAATTGCACTGCTCCATTTCTTAAGGTCAATAATCTCAGCCAGGGGAAGGCTAATTGCTAGTAGCTACCACCTGGGATTAGACATGTGCCCCAACAAGTAATTCAGTATGCATCAAATGGGCAAAGTTAGCATCAAATCATCAAATCCTATGAATCCTCTATACCTACAAAATAACCAGTTGATTCACTTTCAGTGCCCTGCCTTAGACAGCAGTCTTAGACAAGTGAAATATTATGTGGCCATAACATAGCAAAAATGACTGCATGTCTTTTTACCTGAATTTGATAAATGAAGTTAGATGGTAGGCAAATGCAAACAGTTCTGGCAATACCAGCACAGTTTGAAGGAAGAACAAGAAATGTTCAATTAGCCCCTTGTAAATGGTCTTAGTTTCAGTGGGTATTGTGACCATATGAAGATGTCAATTTATTCCAGCTATAACAATATTGCCCTAAAGCACTGTTGTTCTGCAGCAGTTGGTTTGACTTCTGTTTAACCTCTTGCTAATGCCAGTGGTTTGACATCATTTAGTGAAAGCAAAATCACATATAGCTGTTGTATTTCTCCCTTCAAGTAATTCAAATATGTTTTCACATTGGATATTAACCAGTAATAACAGAAGGTGATGACCATTTATGGATGAGGTAAAGAAGCAAATAAATAAATGAATAAAATTTAAAAAAAAAAAAAGAAAGCCCAGTCTAAGTCTGGACAGATGGGAAACCTCATATATACAGTGACTGAAGCACACACACTCAGACTCTACAACTTAGCGAGATCTAACGTGTCATGGCATATTGTATCCGTGGGACTATCAGAAAAGCACGAGCTGTGTACGGTAATTTCTCCTTGACTACTTAAATAAAGTGTAATTCTTATTTTAGTCTGTTCAAATTAGTCCCTCAATGAGAACATGTCCTTTAATAAAACAGATCAAGAAGTCTATCAGGGATTTTTAGGGTTTTTTTTAAACCTGGTATGGTGTCCAAAGGTGGTGTATTGATAAAAACTACTAGAATGGCAGGATATTCCAGTAGATGAAGGATAGAGGATAATGTTAATTACCCATCAAACAGGTTCAAAACTCAGTCATGTGAGTATGAAAATGAAATTGTATCGCTAAAATAAATTGCTATGCACAGGAGTAGCCATCCAATAAGTAATTTTTCAGACAGGGCTAGGAATGAAGAGCCAGGGCAGAGCCCAAGTAAACTGGAGGAACAAGCAGCTCAGCTGAACCAAGTACAGATGTTGCAGCAACCCTGGAAACATTTTCCGTTTAATAGGATGTTGTAGTGACTCACACCAAACCACCCCCAGTGGGCCTTATGCTTTGGGCTTGAGATCAGCTTCTGTCTCACTATCAGCTTTCCCGCAGTTCAATTATAATAGAACTTGCAGGGACTTGTATTACCTCATGTGTTACCAGTACTCAGGTTAAACCTATGTGTTTCCAGCTTGTTTTGTTGACTCAACAAGCTCTCAACCTTTCCCTTCAAGAGATCTCACCCACAAAAAAAAGAGCAAGAAACTCCAGTGTACCACCTTGAAGTGGTTACACACAAGGCGTTCACCTGTTTGTGTAGCAGCCTGAGAGCTCTTGAACCCAACAGAGATGATTAAGGACTCAGTACCTCAGAGTGATCAGCTTATGTGTATGGACAGCAGCATGCAGAATTGGGCATGTGCTAAAGTGACCCAGTGATCCTGCAGCAGGGAAGAATAACCAAGCCTCAGCTCTATTTGGTATACAAAAAAAATACCGTAATCAAAATCAGTAGATTCTTCTGAGTATGTTGGCTTATGTTTTTTTCCTCCCAGCTTTAAGAAAAAGCCTTTAAGAAGAGCAAGTTGTGAAACTTTCCTAGCTTTGCAGATTTCTTTGAGAACCTCAAACAAAAACTACTACACTAGTAAGGACAATTTATGCTTGTTGCCTGTACTGCTGGAGTAACCTTGAGTAAGGCTGCTCACAAGCATGAGGCTGTTCAGAAGTTAATGCAGGAGGAATATTCCAAAAACACTGCTCATAGACTCTGAGTCTCATCCGCCTTACATCACTACCAGTGCAGAACAACTCCGATGACCTGACAGGGATGCAAGTGTAAGTCAAGAATAATTTTCTCCCTGAACAAGTCAAAATACTAGCTCTGTCTTCAAACATCCATAGCCCTGATGATTTTACTGACTATAATTGGATGAGGAGAGAGCAGTATTGTCATGTGAAGCCTGACTTCATGTTCACTAATGGAATCCTCTTCCTGGGGTGCCCTCCTGCTCCTGACAGGCTGCGACTTTGCCAGGAGCTGTGCAGGAGATCTCCTCTGCAGCAACCTGGCTATTGGTGGCTTGCTTTTCTTGACTTTATCAGTCATTAAACCTCTCTAAGATGCAAACAAATAGATTATTCTTATTACATCAATTATACACTCCCTAATCAAGCCAGGGAGAGTGCAGCTACCAGAAACCCTTTCTTTGTGAAGACCATGCAACAGCTTTGTTTCAGAGATTCTTTCTCTCTTAAATATTATTTCTTTAAGAGATTTCTCCATTCTGTGTTACTAGTGGCACCTGGGTAGCTGACTGTTAGGGCAGAAGTTATTTTAATTCATATTACTTCATAGTTTCTGGTCCGTTCTAGTTGAGAGTATCCATGTGTATCCATATTTTTGCTTCCTGGGGCTAGTCTTGCAAAACTGATGCATCTCAATAAACCTGTTTTCTGTGATAGCTTCACTGACTTCAGGATTATTACATAGGCAATGCAATCTTATTCATGAGCTCAAGCCTTATAAAAAGAATTACCTGCATTACTGGTGCTACAGTGTGCTTTAGTCTTACATTGTTGCTCAGTCAATAAGAAGGGATGAGGAGGGCATCCAAACATATTGCACACTTTCCCACTTTTTTTTTTTTCCACCTTTAGCACACTGTGGCTACATAAAAATGATCTGAATTGCTGCCTGGTATTTGGGAAAGTTGTGGGATGGTGTGGTAAACACACCTTCTCAGGAGTGAGGTAGGTGGGGTGGGGTGGGTGTGATAAGCAGATAGAAGGAGAATTTGGTTTACTCCACGCATAAAGCACCTGCCTATATGGAGAGAGAGAAGAAAATATTCTGCATCCTCCAAATGATGCTACAAGTTGCCTGTTTCACACCTAATGTAACCAGGAACCCCAATAAGAACAATTTGCTGTACAAGATGTAATCACATCTCTAAGACACAATGCCTCCTAGCATCCCTAAGGGAAGTGGTTCTGTGTACAACCCCTTACCATGAAGGACAGATCACATGCAAAGAGCATCTCATAGCCCATAGCTGCTAAAGACAACTGACGTGTGCTTCCTTCAAAATGCTATTCTCCTGTTGAGCAGTGCAAATTGAAAGATTAGTTAAACTTGAGGTCATTTGAAAACCTCATTTTAAACTACAAACATTTAAAATAATTTTGTTCTCACAGGTCCAACTGGCTTCTTTTTATAATACAGTTCTTCTTGTTGGCCTCTAAATTAGTTAGAGGAGTGTTTGACTCTCAGCATTTAGAACTCAATTTCTCCAAAGTGAAGATGTTTTACTTTAGTAAGAGATGATTTGTAATTTGTCATTATCTATTAGACAGTGACTCTAATTTTCTCCATATCTTCTGTCTTCTTTTGATTAATCCTGACATCTCCATTAAAATCTTCCATTTTTTCTTTCCTCTTTCTACATCTGCCTTTCACTCTTCTGTCAGGGTAGGATCAAAAGACCTGCAGCTAACAAAAAAAGTTCAAATCTCAGTGACTCAATAAGCTTTGCAAGTCCCAAGATAAAGGACATATGAATTTAAATCTCTGTTTTCAAGCAAAGCATTCAATAACTTTGTTCCCTTGCTTTGCTACTGATCCTAAATAACACTAAATCCACCCAGTCACAACTTTCCAAGAAACATTTTCTCCAGTATCAATGAGGCTTTGAAAGATTGTGAAAAGACTGCTGGTCTGCTGAGTAGAACACAACTTAGGCAAAAAAACCTTGGATGATTATTCAGTGCCTTTACTATTTTGCTTGTTTTCCTCAAGATCGTATGCTTTGGCAATTGAGCTAGAAGGACTGACATGGCACTGCTTATTTATGAAATATTTCATTTTGATTTAATCTTGAAACACTACACTCAGCTAAAAAGTGCCATTTTTATATTCTCCAGGCCCCTTAAAAATCCATTTATTTATTTGTTTTTAAAAGAAAATTAACTGTTAAAATGCATAATTTTATAAAGCTATTATATATATTATTATTAATATGCATTAATAATATTTTAATGATGCTAACACACCCAAATGGGAAGACAACTTGCTCTTCATAAGTCACCTCGAAGATATCCTTAATAGACATCCCATTTAGCCAAAAAGAGGAAAAAAAACCCCTAGATGAAATTTATAGACACATGCTTCATTTTATATCCCAAATCCACTGTGAGCTTCCACTCATGGAGCTCCCTTCTTTGTCCCTGAATATCTTTGACAAGAAAGTTAATTGGGAAGTATTTTATATGATGGTTATACTGACCCTTTAGACCACCACTGGTCCAGACTTTTGTTGAAAAGGATGTGATTGCTGCCCAGCAGATCGAACCTCCTCCCTTAGCCCAGCCAGATGGAAAACCACACTGAGTAATGGATTCAGATGAAAGCCAAACCTGTAAATGAAAAACAGAGGTCATTGGAGCTGTTTCCCATTGTGATCACCATGGGGCTGCACAGTGTTGACTGAGGCACAAGAGAAAAGGTGACAACAATGTCCAGCACTGGTGATAGGGATGGGAATGAGGACAGGGATGAGGCTGAGCCTGCTACTTTTGGAGCTGTGAAAGATTAACATGGTCATGTAACCTTCCAACTGCTGATTATCTTGGGTTCATCTAGGGCACTAATAAACAGTTAGCCCCTTATGAGGTTATTTTTATTTCCACCTGCTGGAAAGGATATATAAATCTTAGGGTGAAGCCTCTTTCATGCTCTGAATTCATAAAGGTATGACATTCATTTACAGTTCACACAGACATATAATTGATAGTTTTGACCCATGTTCATGGCATACAATATTTATGTTAAAATGAAAAACTGTTGTTTCAAACTGGAAATAAAAGTATGCTTTTTTTAAGTTGTTGAAATAAAAGAAGTTGGCATTTACAAAGGAAAATAGTTCAATTGTGAAAAGCAGTAAGGGAAGTGATCTTGCCATTTTTAGAATTGATTATTTAACTTTTTTTAATGATGCTTGAATCTTCCAGCTAGAGCCAAATGCATATGTAGTTTCAACCTCTTTGCTAAGTTTCTATTTGTTAAAAAAAAAAGTCTGAAAATATATCTGACTTTACTAGGTACCTCTTAATCTACCAAGCTAATATCTCATCCCTTTGTCCGACACAGCAGCAGTTGAGAGGTGGGATATGAAATACCCCATGCTGCTTTACACTATTCAGTCCCAGAAAATTGTCATTACCTTGACACCAGCTTTTGTCCACATCTCTCCAGGCTTCTCAGGGGATGCTTAATTAAAGTTCACAGTAGCTCTGTAACATAAGTAAATACTACTGTCATTTTGAAAAGAAGTAAGCAAGCCAAACAAATAGAAGTAAAAATGCTGCCTAATATTAAAAGATAAACAAAACAAAAAAACACACTTATGAAAGCCAGCAGAAATCAGACTCTTGAGCTAACACCAGGAAGAAGCTGACAGTGTATTATGAAAATCCTGGTGCTCATTAGGTTAATCACCTACAGAAACCCTTTTCTAGCAGCTTCTTTCTCTGATTATTCTAGTTTTCTCTTTGTCTGGTACATTGAGTAAGAGGCCTCTAGGCACAATTAGCAGTCTGGCCTACCACTAGAAAATTATGAAAAATATTTTTTATTAATTGTAGATGTTACCAAGTTCATATGCACATTCAGGTAATAAAACCATCACATTTTATTTCTATTTACCAAGAAGTTGACAGACATTGTAATGGTGCTATTTACATACAGCAGATTTGGTGCCCTGTGCATCGCTCTAATGCAGCACCCAAATAATTCTGCCTCTCAAAGACTTAGGGCTACTGGCATCCACCAAGCTCTACTTAAAGACAACTTCAACCTTTATACTGGATGTTCTTTGGGGGAAGAGGTTTCCTATTTGAAAAATGTCTAACAAATACTGGAAGCTACAGACAAATATATAAGAAATATTGCTCTGGAAAAGTAAGATTGCTATACAAATATTGTTTAGTGGTATGCAGGTTCAAAGCAAGAGTTGAGCTGATAAAAATTGTGTGCTTGGCTACCTAGAATTTCATGTTCTCAAGCCAATATGGTGCTGCTCTCTATGAGCATATACAGAATACATATACAAAAGCATTGTTTAAGTGTTCTTTACTGGTTTGATTCACTGACTTTCCTCAGTCACCAAAGTTTGCAGTGACTGTGGGTTCACATGAGAAGCAAGGCCCACACATAGTAAATGATATTTCCCTGGTATTCTCTTGATGAGAAAGACAAGCCTGAATCAGTGCCTGGCCATGAGCACCCTGGACTTTACCGGAGTAAGCTGGGCTCAGAATCCAGATCCCAATCATGTTGGTAAGGCATGCGACAGATATCATATCTGTCATGCATTGCACAGGATTCTTCAAGTGGTTTTTTACTGACATTAACAAAATGTATATTATCTCTAAGTGTGGTGTCATTACGGGCACTTCAAGGGAACTGTAGGAAAACAATTCAGGGGTTTGGTTGGCTTTGAATATCTTTAATTGACAAAAGTGGGAAGTTTGGGGAATTGAAAAGTAACACTGATGGATCTAAAAGCCAATAGAAGACTTTATTTTATAGGCCCAATAGAAAAGCAAGCTGTGAAACCAACTTTTTGAGACAAGAATAGAACAATGTGTTTCTCTTACATTTTGGCAGACCATTAACCATAGGAAAAAGTAAGCTTACAATGAATCTCAAGGAAGCCTCTAGTACAATCTCTTGTATGATGCAGGATCAAGAGCTCATAGCACCAAGTAAGATCTGAAAGTGGGTATCCATGTACAAACGTTCATCTGGGTTGCCCACCACTCCCTCACATCATTCAGATGCCACTCACACACCACCCATATGTTTATACTTTCATTCCTTTAATGAAGGTCACAGAATCACAGAA
>VYZX01014200.1:64229-86884 GCA_013401335.1 Brachypteracias leptosomus | reverse complement strand
CGCCATTTTGAGTGAGGGCACCGCCATCTTGGTGATGCCGAATCGGCCATCTTTGTTGTGGCGCGGGCGCCATTTTGAGTGAGGGCACCGCCATCTTGGTGATGCCGAATCGGCCATCTTTGTTGTGGCGCGTCCGCCATTTTGAGTGAGGGCACCGCCATCTTGGTGATGCCGAATCGGCCATCTTTGTTGTGGCGCGTCCGCCATTTTGAGTGAGGGCACCGCCATCTTGGTGATGCCGCATCGGCCATCTTGGTTTTGGCGCGTCCGCCATTTTGAGTGAGGGCACCGCCATCTTGGTTTTTATGCCTCCGCTGCAGTACCGACTTCAACCACAAGGCGGCAGCAGCGAGCCAATGGTAAAAATCGGCGCTGCTCCTGCTTGGCGCTCCAGCTGCAGTACCTGTCTCCCACCACACGGTGGCAGCGGTGGGCCAAAGAAACAGCCCTCCCTGCAGGTCCAGCTCCTCAGCGCGGGGCGGCAGTGTCTCGCGTCAGGCATACTCGCCTCTCTCCGTGGCGGACCAGACACTCCTAAGATGGCGCCGACCTCCCCAACATGGCGATGAGACTTTTTTCTCCATTTCAATCCTTTCAGCAATCCATCCAGCAAACTCAGCCTTGCTGTTTGCCTGACTGTTATATTGAGCCATCAGATGTCATGAAATTGTTGTTCTCAAGTAAATAGATGATCTAATTTAAGGTTAACAGAGATCTTGTAGTGTCTAACTATGGAAGCCTCTGACGTTTTGCCTGGGTCCCAAATTTCTGACTAGTACACTATAATTTTGAGGTATGTTTCTCCATTTTGTTTTCCTTTATTAAGAAGATCTATTCTTTAGTTTGCTCTAATGCCTTTTGAAAATGCTTTCCCTTTCTGGTTTATTTTGCCACATGTGCAAGGTCTTCTCCCAGCTATGAGGATTACTCATGCTTTAGCCCATCTTGCTCGTACACAGTGTTTCTTTCTATTCCAGACTGACCCCATTCTCAAGAGAGTTTCTATTCTTAGCGTCCTGCTCGATGATTCAGTTGCTTATATATAATATTATTATGTTCTGTTTGCCTTGACAGTTCTGCCATTCCTGGGAAGTACACAGGGCCTCTTTTCTGGTCTGTGACCATTTTGGCAGAACGATGGATGTAAATGTATCTTTATCTTGTGCTTTTTATTCTCAGATTTTTTTCCAGCATCCTCTCAAAGCTAGCACATACACAAAGTTTCACCCAAATAATGAAAGTGGTTTTCTTTATTTTTGCATTTCTGTGGCGACATGAAGGTTCTCCTACTATGATTAAGTCACCTTGTTTTTCTGGTACAAGGCTGCTGTATTCACTGGTCCTTCTCAAAGTCGTTAAACTCCAACATTACAGTTTCAGTATCATATGCTGCTGATATTTGGGAGTAGCAATAAGTTTTCAAATTCTTTGGAAGCTTCTGGGTTCCTTCTTTGGAAATTTTTCTCAATCATAGAGTTGACCTTTTCACCATGGAAACATTTTTGCAAAACAGCCCTTGGCCATGGGTTTGTTTCAGTGGTGAGGCAAAAACTACCAGTGATTTCTTTTACGAGAACAAGGCTCCAAACCTCACCTCACTGAATCAACTCATAAGGTCACCAGTACTGCATGCAGAGCATGCTTGTGGTGCCTCTTCCTCCATTATGGTCTCAAGGCTTTGCATGTGTCTAAGGATTGAAAGAGATGTGGTAAGATACTCTGAAAAAGTTAATACTCTCTGAGTTAATACCTTTAAAAGTTGGTGTATTACAAGCTACTTTATCTTTCCAAAATCATTGGGTTTCCTTGGGAAGCCAGCAACTGCTCTATATATGATACTGAAGTCAAAACCAACTTCCTCTTCTTTTTTTTTTTTTCTTTTTGTTTGTATTGAGTTTTATCTGCTAATGAGATGGAGTTAATTGTTATGAACTACCACAGTTTCTGACAGACATTCTTCATATCACATACCTGAGTGTCATCATCTCTGATGCCAATTTGTAAGCCTGGATGGTAGAGTTTCTGCTGCAAATCTGACTACTAACAGTGTTCTCAACACCCAAGCCTACCTGCTGGCTTCCAGAAGATGATGAGATTACTGCCTGGCTTATGCAGGAAGGCCAAAGAGGCCTTGCCAAAATCTTGCTTTTTCATTAACTATCATGTAAGTTTGAGATTATTATTAGTGAAGGGTTTTTTTCTGTGCATTGCAGTGTCCAAATGATTTCTTATTCTAGTGCAGTAGATGGTAAGGCAGATGCTGTACTGATTGAGTTACTTTCTAGGTATAACACGTTGGGAGGACATCCCATTTTCTTCAAAGACATTCAGCAGCTTCGACTCACACAAGAGTCAGATGCTTTGTTAGGGAGTGTACAGACTCACTGTTTCAGCAGAAAGTGGTGGCTTTTATGTGGCATGTTCTGGAGATTCAGCCTGTATACTCAGGATATCCTTTGCATGCTGATTGGAATCCACACTGTCTTGAAGGTGTTATCATCTTCTCACAGTGTCATTTTCATTTGGCTTTGCTTGATTGCACTTTTTTCCCCCTTTTCTTGAAAATGCAGGCCTGGCACATCTATCCCACTATCTTGCATTTCATTTCCTCTTTGTGTACCTTGTGTTCCTCTTCACTTCTCATGCTAGTCTGAGCTTTACAAACTATTTCTTCCAACTTGCATTTCATTAATGTCAAATATAGGTGAACCCTCGTCCTCTGAGTCACTGTTTGCTTGCTTCCTTTATGTGTTTTCAGACTGTAGGCTCTGAAATCATGCTTTCTTTTTCCATCATTATTATATATGCAGGATATTTATAATGAATTTTCTCCCTAAGACCATTTTATCTTCTGTCTCCTCTGCCTGTGTTTTTGCTTTAACTTGCCCTAAACTTTTACTTTTTTGGTTTAGCCCCTCATTTCCCTGGTGTTCTTTTTAAAATCCTGTGTGTCTGTTCGTCTTAGATCACAGTAATCCTTGAGACCAATGCCAGAAGCTGGTATTAGCTCCTGAAAGATGCAGCCCCTTTACAGGAAAGAAATTTCCAGCAGAGAAGCATTTGGAGGAGGAGAAAGGATTGGTGCTGGACAACACTGAGCTGGGGGAAGCGTAGAGCTCTGAACAGGAAGAGCTTTTCTGCTCATTTGATTCTTCCAGCAAAGGCAGCACAGCATATCTTGTTGTAAAACAAAAAACCCCAAACCAACCCCCACCAAAAGTACTCGGAGTTTTAATTTTCACATGCTCAGTCAGCTTGCAGGAATCTAAGTGTTTTGGTCATGCCTGTTGGAATTAGCTTGCTCACTGAGATTAAAAGTCATCTACTCTACTGTCACTGCTGCAATGGGGATCTCCAGCTGGCAAACTAACCAGGGATTTCTGAACCTTGTTTCAAGTGCTTTTAAAGCAATACTGTGCTTTTTGTCTTACAGGGACTATAAAAGAAGTTCTAGAGACAGCAAGTGAGGAACATGGAAGAAAACCAGCAGTGTGGTCACTGAGAAGTGTATTTGAGAAGTTTTCTATTTTAGCAGGGCAGAAAGAGGATAGATGTGACAACTATCATGTGACAATCAAGAAGAGAGAGAAAATGGAGAGGACGATGAAAACAGAGCAGAGTGATCTAGGAAACTTTTCAAGTGGGACTGAGATAGCAGCAGGAATGCACTGGCGTGTGCTTATATGCTCTATGGCACCATGCGACCAAAAATCACCAGCAGCATTTGATGCAGCAACCACCAAACAGCTGCTACCATGTCCTGTGACCCACGTACAGACACATCACTGCCGTTCGTCCCACTGCAGTGGACTTCTGCTTGCTCCAGCGAGACTCTCTTCAGTCCCAGAAGGACACCTCCAATCCTTGCTCCTTGCAGATGTGACAGGTCAGTTGGTTCTTCTCAATGAGAAGTCTCCAGTCATCCAGGCTGGCTTCTCTCTAGTGTTGGTGTCGTTCTTCATTTTTCTACTTCTCAGTTTTCCTTCTGCCTTCAGATCATGTTTGCCTTCTGTTTTTCAGCATTGCATTTTCTTCCTGGGCTCTGATTCCAAGGTGTCTCTGTTGTATGTCTTCCTCTGGTTTTGGAACTGAAAGTTTTTGGTTTTTTTTAATCCCCTCCCAGCCTATGTTTGCTTTTTTTTCCACTTGTCACTGACATTCTGTAACACATACAGCAAACCTTGTTCCTCAAAACTACTTCTTCTTCACCATACAGACCATTCCTCCTCACTGCTGTCTTGGGCTTATGTTACATGCTGCAGCAAGTTACATGCTGCTGCTCGAGCCCTTCTTTGCCACTACACAGCCTTGTTCCCTTTCTCATGCAGCCTCTGTTGCTCATGACTCCACTGTTAGCTATTTGAGGAATTAATCAGAAAACTACCCTTTTTTAACACCTCCCCTTTTAGCTTGTTCACCGGCCAACTCCAGAGTCACATGTGCATAGAGGAAGCTACAGGAGGACTCAGCTGAGGGTGAGAAGAGGAAGGGACCAACCTTTTTACTGATACTTGGGTGTTAGACTTCCTCGGGGTAACATGAAATTTCTATTTTAGGGAGGAATTACATGAGACTACCAAGATGATTGAAGAGTGCAGAGTTACCAAAGACATGGTCCTGATCCAGAACCGTTTCAGCTCTTCCTTTGTGTTCCTTGATACTTCCATGGCCTTAGGGTGAATCTATTCCCAGGGTGAGAGCAGCCTGCTCCTTTTTGACAGCAAGTCTTTTGGTTGTTTCACTGTCCCATCCCACTGCACCCTTAGTCAATTACCTCTTGTCCTTGTGACATTTCACCTCTCTTTTCTAGCCCCCCTCCCCCCAGTGCATCCCCATCAGGAATTTGCTTTGTTTGCATCTGTGAAGGGCTGGATCATTTCATGTGTTATTCAGGGTCAAAACCCAAATCCATTTGCACACTCTGGAGGTTAACACATGTCCCACACCTCCAGAATCCTGTCACCAGCAGGGCTGCAACTGTTTTGTCTTACCAGCTGTAACCTTGGACACAATTCTCTTCTTCATTTGCTGGTAAAAACAATCAGCCCCCCTGCCAGCAAATACCCCTGTGAGCCACAGAAATAATTTGTGATTTCCTCTGGGGTTATTTTTTTATTATTCAAGTATTACATTTATTAAGAACCTGGACTGGAGCTTTTCTTTGTAGGTTGGACATTAACAAGTATTTCCTTTGGGGGGGTTTTCTGGTGTCTAATACACTTTGCACCCATACTGCAACTTCCCAGGAGGGGCACGGGCAAGATTCCTCTCCTTTATTCCCCCACCAAATTTGAAAAAATACATATTTTGAATGTTTCACTTTCTCCATGACCCTCTCTCCTATTTCCGTGCTGGTTTCTCTGTCTATCTGCATCCCTGGCTGGGTGCTTGGCCAGGGTTTTTTGCGCAGCTCGGCCACGCACCGGGACAGATCCAGGGTATTCCAAAGCGGGGCCCCAGGGAGGCCATCAGGCCTGGCAAACCCGCTGGCACACGGGAGCGGCTCCGGTCCAGGCCCTCCCGCACTGCGGCCCGGTTCGCTTGGCCTGGCCTGGCCGCTACCGACACCCGGGGCTGGGGAGGCCCCCAGACCACCCCCCTCTCCGGCTGCTCCGCGGAGCCATAAGCACCGGCGTCGCGGTGGGCGGGGAAAGCAGCTCCTC
Organism: Brachypteracias leptosomus; assembly: GCA_013401335.1. Lineage (NCBI taxonomy): Eukaryota > Metazoa > Chordata > Aves > Coraciiformes > Brachypteraciidae > Brachypteracias > Brachypteracias leptosomus. The sequence goes on along the minus strand of VYZX01014200.1, from coordinate 81,221 downwards.
CTGGCGGGCCGGGCCGCGGCGAGGGGCTGGTTGCCGGGCGACCAGCGGGCCCCGCCTCCGCGGCAGGGCTGGGCCATGAGGTAATGGCCGCCAGGAGGGGGGCTGGTGGGCAACGCGGCGACTCCCGCGGTAGTGGCCTCCGAGGTGGCTGCTGGCGGCACTCCCCTACCCGCTGCCCCCGCCTCCCGGCCCGGGTAAAGGGCGATCAGAGGAGTGCGGCCGGTCCCCGCTACATGTGTGCCGCAGCCGGGCCAGCGGGAAGGGCTGAGGCGGCGGCCCCACTGCAGGGACCAGCGGGCACATGAAGCGCTGGCAGGAGGACGGAGCAGCAGCAGCAGCAGCCGCCGCCGCCGCAGCAGCAGCAGCTCACCGGCCGCAGCCGCCTCTGCGCTCCGCCCAGGGTGAGCCGTGAGGGGACGAGCGGCCCAGAGGTGGCCGCCGCCGGCAGCGAGGCTCCCCCGGCCCGCGGGGCCGCCACCGTCACCAGCGCCCTGCTGCCCGGGGGGCCCGGAGCAGGGTGAGTGTGAGGGAAAGAGGGTCCGCTCCGGGGGTGGGACGGGGAGCGGCGCGGGTCTCAGGGACGGGGGTCGGGAGCTGTGCGGGGCCCTGCGTCGTTCTCCGGGGCTGAGGAAGGGGTAGCGGCTTCTCCTCCTCTTCCACCTCCTTCTCCGACCTTCACGGCCAGTTGCTCGCGGGCGGGCGGAGCGCCTGGTCTCCTCAACCCCTGCTCTTTTGTCCCTTCCACTCCCTTAAAGGAAAGAGGCAGTCGGGGTCTAGTTGTTTAGCGGAGGTCAAGAACCACTCGCCAAACTCGTCCCGCGAATTATTTCCAGGTAAGCTGGTGCTGTGGGCACTGAGGAGGACCCCTGCTTACCGAGAGCGTTCGTAGCCGTCGGGGAAAGACATGGAGCTATTAACTTGGGTTCTTTAGTGCTAGTGGTTTATGGATAACTTTTGGCAGCGTGCCTCTGTTTAAAATGACTAAAATAGTCCATTACGGGTTTTAGCGAGTCTGAGATCTTAGTGTCTGCTTTGGTTTGCGGCTGACCATGTTTAGATGAGCTTTTTTTCAGGTAAAATTAGGGAAGAGTAGGAATTGTCCAGAAAATGGCACCTCTGTTCAAGGCTGGGAGCTCTGGCTGCTTTTCCTCCCTTGCTCGGACTTTGGGAGAAATCTCCCATGTGGACGTTTTTTTGCTGTCTTGCAATAGATAACCTTATTTGAACCTTACAGTCCGTTGAGATTAAGTCGTGGGTGTAATGGCTTTTGCAATCAGGAAAGCAGAAAAAAACCCCAACAAGCTAAAACAAAACCAAACAGCAGTTCGATGAACAGTTTGCCATATGTGCATGTTTTACTGCTCTGTGTTCTACATTTTCCTCTACTATAAGTACTGCCCTGGCTGCAGATGAACCGTGTTTACATGTGGCCATTCCTGGTAGGGTTCTTCTGGAGCTTCCATGAGAAGCCTGGAAGGAGTGTTGTCCCCCAGGCCAGGGAACATATGTTCATATATTTATATTCGTAAAGCAGGCACTGCAACCTGCTTTAATTGAGCAACCTGTGATGGCAACAGATAAGAAAATCATTTTAGAAGGGCAGAAGAAAATTAAGTTATGTTGTGGTTATACCTGTTATCTCTCTGTTTTTCAATGAGCATCATTATAAGGGAGGAAAACCAGAAGGGTAAAAATCCTAATGGAAGGCAGGAGAGTTTTCAGCTTTTAATGTGAGCTAATGAGTTAATTGAAGGCCAGACAGCTGTATGTGTGCATAGAATTTAAATTTCTAGTGAAAGAAAACAAAAGTTTCTGTCAGTGGCGTGAATGGACTCCCACTTCCAGGGGATTTAACTGCATGGTGGATGGCAGAGGTGGAAAGAGGTAGAGTCTCTCTGGATCTAGTGCAAAAAAGCCTCTAACCAAACAAAAAGCTTGTAGCTAAGCACTGAGCTTGGTGCCTGTTCTAGTGTACCAGGAAGTGTTACTGTGGTTAGGCAAATACATTTATATATGTGGGGTTCCACCTTTGATATGTGTGTGCATAAAATCTCAGTGAAATATGAAGTTGTTGCTGCTGCCTCTGAGCATCTGACTCGTTTAATCCAGAGTCCTGGCTGATGGAGCAGAACCAGCATGTGATGGGTGAGATTTGCCATGTATATTCCTGGATGTTAATGTGGCACCTGGTCAGCTTGTGGAATGCAGGTGATAGTCGGTGGGAGCAGGTGAACTTGCTTGTACTGGAGAGCAGGATCAGATTGAAAAGATTAGCCTGGAACTCTTTGCAACTCCTGTGGTTCCTCTCTGCTGCAGCTCACGCGTGAGCTCCTTGTTCTGGCTCCTGTAACAGGTTGCCAGCTGCTTCTGCACAAGTCATTAGATTCTAACCTTTTGTGTCCTCTGAAGATTTTCTTTGGAGTTCTGAAATGTTCTGGCCAATATACTTTGAGATAGAAGAATGAGATTAGTGTTGTAGGGATTAGTGCAGGTTAAATACTTTTGGTTTAAATGTGCCCTTGATCAATGCTGTTGCTTCTTACTGTTGTCACTAAATAATGCTGAAGCTTCCCACTGTATCTGCTATGATTGATAGGAAGCTGAATACAAGATACTTGTTTTTTTTCTAATAATTCAGTAGAAGGAATTCTCAGAATGAGTGCTATTGAGGCAGAATGTGCAATATCGAATGGCAAGAAGTTTAAAAAAAAAATCTTTCACTCTTTCTAAAAGCCGTATGCATTTTTCTTCTCAACAATTTCCTATCTTACTTTAAATTTCCTTGGGAGAAGGGAGATAATAAGGGGGGAGGCAGTGTATGAGTTAGATATGTTTGAAATCTATTTCTTTCTGAAACCTTTAAAATAATTTTCTTCCACTTCCAGAGTTGGGGTGGTTTAGTGCTCCTTCTAGGAGCAGAAGAAGCATTTGTGGGACGTGGTTTCATTTGTGTTGCCTGGATGTTGTACATGGTGAGTGGTGCTCGAATCAGGGTTGGTGAAGCATTTCTTATTAGTTTGCAGAAAATGGTGTGGGGTTTTTTTTGTATTTTGGAACAGATATTTTTTCCCCCTGCCCCAGTAATGACTGTTTTATTTGCAAGAGTGCCTCCTCTACTATGTCTCCAATATTAGACTGGTTAACTCATTGGTGTAATTTTCTGAATCACCCCATTTTAACTTTCAGAGAGCTGTCACTTGATTTTATGCACTGCTTATTTCACAGTACCTCCATGTTAATGCAGGGACAGACAGACCAGTATGATAAGAGGAGTCCTGATAACTACAATATGGAGTTAAGTGGTTTAGCCTTCTGGTCAGAGAGCTGTTGTTGATAGGTAAGTTGTTAGAATTGCCTGTCTTTTCCTTAGGAAGTATTCCTTTTCTCCAGATGTACGTAGCACCTCTACCTCTGTAAGAAGCTTAGTGATGCCACCAAGATCAAAATTAAAGAATAATCACACTCAGTATGCTCATTTTACATGCAATTTGATGTTTTCCTGTGTGATAGTCATATAGCTCTCTGTTTATGCTGTGAATAAAGTTGTCACTCGTGTGTTGTGTAAGGGCTGTTAAAAGGAGTGGATTCCAGTAGTGACTGTTCATGAGTGGCTTTCAGAGTTATCATAAAATCACAGTAAGTAGGAGAAATGCTTTCTGCTGGTTAAATGGCAGCTACTGCGTGTCAGCTGCAGGCAGCTCCCTTGGTATATGGGGCTTTGTAACACTGGGACTGTAAAACTGGTTTGTGATCTGCAGTGCCTGGGCTGTGCAGGAATGCTCGAGTAACATTTGCATCACTAAAACTCCAGGAGCAATGGCACCGCCTACTTGGAATGCTGCATTTGAACAGAGGGCTCAGGTTTGTGGGTTCCCTTGTGGGATCAGTGCTACTGGGAGAGATAAAAATCTTAAGAATTAGCTTCCTGGCTTTCCAAGATGCCCGTTGGTGTTGAAGCCTTTTGTGGTTTGACTGGAATTGTAGCTGCATGAGCTTACAAGCACTTTTAATTAGTAGTGAATAACATGATGTTTTCTAAATAAATTTCAGGAGTTCACTGCTAGTATTCTTTGCCTAAAACTGTCCTTTGTTTGAACTTTGATTCATCAATATTTCTCTTTTTATTGGAGCCTATTGATTACGATGCAGAAAGGCTACACAGTCATCCCGATTGTGGTTGTCCAGCTAAGAAGCTTATTGATGGCACAAACAGATTAGCTCGGGGATAATTCTTAGATTCAATTATGTTGGCAGATTTGCTTTGGTTAAATCGGTTAGTGACTGCACTGGAGTAAATTCTTTGCCTTCTCTTACAGCTTCTCTGGGCTGGATTGTCTCAGCTAAACCCCTGTGACGCTGCCCCTCTTGAACTGTCCTATTTTCCTGTTTTTTTAGGTTTTGTTTTTTTTTTTTTTCAAGTATTCCGATGGATTAATACATATTAGAGCCCTGTTGGTTTTGCTTGCATTTCCAGCAGAAGTTCAGAACACTGGCAGAGTAACAGGAAAAGAAGGAAGGTAATGGGAGAAGAGCTGGGTTTTAAAAGCTCTTTCAGAGCTTCATTATTAGCTTGTTTTGACATCAGACCATGTTGCTGCCCAGCAGAGCAGATTTTCCCCTGGCTGTGGATTCCCTCTATTGTGATGCTGGAAATCAACTCCCTGACTTAGCTGAGAACTGTTGTGAAGGTTAATTTTTTAATCAGATTGTCCATCTTCTGAACAGCTGTTAGCAGCGAGGCAAAGGAAGCTGTGGGAGTAAGTGGCTGAGGCCTTGGTGTCAGGAGGGAAAGTCTTCAGAGAGAGCATAAGCTGGTTTAGAAACAGCTGAGCTCTAAGCTCTGCTATGATCAACACCAGTTGTGTGTTGGGAGAGGAGGTGGTAATGCCAAGGCTGACAACAGCCTGCCACCTATTTGTGCGCTCATGGAATATTCTGGACTCCCAGCACCTGTAGTAGAGACAAATACTGAGTGGTTGATATTCTTACACTATGCACAGACATTATCCTTTATGATACAGAATGAGAATATCACAGAATGTTAAGGGTTGGAAGGGGCCTTGAAAGATCATCTAGTCCAACTCCCCCTGCCAGAGCAGGACCACCTAGAGCACAGGACTGTATCCAGGCAGGTTTTAAATGTCTCCAGAGAAGGAGACTCCACAACCCTTCTGGACAGCTTGTTCCAGTGTCTGTCACCCTCACAGTGGAGAAGTTTTTCCTTATATTTTCGTGGAACCACTTTTGCTCCAGCTTGCACCCGTTGCCCCTTGTCCTGTCATTGGCCATCACTGAGAAGAGCCTGGCTCCATCCTCATGACACTTGCCCTTTATGTACTTATAAACATTAATGAGGTCACCCCTCAGTCTCTTCTCCAAGCTAAAGAGACCCAGCTCCCTCAGTCTTTCATCATAAGGGAGGTGCTCCACTCCTTAACTTAGTTAAAAATAAGTTTGAATATTTTTATTTCATTTTCTGTTAGTTCAGTCCGCATTTCTCAGTGTTCTTTCCTGAGCATGATGCCCACAAGTTGTAGTCTTTATTGTGAATAATGCAATCCTCAAAACTTAATGTATGAAACAGTATGATTTTAGATTTATAAAGTAATAGGAACTAACCTTGGGGGGGAAAAAACCCTGTTGTTTTTCTTCTGCCTTCTTCACTTATTTGTTCTTAGCAGACTTTTTTGGAAAGGCTTTTTAAAATTCACACAAAATTGGAGCATTTTTTTCCTTAGGTTTTGCAACATCAGCAGATAAATGTTTTTCTTCATAGACTGTAAGACCAGGAAGAGCAACTGGATGGTCTAGTTTGATTATCAGAACTATGAGCTTGTGGCTCCATCCTGAGGTGTTTTGATCCAAGTTATGTTTCTGTATGTGTTTGTAATCACTCAGAAAAATTATCCAGGTATTTTTCATTAAACGTTGCTTTCCAAGTGAAATAGCCATGTCATTATCACACATGCTTTTAAAATTTTTGTAACTCTTATGTGTTGTTTCCTGAAGGGTTTGAAAAGTGAGTTAGAGGTTTCATTAAGACACTAATTTTCCCCTCCTCCTACTACTTTTAATTTGTGAGCCAGTTTTAACTTTGCAGGAGGTCTGCAAATACCTTTAAGTCCTAATGTGTAGTAAAAGCATGTAAAAGTTATTTCCTGAGTTACTTTTTGCAGGCCATTTCAGGAATTCGATGAACAGCAGGATGAAAGTAGCTGGTGCAGAGGAGAGAAGGAGAAAGTGATAAAATGTTTGTATTTCTGGGATTTTGCAGGCAATGTGTTGTAAAAAAGCAAAGTTGACTTTATGGTCCTGTGTGAAGATAGGAGCTCTGTGGAAATGGTGCCACTTTGGTGGATCATAGTATGGTTGAGGTTGGAAGGGATTTCTGGAGGTTATCTGATCAAATCCCCAGTCTGAACAGTCTCAGCTCTTCTCAGCCCCTTCTCACAGGAGAGATGCTCTGGTCTCCCTTCTTTGTGTTAGTGGCCCTTTGCTGGATTCTCTCCAGTATGTACATGTCTGTCTTACACTGGAGAGCCCAGCACTGGACACTGGCCCAGGTTTGGCCCCACCAGTACTGAGTAGAGGGGAAGGATCAACTCCCTTATCTAGTTTCCCTCTGTCTTATGGCTACTAAAGGAAAAACCTAAGAACCCACTACTCCCCTGCTCCACTGCGTAATAATTCCAGTGCTTCAAACAACACATGGAAAACTGCTTATCATTAGTTTTCTATGAAGTTTAAAATAATGCTGCATTGACTTATCCCAGCTTTTAATAGAAACCAGAGGTTTGGAAAACGTTCATACAGTGGAAACATTTATAGCCTAGAGGGGGGAGAATGAAAACTGTGGATACATGGAAATAAGTTACGTGCACCTCTGAGATTAGTTGATTACTGTACATTGGAACCAATCAGTGTACTTTTGTGGGGTATGTTCACATAATACCTTTTTTTTTTTAAATGCTGATGCTGGTAACGTCATATTAGACTTCAATTTCATGTGAGTCAAGACTCTTCATGAATTATGGTCTGGCAGCAGCCATAATTTGGCGTCCTAGAGAATACAGAAGTGCAGTTTTGGTTGAAGAGAGGGGTATTTTTAAAAAATTACATCGATGACTGCTGCTTGTGGGAATCAGACTTCTGTGCTTACTGTACTCTAATGTTGGCATAAGTGGAGCTTGTATTACTGACAATTTTGTCTTGGAAAGCCTGGTTGCATTGTCAGGTACTACATATTTGTGTGCGTTCCCCAGACTGTCCTTTAAACCTGTCTTAAATGTAATTTCTTCCTCTGCAGCTGTCACTGGTCATAGTACCTCTATTTCTGTTGGTGTGAAGCAATGAGGAGGAAAAATAATCTTTCTGGTAATGCTGTTTCTTACCACAGCTCTTTTCCTGGAGTCCCAAATTGCACTTCCTTTAGGAAGGAGTGGTAGACCTCTGTTTTGTTGTGGTAATACTGCAGTAATGATCCCTTCCAGGAATTTATGGAGAGGTTTGAGATCAGTGTTTACCAAAACCATCACCTTCTTGGAGACTTTAGTCCTGTAATGAATTCTGCAGACCTGCACGTGTGAAGGTCGTAGCAGTATCAGTCCTTTATGGCTGAATTTCTTGGTGGTCGTGTAATCTTGGCAGGTGGTAGATAAGCATGTTATGGTTCGACCCAGTGACTTGGGGCTGACAAATTCCCAGTATAAAGCAATTGGAATTGAAAGTGCTGCTTCTGATTGTCTGAAGTGTTTATAACCTTTGATTACTCTTGTATGTGTTCCTTAGGGTTTTACTCAAAAACTTTATTTCACTTTCTCAAAAATCATATTTTGCAAGACATATCAAGCTGTTAGAATGAAAAGACCAAGAAAGGTTAGATACTGTGCTTATCTGGTGGAATGCAATCTTGTCCCAAAGTCCAAAGTGGTCTCTACTGTCATGCTATTGACTGTATATTACACTATCATTTTTTTGTGGAGAACATTGAGTTCTCTCTGACATTCACTTGTACTGTTTTCATCTACTAAATGAGATTTTGTTTAGGAACTGTTTTTACCTCAAGCAAATGCAACTTTCTTAAATAACTTTGCCCTTCTACATTGCAGAATCTACAAATCATCCAATGTAATCTTCTAATGAGCTATCCTCACCCTTTTTTCATGCGCTGCTTCTTGTATGGACATGCTGTGGCCTAGTTTGGAGAGCTCATCTAGCTGAGGAGTACTTTACACCACCCTCAATGTGCTGGACTCTTGTATTTGTGATGTTCAAGATCTCTTCCAACCAGAACGATTCTATGATTCTCTCCTGTCCTGCCTCCCCCATCTCCTCAGCTCAGCCTTCCAACCAGGTTGCATCCTGATTCCATTGACATGGAGTGGTACAAGCACCAGTGTCTCTGTGAGGAAAAAGGAGTGATAGGAATATATGGCTTCAGTATAAGTGTGTGGTAGAATGGGAGTGTGCTTTCAGGACAGCCTACAGCAATATTGGCTGGAGACGACAAGGAATGCGTGTGCCTGAAGGCTTGTGCGGCCAGGTTAGCCTGGTCTTGCAGTTGGCCATGTCTGGTAGGAATGGTCCTGCCTCGTCATCAGCTATGAATGGTACTGCTTTGCCCACAGGTCTGCCACGCTGACTGTTACCCAATGGATATAAACCTGGGAAGAATATGAATTGAGAAGACATCTTTTGAAAACAATTTTTATTTCTTTAATTTTATTTTTCTGCCAACTTGTTTCTCAGGGAGCTAGCTGACTGCTGGAGCTGGCACAAAGACAAGGCAGGAGGATGCGGGCAAGGCTGGTTGGTGCTTGGTTTGCTTTGGGTAACACCGCACCTTGTCTTTAACATGTGTGCATCAAGTTGTGCAGCTCTATTTAAAAATCAGACAATGTTCTCAAAATTGTCATTCACTAGTGTTGTGGGATTTTTTCTACTCTTTTAAAAATAAAATAAAGCAGCAAACATCAGTTTACTAATCTTGGTTAGAACTGCATGGGGAAGGTTGAATACCCTGTCCTATCTCTGTTATCTGAGGTGGTCAGTTAGCGCTAATTACCTCATCAAGCAGGCTGAGAGGAAATGCTTGAACACACCTAGCAGCAAGCCCATTGTTTTGATCCTGTGACCAGTGGGGATAACTGGAAGATAAAGACATGATATAATATTGTAGCAGGAGAAATGAGTAAGAGGAAATAGGAGGGGCTGCGTAGTCCGGAAAATAATCAGCATGTAACGTGACTTGTTCTAGCAGATGTAATAGTGTGTGCTGCTCCTTGTTCCTCAGACCTTTCTCTGAAGAAGATACATAAAAATTTCTTATAATATGAGCAAGAAAAGATATTTATTATTATTTAGCAAACTCTTAGACTGAACAGCTATACAGTACTTAATTCAAACTCCAGAGGTTGGGAAGGTGTGAATCCTACAACAGGTAATTCCTTTCTCTCCTGACTGGGAATTGGTGGCTCCTGATTGCCCTGATTTCTAACTGGAAGCTGTTGTTTGTTTTGTGACAGAAAACTTCTGATACAGCTGTGTGGCAATTTGGGATTGACTATTTGAGAAGCTAAAGAATAGACTGTGGGAGGGACTGTTCTGGGCCCTGTTCAGTGCTATTGTCAGTTACTTCTGGAGAAGGGAAAAGATTTTGAGCTCTTGGGATCTCAGAATATTAAGGCACTGGACATTTGCAGGTATCTTTTATGGATTCTATCATTTTGATTAATCTTCCCTACTTTTTCTCCCTGCTTTTATTGTTTTGTTTTTGTGAACAATACTGCTTCTCTGGCTTTGTTTTGTATAACAAGTATTACAAGTTTTCCTTTTATATCCTCAGTTAAAAGCTCAGATTGAGAAATTGGTAGCCTTCTTTTCTTTACAGGGATTCAAGTTCATGGTTTGTAAAGTACTTGGTAGCAACTAGTTACACAGAGACATTTGATAGAAATGAACAGACAAGGTTAAGTGAAACTGATAAAATGCACGTGAAGGTTTTATTTAAAATTTAGCTCTTGTAAAATAATTATTTCTATTTTGGGTGTGTTTTTTAAGATTTCTTTTCTAAATATCTTTTCACAAGAGACACTGAGAAGTTATTGTCTAGGAAAACTTATGCAGTATGCTGGATTTTTATAACTATCCCTTGAGATGACTGTGGTAGTTCTGCTACCTAACTATTCGTGGTCTAACAAACTTCTTAAAGTGCCTGTTAAAACTGATCTGAAAAACAGGCTTTTCTGGACAAGTGGACTCACTGAGCTCTTGGAGAATAGATTTTGTCTAGGAGTTGGAAACTAATATTTACAGATGTAAATACCTATCAATTATGAGAAGCATAACATTGCCCTGTACCTCAGGAATGGTTCCCCGAGTAAAGTCCAAACCATGAGGTTGTGTATTACTGATTTTAATGGGTGGATTTTTTTTTTTTTCTGTTGAGGTTTTTTGTCTTGAGGGTTATCTTTGCTTTTTGCAGGAGCAAAATGAGTCTTGATTCAATATGGTTTACCGTTTACACTCTAGAACAGCAAAACCAGGCTTGAATCACAGTGGTTAATTAACCACAGGTTATAACTTGTTGCTTTTTGTGTGAAGAACACCCTTAGTGTGCCTGAAATGGAAAAGGTGGAGAAGGAGAAAGGAATCTAGTGGGGTGTGTTTTGGGGGAGAAGAAACAGAAATTAGAAGGATCAATTACATTACAAGACGTGATGCTTGATCCAAAATGTCTAGTGTGGGAGCCTATATTCACCTCTGGGCTTCTTGGCTTTTTAATTAAAAGATAAAAATAAAATACCCCAATTACACTTGTAATGCACCTGGCTGAAAATATTATATACAGTACCTCGGCTGTAGAGGTTAGAGAGCCTGGAATCCTTGACACCTCAACCGTGTCCCTGAATTAGTCTCCTGTGGCTCTCTTGTGCTGCAATATATGGACCATATCAGAATGTCAGCAGCAGCTGCTTCCACATTTGCAGTGCCGACAAAATGACCTTGGAGTTAAGAGATGTGAGCTCTGCCCAGTTTGTTTTACTCTGCATGGAGCTTTTGTAGTTGTGTTCTTCTAAACGACCACAAAGCAAATGAGATGTTGAAACAGCAGCTCTGTCTTTGGCACTTGCTAATGGCACTTGGAATAGTTCAGGGCTTCCTCTTTTTCATCCTGCCCTGGGGTATAATACTTTGTGGTACAGTGTGTGTGCAGCTTCAATGAGAGGAAGGCACAAAAAGGACAGATTTATTTCTTGGCAGCACTGACGGTGTCTTTGGAATTATTCCCCTTCACACCTGGAAGGGTGGGTTTGAAAATGAGGGTTTATAGAGCATGCCCAACTCAAAAATCAGTACAAAGTTGCAATAATAAGTGTTTTTTCCTCTTCTGTCACCTCTTGCGTTGATATTTATCCAAGACAGGGATATCAATTGGCCCAAGATTCAGACGTAGTGAAAGAGCTGATTGTTCCATGGTGTGTGCTTCTGGGGTTTGCTGCTCTTTGAGCTAAGTTTAGCCAAGTTACTTTCCCTGGAGCCTGTTACCTCGTATTAAGTGCTCAGCTGTGAATCAAGCTGCAACTCTTAAGACTGTAAGGTCTCATTAACCAAGCTTAATTGTAGTTAGGAAGGCTACCCTATAACTGCATATGTCTGTGATCTGATGTCATTTATGAGCTTTGTGATTAGTTTATAGTGTTAAAACAACTTCCCTATCCAGCCCTGATCTTCCTCAGACTGTGGTGCATTAGAGGCATAATTCCAGAAAGGTGGGAATGGGGCCAAGCAGAAATTATTACAGGTTATGGTAACTGTGTCTATCAATGACTGTACTTTGCAGTTATACAATGTTTGCACTGTGTCTCTTTATTGCCTGACATCCTCGTTTGTCTTGCAGCCCAACCTGTAGTTTCCTGAAGAGCAGAATACAAGTTCTGTCAGGACAGCTGCTTCATAAGGCACATGTTGAAACGTTCGAGAAGGGAAAACTGTTTTCTGGGTGAATGACAAATTGCTGGGAGGAAGGGCATGGCATGAGGATGGGCTAGAAAGCAGACAGGGTAAAATTCCTGGCCTTTTCCCCATCAATGGCTTGATCATGCAGGTAGGGTAAGGCTGAGCACTTTTAAATTGTATGGAAATATTGTTGTGTTGAATGAGTGCAATGGCAGTGGAGATGGCTATTGTCCATCTCCTTGAGGTATGCAAGGACCAACCCACTTAGAAGGTCTCTACCTCCTTTCTGTCACATGGGACTTGGAGCTACAGCATGTGGCATGAGAGAGATGGGGAAAGGGAGTCTGGGCATGTAGCAAGTGAGCAAACAAACTGGAGACAACAGACTTAGGCAGGAGAACCTCGTTGGTTAGTCCTGCAAATTGTCCGTGCCTCAGAGCTGATGCTTGCTTTGTGAGCAGCCGTCTTTGCGAGTTGAAGGACATCATGTGTGTTATTTGTAGTTACTGTATTTGTTACACAAGCAACAGCAGAACAGCAGACAACCTCTTTAATGTGTCTGATGTCAAATTTATTTTTAAAAAGCGGTTGTCGGTGCCAGCTCTTTGCCACAGCCAACACTTGTGAGGCAGCTGTTGCTGCCATTGCACACTGAGCTCCCCAGTTGCAGTTTAGGGTGGCTTTAAAGCAGATTTGGAATTATTTGCAAGCAGAAATTACAGCGTATTCTGCAGGCCCTCGCTGATAAAATTCTTGGTATTAAGAATTCACAATCGAACTGATGTTGTTTGAGGTTGTGTCTTTTCTTTCTGTAGATGCTCTTCTGCCGCAGGTTTTTGTTTTTCCTTTGACCTAGTTCTTGCTGATATTTAGATCTTGGTTGAAAAGATGGGACAGTTTGCCTAGTTTCTTAAAACAGACTTTTTTTCATAATAAAGTTGGGAAGAAGAAGATGTGTGTAGTTTAATAACCTCAAGGAAAAAATGCTACCTAAAATATATCTTGATCTTATAGCTCTGAGAGAAGTGATGGCTTAGAGGGCTAGCAGAGGAGCAAGGCCCATCACTGTTGCATGAATGTAAGTCTGTTTGTCACGGCCCAATTAACTACTGTATCAGAGCTGATCCCATGTATTAGCCTTTCTCAGACTTCAGTACTTTTCTATAAAACGAAGTAGTAACTTGCTCTGTATTTCCTCTTCTTTCTGCCTTTGTTGTTCAGCGATGTGGTGCAAATTAAGATAGATTATCTGCTAAATGGCTCTAACTTTAAAGTGGGCCAACATTGTTGGACAGTGTGGGAATTTATAAAGTGCTGCCTTTAACTGCTTTGGGCTTTCTGCCCTCTCTCTCTCTCCTGCGTGGGAAACAAGAATGAAAATGTTCTTTGGTGAGGATGTTAGTGTCACATATTGGTGTTTTATAGCAGACTGATTAAATGCTCTCACAACTTGGAGCTGGGTATTCAGCCTGTTGTTACTGTGGATACAGTAATTTCCTCAAGTAGACACCCCTCTGTGCTTTGCCAGTGATTAAACTTGTCTGTGGGATGCTTGCCCCCCCTCTCTGTGCTGGAGATGGCCACTTTTTGGGTCAGGTCTAGCCTTTCATGGCACACTATTAATTAATAGACTGAACTCAGGCCTTTGACTGCTGGAAGCCACCTATGTTTTTCTGTAGATGGAGTAAAGAGGACAGAGGGTGGACTGAAGTGTAATGGAAGTCTTAGGCACCTCACTCCCACCCAAAATACTGCTGGTTTTTTTTTTTTTACCCCCACCTTCAGAGTCCCTCGTACTCTTGCTAGCCACATCCTTTGGGCATGGGACATTTCTCTAAAACATCTGTGTGACAAATACTCTTAATGCCCAATGCAGACTCTGTGTGAGCTAAAACATAGTTCCATTTCCTGACTTCCTTGCTTGAAGTTAAGGTTTTCCCATCTATAATGAAGGTTTTCTTCTCCAGTTTTTGAACATGTTTATGGGAAAGTGGGTAAAAACATTTATTCATAAGTAAAATGGGCAAGAATGGAAGATAATCCATGAAAAAAACTAGCAAAACACTGTAATACAGTTCAGTGCAGTTAAAAGCATTTTATGTTTCTAACCCTGGATCACCCAGACTGGCATTATATATTATGCAACTTGCATATATATTATGCAATTATATTATAATACAAGTTATTTCCTTGAGTATCTTGATCTTACAGCTCTGTATCTTCTTTTTCTGGAATAAGGATTGCTCTGCTAAACTGGAATTCAGTGAAAGGAGAATGGGGAGATCCTGTGAAAACAGTGACTGTTGAAATCACTTGAAATGTAAACATTTCAACTTGCTTTCTGTGCTAGTTACTTAGCAAAATGCAAATGGAGTTGAGAATGAGTGAACATGTCCAACCTTTGAGCGTTCCTGTGCTTTTCCTGGATTGGGGGCCAGGCTCAGGAGTGGTCACATGAGTCTGCACTGAGATCATTAGACTGGGGACACCAGCTGGGCTATTATTAGGGGGTTTAAGGGCTGTGGCAGATTTTCTTAGGCTCTCTTCCAGCCCTCACATATGGTGCAGTGGAGTACATGGGAAAAGAAATGTCTGACAAATTGTTTTTCCATATGACAATCAGATTTTTCAATTATTATTTTTTTCTTCCATGCAACTGGGCCAAGATATTTTATGTTCACTTGCATGTATCAAAAACCAGTTTGAGGTATTTGAAACAAAAGAATGAGAAAAGTGATCATATGGGAATAAACAGAAGTGCTTTGCTTGGGAAGTGGGACTTAGGGAACTAGCCAGGACTTGAGTGCTGGTGCACATCTTCTGCCATTCCTGTCTCCGTTTTATGTTTCCTTTGACACTGGTATTTACACAGGGCCTTTTTTGTATTGCTTTTTGTGTACGTATGTAATGTAAAGCTGTTCCTACAAGGATTTTGAATGTGTATGATGAGACATTGAGATGTGATACAGGGCAAAGAGGCATTAATAACGTGGTGATAAGCATTTGTGACCAGAACTCCTCCTTATTGTGTTCTGGTGATATAGCAGAGCATGGGGAAAAGCACCTTTTTTTCTTTTTCTGTTGTAGTAGGGAAAGATTGTGTGTCTTGATTTGAAAGTGAAATTTGTGTCCCTTCTGGAAGTCAGTTAACAAGTTTAAATAGCCTCAAAATGTGATTTACAAGCTCCCTTAGTGTACTGTAGACTTCTGATATGCTCTGTGCTGTAAAATGCAACCGGGAAGTATCTACCAGGAAGACTCTCTAGATGGCAAACCAAAGGTATGCAAGGAGCTGAAGAATGTGAACTACTTATGACAAATATGTCTCTATTTCTTGTGTTAGTTTTTTTAACCATGTAAGCACGCTGTTGCTAAGGAGAACAACAAATGTTTAAACATTTCCCCTGCATCATCTTTTCCTTGCTGTCATTAGTGTGTGTTGTCTTTTGAGCTAAATCAGCTGAGATGCTGCAGGAGTTGCCATGTTAGGCACAAAGGGAAGAAAATACAACACTTCCAAGTTCTTATTTTTCTGTGTCCATCTCTCAGCTTCCTAACTCTAATCAGCTCTCTCATACAGAGTTTTTAGTATGATTCAAGAGAACAGTACCCAAAAGAAGTGACCTAATATTATTGTTGGGGCTCTCATTCTTTTTCCATGCTTTTTCTCTGTGCTTGCTCCTTTCTGGATGTTGCATGTACAGTCCATACAGTTGATCAGATAATCTGAATGCTCATCTTCTGCATGATTTTATCTAACACAAAAAAACTTGTGACCTAGAAGGTTTTTTTTACATCAGTGAACTGGGATTTTAATCAAGTGCCAGGACCCACTTGTAGGTGCATATTTCTGGCAAGAGATAGAATCATAGAATCATTTAAGTTGGAAAAGACCTCCAGGATCATCAAGTTCAGCCTTTGTCCAGCATCTCCCTGACCTTTAAACACTTTTGGCTGTTTGAAGGGCTGTGTTCAGGCCCTGGCCGCATCAGAAGGTTTCTGATGCCAGCTTTGTCAATATAGTTCCTTTTAAAAACAAGTAACTAAATCAAAGAAAAAGCTTATATTAATTTACAGGCTACAGGTGGTACAGATCTGGGCTTGTTTGGTATCCTGGAAGCTTCATCAAAAATTTTACTCAGTAGGTTTAAAGTTTGCTTGAAAAATTCCCTACGGATTCTTAGTGCCATTCCCACTTATGCTGAGATCCTTCGACTCACTTTTTGATTACATTTGGAATTTGATGAAATGCTAATTTGTTTTTGCTCTGATTCAGGCTGATAGGGTAATCCCTTCTAACTCACAGCACAATGTGGCATCCTAGTATGAAAGGCCAGCACAGTGGTCCAGCTGATAGCAGTGAGGAGCATTTTAAGCCCACAGTAGGGTGAAAAAAAAGTGCAGCAAGGGCAAATTTTAGCAAATTGTACATCAGTGAGATATTCTGCTTTCAAACTTGGATTTATAAACTTATTGTCATGCCATGAAAAAAGTAAGAAGCTGTGCAAGTAATTAAATATTTGCCTTGGGGGATTATTTGCAGTTAATTAAAGCCACACNCTCACTGATAGGGCTACTTTTCTTGGTGGGGGCTTTGTGTTTGAGTCCCAACCAAAAAATTTAAGCTTAAGCAATTAGCCAGAATGTTCATTTAAATTGTCTTTTAGTTTGCAGCTTTCACTTTTGCATTCTCCTGCAACTCCATCCCTGTAAAACCTCTTCAAAAACAGATGCTCCTTCTGACAAAATAAAGGATCATGCAATTCTAACCATTTCATAACTGTTCTCGCTCATTAGAAGTTACCTTCCCACTCATGTCTGACTCCCTAGTTTTTTGTGGGTTTGGGGGGTTTTTTAGGTCCCTTTGTAACTATTCGAAAGACTCCCACCTACATGGATGGTTATTTACAGGACTTCCTATTGCATCAAGCTTTTGGAGGCCGACAACCCAACTCTCATCAAAAGAAGATTCCTAATTTTGGATTGTTGTTGTACTCTGTGAATCCTTTTCACTCATGCGTGTTTTCACATTGA
>VYZX01014200.1:131-58919 GCA_013401335.1 Brachypteracias leptosomus | reverse complement strand
TAAGAAATGAAATGGATCACTAGTTTTCTTGAGGAGTGATAAATTATTTCCAGATTCTTAAAACTGAGAAGTTTGTTGTGGTGACCACTCAAGCAGTATATAAAAACACTGTTTTGAGGAGGGCAGACTTTGTGACTGGCTTCCCTTGGGAGGTTGATCCCAGCAAAAGAGGGTTTAATTTATGTGAGTACTTGTGTTATCTGCTTTAGTTTGCTCTATAGGTAAATCTTAGTGATTTGTGAAGGCTCTAGGAAGGTTGTGTAGTGTTTTCATGATGGCATACCCCTCTCTGTCCATGCTTTCTGTGTGATGTTTCATGGGACAAGGTTTCCTAACATCTATTCTGTCCAGAGGCCATTTGTGTACAGTTGCTCTGGGCTCAGACTAAACATTTGAGGCACAATCAGGAATGTTGATACTATAAAATGCACAGATCGAGAGAGGATTCGTCTCATCCTTTCTGACTCTGTTTGGTGGCTTGCAGAAGTGCCCTGCCAGGAGAGGGTGAGGAAACTTGTGTGAGAGCCAAAGTTAGGACTGTGTTCTAATGACCTTACGGCATCAAAAGCAGTTCGTGTGGGGGAAACACAAACAGAAGTGACAGAGTGAGCCTGCTAGCAAACGGTGAGGTTCTGGAGGGGAAAAGGAGGCTTCAGCAAGGAGCAACACCACACAGATGATCGAGAGCAGAGAGCTGAAAACCAGGTAGATTTGCTCTCTGCATTGCTGCAATCCCCGAGTGCTGTTTGTCTCTCTTAGGGAGACAAACCTAAGCTTAGGGCTTAGCTTTGGTGGGGTGTCTGTTGGGTATGCAGAGGCACTGCCAGCCAGGTTTTAAATTAACTCAGACAAAGAAAGGGAACATGGCAAATGCTGCAAAAAGGACTTTTCCCTTACTCTGCAGTTCAGCTGAATGCTGTTGTTCAGCTGTTGCACTGCCTGGCCTCTTTCTTTCTCAAATAATGCTGAGCTGCTGTTGTGTTGTCAGCTGTGGGGTTTGTTCTGGTGGGGCTGAGGAAAAGGCTGTACTTCAGTGTGCAGAAGTAGGGCACAGACAGTGTGCTGGGCTGGAATAAGTCACAGATCTCGGCTCCAGCTTCTCCTTCCCTGCCTTGAGGGCTCAAGTTAGTCCTAGTCACCTGCCATGGTATTTAAAATGCTGCCACCATAAGATTTGGTTGAGAATAAAACAGAAGGAATTTGAGCTAGCTAATTTTTTAAGGTTGTGGATTAAACTGTGTTGGGTATCGGGTATCTTAAGTCGTGATATTATTGTTAAACCAGCGTTGAGGTGGGAGCAGGGAAATCGGTACAAGAGGAATTACTTTGCACAGTTTTGTTAGCTTTTGGCTACAGAGAAATTGCAGGTTTTTGGATACTCATATGTTTAGAGGGCAATTAATTTGTCACTGGTTTCTATTGGTGATCCTGGAGCATCAGAGGCAGGAAATGTGTGAATATTTATACACTATGTGTATTAATCTTTGTGTGTGCTGATGCTTTGGTAACTTTTAAGCTTATTTCCTGAAGCATGCTGTTAGTGCTGCCTGTCTAACTGGTATCCTGGACTTCGTTCTGTGCTTAAAATGGAAATTCCTACAGTATAAGGAGCTTAGACATGAGTGTTTCCTTTGAAACACAAGATAACTTGTGTTGAGGGTGTCATTGTGTTATTAAGCTTATTTTCCTACTGTGGTTTGAGTTTACTTTTCTTGTCTCTATTTAAATTTGAAGCTAGAACTTCAAAACAGAAAATAGCAGAATAGTTACATTTATACATGAATTTTGGACGACAAACTATTTTCTTCGTAGAATTCTTTTTTAAAACTTTCTTAGGCTTGATGTCTCTGAAAGAGTAGACTGGAGCTGGAGAGGTAAGTTCTTGTGCTGATTGGAAGGTGGGAAAGCTATTTACATTTCCTCTCAACGTTTTTACTCTGACTTTGTGTACTTACCAATGAATTCTAACATAATAATCCTTGTTGCTATAGTCAAATGAGGCACAACTCTTTGCAATTTACTAATTCTTTTTGCTTCTCCACAATTTGGCCCTGTCTGAACTCTACTCAAAGAAAGAGTGCATTCAGTGAATTTAAGAAGAAGAATTTGCAACTGCTTCTCATCAAGTTAAAAGAAGAAATTAAGTTTTATTTTTTACATGCTTTTTGTTACAAAACCCATTTCATCTCAGAGCCAAAATAGTTTAAAGGGCTTTTCCATCATTTTAGCTTTGGACCAATGCCCATAATAGCTGTTCCTTGCTCTGTGATTGACTGACTTAAAGGAAACTGACTCTTCTTAATAAAAAACTTTACATTTTAAAACTTCATAAAAATGCTTTGGACTGGGACTACCTGCAATCCCTAGAATCCTCAATGTGCTCAAACATCTCAGTGCTGCAGTTGGTTTTAGACTATTGTAGGAAAGCCAAGGGAAGGAAATGAGATGTTTTTGTAGAGCTGTTAGCATCTGTAATGTGACTTTGCAAATTCTGTGAGTGTAATTGTAGTTGGGCAGAAATGGAGTTCCTATCAGGCAGGAGCAATACCCTTCTTGTTAGCTCTTCTTAACTCTCCTTCATTCCCACTACTTCAGGTAGGATTATGTTGCAACCAGAGGGCACTTAAATTTTAGTAGGAGCCCTTGTCCATGGGGGTTAGACAAAAAACCCCTAAGGTGTTCTGGAGTGAAATACATCTTACAGATTTTTCATATTCATTTTCATATGGTTCACTTTTTCCTCTTGTAAATTCCTGTTTCACCTTCTGTTAAAGATCATAAAGATACAGTGAATACAAAGACTTTGTGTTCTCCCTGTTCACTTAACTTCCCCATGCTTCTTTCATTCTGTTAAGTCCACTTCCAGTGAGGTGCTTATATTCAATGCAGAGTGGCTCAGAATTTGTCCCTATTTTTTAAATTTCCCTCTAAAATGCAGAGGAACACCTGCCTTGCCCAGGTGCTGAGCAACATCCAGTTCTTGTGGAGAAAGTCTTTGGTCTTGTTCTGTGAGCAGCCTGGTTCTAAACGTGTGGAGGGAGCTCAGATAGAAGCAAAGGGTAGGTCTCTACTAAAACTTCTGCAATCTTTGTGGACTAGCAGAAAACCAGAATAATGTGAGTAAGTCTTTAAGCAGAACTGAAAGTACTGGGACTAATTTAGGATACATTTACTAGCCTTCCTAATTAGGATTTTAGTTGGAATTTTTCTGAGACAACTTTCTTTTAAATATAAAATGAAAGACTGAGGTGGCTCTGTGGCCTTTTAGAGCACCACAGCTTGTCTCCAAATCCACTTGGGTCCATACAGGAATTACTGGGAAAATCTGAGTATTAGGAGTGATGGGAGCTGATTTCACCTTGTGGTTTCCATGTTGTTAGATGTTTAATACCGAAACTATTCCCTTGGCACCTGTGATACAGTTCTCTTTGTTCCCACCTCATTTCAAAATCCTTTTTTCTCTAAAAGAGCTGAAATCTGCTTCCTGATGTCATTTGACTTCACACATTTAAGGTTTCATCAGAGAGCTGACACTGGAGCTGAAAAATGTGGCTGACAAAGAAACTTTCAGTACAGGAGATGCAGAAAGAATAGCTGCCTAGTTAGGCTCTAAAAATCATGTGAACTTTAAACCACTTGAGAGCTTTATTTAGTGGAAGACTGTCCTGAGAGGCTTAATATAGAAAGCTCAGATATCATGTGGAAACTCTTAATTTAGACATGTATTGATATAAGAGACCTTGAGCTTATTTTGATATGTTGCTGGCCAGATTGTTGCTTCCCTTCCTTAACTGCACTCTTCATTCTGAGGAAATGCAGTACTCCGAGCGCTGCTACTGCACAACTACACCTGATAACTCAGGAGAGTGAAGGAAAATGGACCTGCCCATGCTGACATTTCTTCTGGTTTAGCCAGTTTTCAGTGGAGTCTTCAATCAAATGTTTGGTGCTGCTCCTGGTAACTCTGACTGGGACGGTGAAACAAGTAGTGGCTTTGATGAGGATATCCTTCCTCTTGCTGACAAGTGTCAGTGACTTTGAACGTGATTTTTCCTTTTCCTCTTGAAGTTCTTGAAGTGAGAAGCAGCAACAAGTGCGGTTGGGGAAAGTGCTTGTGTGTCTAAGTTGAGAGGAAGGCAGGTTAAGTTAGTTCAGATACATCATCCTCTCAGCACCCTCCTTCCAATGTAAACCAAAAGAAAACAAACTTGAGTTTAAGTGTTTGTCTTGAAATAGTAGAGTCTTTAGATCAGGTAAATTCTTTGCTCTTAAAAAAAAAAAGGGAAAAAGAGTAGAACTCCCAGTGGACTTATATCTTTATTTGTTACACCTTGGCACTAGTTTGCTCGTATTTCCCAATACTGCAATTTCAAATTATAGCTCTTGCATCAACAGCACAGTAGTTTTTAACTAGGTTCAGAAGACTTCTTGTTTCTGGTGTGGTCATTAACATAACATCAATAGGAAGGTCATGGTGTAACTGAGGGGACTTGCCCTCTGATGAAAGTGTCATGGGAAGAACAGATGGACAAATGTAAACACACAAGCTGTGGGTTTACAGTAGCCATGGAAAGTTCTGCTTTGTTAAAAGTCTACATTAAACTTAGGAAAAAAACCCCACTCACACTCTCAATCTTTGTGCTTTTTTTAAAAAAAAGATGTTTTCAAGTGTCTTTTAACTCTGCACGGGAATTTATTTGGGGTAAAATCGTCCTGTTGGTCTGGAAGCAGCTGGGGATTTTAACTGCACAAGAAAAAATGCTTCTGAAGCATGTGTTCAAAGTCTGGAGTAGGTGTTGTTGAGATCACTGAACCAGAAATTCAGTTTGGGAGGTCTCATTGTGAAAGCTACTGTTGTGTTCCATGAATTAAAATTCCTCAACATCCTTCTAAAAACAGATGGAGTAAATAGGACACCTTGATGTTTTAAGATGTTCTGAGTTGATGGTGAATGTTTCCCTACTTAAAATATCTGAACATCTATGGACCGCATAGAATAAGGTTGGGAATAAGAGGCACCCCAAGGCTCTTTGTGGTGGGTTGCAGAGGTTTTGCTCTGATGACACAAGAACTCGATTGTTCCGTCTGCTATGTGTAATTGAGGAGAGTAACTTGAGCATTGAGAGCATTGCACTTGTTCACAAAATGCCTCCTAGGTTATCACACATTGCTTATAAAGACCTCCAGAGAAACTGCTGAATTGCAAACTAATACATTATTTCAGTATACTTCAGATTATGAATGTTTCAAGGATTCAGATTTTACAGTCGGTGTTGCTCATAATGCAAAAAAAAGATATTTTCAATACAATTTTTTGAGATTGTCTGTAAAGTATCTATCACCTGGGAAAAAAAAAAATATTCTGTGTGGGATAGGCATGGAAAAAAGGCTTCCCTGACAGGACAAACAATTCTTTAGTGTCTCTTCAGTGTCTCATGTCATCAGGCTGAGCTGTGGGGCTGTTCCAAGGTCTGCAGAAATGTTTTTGGCTGGTAATGAACGTGTCTTGTAGTCGAGAAGCTATTTTTAGTTTTGGTTAGACTCTTAGGGTCACTGAGGGACAGGGTCCTGGTCGAGAGCTGTAAAAGGGAGCTGCTGATGGTTTGGAATGGGAAGAGGGGAAAAAAAGACATGTTTATTGGGAATTTTATTAATTTATATACTGCAGTTATATGCCAGGCTTTTTACTGCACAGTAGCTAGGGAAGAGTGATGTACTGAAAAAGGAAATTGTTCTAGATTATGGAACCTTTAATTTGACCGTGATACTCAGCTGCAGGCAGCTTTTTAATCTTTAGAACCTCATATTTAATAAAAACTCTTGTGAGCTACTATTTTATTCACAGAACTATTACCCAAAAAGATGGCGGAGGTAGAAAAATCGCGCAAAGTGTAATTTACATGTTCATGTGCTGCATTATGAACCTAGGGCAGGAAAGTTGCTGATTTTTCTGGGTTCTAGAATAGCTACTGCGACTCCCCTAAATATATTGCTGTGCTTTTCCCCTTCTTCCCTTGCAACATTTTATTTTTAACATGTTTTGTTTTAGTCATCCCCAGTGTTCCAATCTCCATGTGCGTGGCTGAGTGAATGTGTTTCTTCTTCCCTTTCATGTTTATTTTCACAACTAAAATCTGCAGGTAGAGTGTTTAAAATGGAATTCAGAGCTGCTTGAGACTTCTCTAAATGACATACCTGGGAACGCTGCCACATAACAGTACCCCTCCAGTGGTGTGTATGGCATTGTTGTGGGGACACCAGAGATAAGGTGAGGGGGACTATGGAAGGTGCTGCAGCACTTCAGAAAGCAACATTCCATGCAATCAGTTCTGTTATTTACATGTACATGCAACTTACTGATGTCTCCAAGGAATACTTGAATTTATTATTTAAGAACCTATGAGAGTATAGGCAGTGTTGTATAAGGCCCCAATAATTCAAGTCTCTGCCAAATAGCATTCTCTAGTGCTGCATGTTCTTTGTGCATGGAG
Source organism: Brachypteracias leptosomus (assembly GCA_013401335.1). Taxonomy (NCBI): domain Eukaryota; kingdom Metazoa; phylum Chordata; class Aves; order Coraciiformes; family Brachypteraciidae; genus Brachypteracias; species Brachypteracias leptosomus. Next base: position 52,428 of record VYZX01014200.1, on the reverse strand, counting down.
TATCACAAGCAGGATCATCCACATGGTTTTGCAGATATTCATTGTTTTATGACACTTATGCAATTCTGTGGGACTGAAATTTTTAAACGAGCAGATTTAGACTAGCAAGTCTTTTCAGACTGAAATGACTCGAAGCTTCGAAGAGCATTCTCCCCCAGAAGTAAAAACCCAAACAAAAGTTGGTTAAATCCTCTGTTTACACACACTTAGGCTGCTGAATAATGGCCACTGTGTTCCACAGGTCTGTGCAGGATAACAGCTTACACTTACTCTTTTTTTTTTTAATTTATTTTTTTTATTCTTTTTGTCCTGTGGTCTTCCACTGTTGTAGCTGACTACTTTAATTTCAGAGTAGAGGATGCTTGCTGGGCTTCATTTACTAAAGTTGTTCTCTTATGGCCACAAGTACTACTTACAGCTATTCATACCAAGGTTTCACTACATACTGATCACAGACTAAATATTTTTCAAGGTTTTATGGATTTTAGAGACTTGATGGCATATGTATCTTTGTTGACAAGCCTTCTGGCTGTTCTGAGGAGCACAAGAATGATGTGGCCATGGTCCTTTTACTTTGAATGATCTTATTTGCTTTTTGCTGTGATTGACCAGGTAGAACTGTGCAGTTCTGTTGTCTACAGGTACATTTGGAGCAAGGATAGAGCATGCTCAAGGGGAAGGAGGAAAAAGCTGTCTGAACTCAGACACCTGCAGCTAAACACCATCTCAACACTGACCACATAGATGTGTTCTGGGTTGTTTCCACATAGTTTCATGGCATGTTCTGGGCAAACTGGTCTCTTTTCCAGCCCTTCTGACATACTGTGCAACTGATGTTAGCCTAGAAAGTCGTGGATCCAAGTCAAGCTGCTGACCTTTTCCTCTGCTTCTTAATAAACCTTCACGTTTTTCCTGCAGTCAGTGTAGGTGGGGTGAGCATTTCAACACTGGCTCATCCTGCTGGGGAAGTGGCAGCAGGAATTAATAACTTGAGTTGCGTGAAGATGGATGGGCAGCTCGTGGGGGTTTTGGCGGCGTTGAGTCTGGACTCAACTGTAGCTCTGGAGCAAGGGCAGGAACTGTGGAGCTGCAGAACATGATGGACCTGTTAAAAGAAAGAGCTCTAGGAAGACTCTAGGGTAGTGAGTCACTGGAACAGGTTGCCCAGAGAAGTTCTGGATACTCCATCGCTGGATGTATTCAAGGTCAGGTTGGATGGGGCTTTGAGCAACCTTGTTTAGCAGGAGATCTCCCTGCACAAGGCAGGAAGGTTGGAACTAGATGATTCTTAAGGTCCCTCCCAACCCAAACTGTTCTGTGATTCTGGTGCAGCTTGTCACTACCAAGACATTCACCCTAGAAGAACTGTGCTGGATTTAGTGGCTGCCTTTTGAAACGATAGGGCAGTGACTTATTTTGACCTTGACATGTCAGTTGCTGGTGTTGCTGCTGATGATGATGGAAGTTTACAAAGAAATTATTGCTAGGCCTGAGCCATGGGAAACTTACTGTGCTTCCTTTTGACTGTGGAGATTCCAATGATGAATATCGATAGGATATTTTGACGATGAATTTTTATTTAATAATGAGGTATGTGCATGCTATTTTTTCTTCCTTTCTATTTCCATGGTGAGGGACAGGTGTGTGAAAACAGAGCTTTGCTGCTGTGAGCCATGGGACCTTACAGAGACATAAAAGTGCACAGAAGAGGGATGGAATATTATAAGGCAACAATTTCAGAATGTTGGCTGAATATTTTACTGAGGAGAGCAGAAAATGGTTCTTAGTAGAAACTGGGGGTTGTCTTTGGTAAACAGGTGAATAAAAAGAATGCTTCCAAAAACCAAGTCTGGATCCAGAGCAGAAAGGGAAGTAGGGGTGGTCTGATGTACCCACATCTCTACTCAGCAGTAGGAATGACTGCAGCACTTAATAGGTAGGGAAATACTATGATTTTCTCTTTGGGATACAATCTTATATATTTGCATGAACTCTTTGGACTCCCGTATTCTTCTGACCAAAAGGATGGCCAAGAATTTGTTGAAGCTGAAACTGTTACTTGTGTGGGGTGAGTGATGGCCTGGAGATATCGGTTGCTATTGGGCAGGCTTTTAAATGTTATTTCAGCACTTTCTACTGAAAATTCTGTTGGACTTCAAACCCTCAAGCAGATACTATAATATGTCACCTCGCTTGTACTTAGAGCACGACTAAATGTAAATCAAAACCTTTTCTGTGTGAACCATGGGAGGAGTTAAATAGGTTGGCTTTATTTCAGAGAGGTCAGTGCCTATGTAGAATATAGAACTATTTTTCTAAAAATTCTCTTTTAATGCTGTGATGTGCAGCCCTTTCCAAGGAAGTTAATTTTTCACTGTCTGCCACACTAAGCTGGAAGGAAATGGTCCCCAGACCTTCTTTAATAGCAAGGAGAGTTTCATATTCTCTCTTGACAGTAAAAGAGATGTGATAAAGCTTTGAGATCTGATGCTAGAACATATTGGGCAGAGAATCTAAAATTAAGAAAGACTAAATAATGAAAGTGAAGGTGTGTGGTCTGAAAGCTCTTTTTCATGTCACTGGCTTCAGCGGTCAAATCTTGGCTTTTTGCCTTTTTTTAGCTCAAAGAAGAGTTCGTCAAATGAGCAATCTACACCAGGAATTTACTGAGTAGGTGAAGAGGTTTGTTCCTTTCAGGAAATCCTGTGTTTATGTTTAGGATTGTGCTTGTAGGCTTTGCTTTCCTTTTTTTTTTTTTTTTTTTTTCTTTTGTTGATCTGGAAATGTGAATTTTCCATAACTCCGTTGGCACAAGTTTGCTTCTTTTTGCATAAGCCAATAGTGTGAGTCTTTAAAATAGACAATTACTTCGGCTTTAGTGATACTTTCCTATGGTGTGAAAATTTGTCATCATTTTCAAATATAACTGTGGGCACTGAAAGTCCAGAAGATGTTCTGGTCTTAAATCTGAGTGAATGTTATTGTTATTTTGAGTACTGGGAATGATAACTGCTTGTGATGAAGTGTGTAGATGAGTCAAGGAAAGTGAATCCTCATTGTGGTTGTGAGGCTGAAAGGACCTTCTCCAAATTTAGATAATGAAAAAAAATTTGAAGGAAGACATTTCTAAGCATTATAGAACTGTTTTGGTTGGAAGAGGCCTTTACGATCATTGAGTCCAACCATTAACCCAGCACTGCCAGGTCACCTCTAACCCATGTTCCTCAGCACCACATCTCTATGGCTTGGAAACATCTCCAGGGAAGGGGACTCCACCAGTGCTCTGAGCAGCCAGGGCCAGCCCTTCACAACTCGTTTGGGGAGGAAATCGTTCCTCATGTCCAACCTAACCCTTCCATGGTGCAATTTGAGGCCATTTCCTTGTTCTCTGGGAGAGGAGCCCAGCCCAACCTGACTCCAGTCTCCTTTCACAGAGTTGTTGAGAGTGAGAAGGTGTCTCCTGAGCGTCCTTTTTTCCTGGCTCAGCACTCCTAGATCCCCATATGTCTGTGATATTTACTGTATTTATCCAGTTCCTCTTACTGACGGAGCAAGGGTTGCTTTTGTTAACTGTACTGACAAATTTCACTTGCAGAGAAAGTTTCCTGAGCAATTTCAGTCTCTCAGTTAAGTTGTAGAGCACAGAAAAAGTTCCATGGTACGTGAGGGATAAGGTTTGTCAACTAACTGTTTCTCCGTGCTGAAAGCTGGCGTGGTACTAAGGTATGAATAAGCCCTGAGGCATTCTGAGAAGTGGCAAACTGACTGGGAAGCTGGTTGACTTGTCTTGTCCACTTATCATCGTTTTAGATCTCCGTCAGCAGAGATTCATAGTAGAGCAGGAGGTGGCAGGGAGCAGTTCAGGCAAGTGTTTCCTTATGGCCTGTGCCCTGGCTCTGAGTAAGTGACATTTGATGTCCAGTACTATCTAACATGCATTTTGTACATGCCAACAGGAATCTGCCTGAGGACAACTTCAAGAAGCTCCATCTTTAAGAGTTATGGAAATTGTTTTCCAAATTCTTTGGAACCATTTGATTCATATTGAGTGACTTCAGATTTTTATTTTTGTCATCCTTCAGGGAAAGGCACAATCCTGGATTTCAGCTTCATTGCATAATTAAGATAGTTTAGTCTGCAAATGAAACAAAACCAGAGTGTGTATTACATGTAATTTGCATTTTTACCCCTTAGTTTGTGCTGTTATGTAATTCTCCCCTGTAAGGAGACTTGTTGTTTAAGACTATCCCAATGTTGCTCTTGCCATGTTCATGTTAATGTCCTTGAAATTTTCTAGAAAAGAACCCCTCTATTCGAGAATCTTTCCTAGTGTGACTTTGACTTTAATGGCACTAAGCCACAACTAATTGGCTCAGTTTCCTGAAATTCCACAGCCTGTTGTTAAGATAAACATTTCTAGGTTCCCAAGAACATAGACGCATGTATATGGTAATATACTGGGTATGCAGAGCAGCCTTTAAACAGCAATTTCTTATTTTCCTCTTTTTCCTCTTGATGTTTACACACAGATTTCAGAATGACTTGACAGAAGTATTCTGCCAGTTCTCAACCGACACTGTAGCACTTGCAGAAGGGCTGGGAAATGTCTCTGTCCTGTTGGAGCCATGAAGTTCTAGGGAAGCAAAAGGGCAGCAGTCCTGCGCTGGGATGGTGGGTGTTGAGATACACCCTCATTAGTCAGCAGCTCATGTCTCAGTTGCTGGGAAGTCCATGTGACCAAGGCTTTGGTATGAGGCCCAGGATTGCTGCTTGTTTAGGAATCTGTAGTACCTAAAGTGACTTGTAAGGCCTGAGTATCCACAAGTGGTGTAGGTCTGGATTTCTCCTCACTAAAAAGGGCTGTGATCTCCTTTCCACCATCCCAAAGCTTTAGAGAGGGGCTCTAACTATGGAGCTCGTGACAGAGCTGGGTTCTGTTCCCTCATGTCCTCTCAAACATCATAGTACATGGTTGAAAGTGTTGCTCCCATACCTACTTAAAAACAACAAAAGAAAATGGATATCAGACCCAGGGCTATGAACAGTCAGTTGTGGGGGGTAGGTTCTGAGGAGCTCTGAGCATGTTAAGTATCATAGAATCGTTTTAGGTTGGAAAAGACCTGTAGGATCATCAAGTCCAGCCTTTGTCCAACATAGGGTTTAGGATTGTAAAACAACCTTGAAGAGAAAGGGAGGTTCTCTCTGGACAGTGCCCATGGCTGGAGCACATGGAGGAGGTTGTTGCCAAGGTGTGAGGGCCAATGGTGCTTGTGAGCCAAAGCAGATCTTCTCAGCATCTTGCTTGGAGCAGGAATTGGTGGTCTGACTGTCCTTGGAGGTAAGCTTCCTAATAGTTGTCTTTAAAATTGCTTCTAGCAGCAATAGGAACATATAAGTTCTTGCTTTCTGAAAAAAAATGGGAGATTCTTACTCAACAGATGAGGGTTTTATTTGGTTTGGATCTCTCTCATCTTTCTGTATGATTTAACTTAATTCAAAGCAATAAACTCAGTCTGAAAGGGGATCAGGACACAGCAGATACTGTGCCTGTGTTTTTTTGGTTTTGTGGTTGTGTGATTTTGTTGATTCCCCCTTCCCCCCTCCCCCCCTTAGGGCAGTTAGCAAGGAATTCTGTTCCTTTTTTCCTATCAGCTGCTTCCTTTTAACTCCTGCGCTCCCTCTGTGCAACTAAAAATAGTAAAGAAAAGCAGCGGTCTTAGTTCTGTTACATGATATTTTGTGTAAATATTTTGAGAAAGCTATTAAAATTTGAAACAATGACTCATCTCCAATCCCATAAACCAGCTTTTCAAAAATTTAAATGACACCAACTCTATGCAGACTCTTAAAAGTCCTTGTGGAGGGTGAGAAATTAAAATCCTCCTGTAATAGGATAAAAACAATAGTAATGCAAAACAAGATTAAAATCCCCCCCTCCCATGTTTTAAATCATGATAAATATCTGGTTTGAGTCAGTCTGTTCTTTGTTCAGAGTTACTTAACTACAGCTCTTGGCCCCAATTTGTTGGCAGTAGGGTTAATGACATCCTTGTTCAAACAGTAGTAGCCACTGCTGAAAGCTTACCTGTCTGCTGAAAGCCTTTGAGAAGTCAAGAAGTGGGGAATTTCATGCCTTTGTAGTGTATCAACAACCAATACTCTTCAGGTTGGTTATCACTGTTCCCATCCATACTACCTGAGGACATGGTTTGCTGATGGTGTAATAGTTTCTCCCATACCTGAACCATTTGATAAATCTTTGCTACTTGCCTTTTTTTTTTTTTTTTTAGTGGTACAAGGAGATACACTGGTAGGCAGCATATGTGTTACTGTACTGATGGTGACATCTAGATGACACCTAGCACTAGATGACATCTACATCAGGTATCTAGTCTTGTGTGTTGGCTGCTGGAGTTCACACATCCTACGTACAACAGCAACCTAATCACAAATGACCTGGTGATTTGGGGTTTTTGCTTTGTCTTGTTGTATTTTGAAGTCATTATATCTATACCTTTGGGGTTTTTAAGTTGTCATATGCACACCTCAGGGTTTAAGTCATTAATCTCCTTTCCTTCTCTTCAGCCAGCATTGGCCTGTGACCCTTGCACCGATCTGCTGTTGATCTACCTTAGTGAGCACCTTGCAGATGCAGGGGCATGAACAGAAAGTACATATTTGAGCTATTTTATTGCTGTACTTCTGAGCTTTGTTACCTGGTGAATTCCATCTTTGCTCATGCAATTCTCGTAGGCTCTGTCCTGGTGGTGGTGGAGCAGCTTTCCCTTCCCAAGATGGGTACCCAGCATGTCTAGCTAAGATCTGCCAGCCATGATGCATTGCAGGAAAGGGAATGCACTAATTTTTAACTGTTTCCAGCCTTATTTGTTCACGGCGGTGGTGGTGAGGGCAAGTTTGGTGGCCTACATGAAATAACAGGAGAGGGAGCTGTAAAAAGCTCCCAGTGTAAAGTGACCCTTAGACAAGGAAGAGCTAATTATAGAACCCTGCACGATTTGCCTCTAGTGTTACATAATGCTGAGTGGGAGCACAACTTGGGCACCAGCAGCTGTGAAGGTCAAGTCCAGGGCTGCTCTTACTGTATGTGTCCACTGCCCCTTGGCCAAGCGGGGAGATGAGAAGATGGACTTCTTCTGAAGGCCAAATCCGAGTGGTGAGAAACTTTGGTTTGTGGAGAACAGTGGGGAGTTTTTATTTTCTCCTTTTTTCTACCTTTTCTCTTTCTGGGGCTTTTTAGTTGTGATGCTTTGACTTGTGTTACTTTTTAAGAAAACATGTGACCTTGCTTGACCACTCAGTCATCAACAGCATCTTTGGGGACCTTGAGACTAAGGGTTTACACTTTATACTCTCATTTAAGCATCTTTTTAGTTGTTGTTGCTGCTATTCTGGCTTTTGTTCTCTAGTAGTGGCTTTTCTATTCTAAATGACATTGCCATGCAGCTGGCCAGATACTGCTCTGGTGTTGGATGCCTTCATCTGCTTCATGCTTGTTGGCTATGAGGCTTTATAAAACATAACTATAAAAACCCTTAGCTTGAAAACATTCTTGGATGGTTCCATAGGCAGAAGAGCCCCTTTTTTGGGAGGTATATACCTGAGAAGATCTTTCATATAAGGTCCTTCATAGCATGTAACGTAACCAGTGTCGATACTTCTCTGAAAAGACCTCATTTGACCATGACCAACATAAAAGGGTGGTGGGGGTGGTGGTGGTGGAGCATGAAATCTAGCTTAAATGTCATATAAGGCTTGAATAAAAGGGTCTGTGTGATGTTGGGGTGGCAAATAGCTTTGGTGTGACTGCCTGGACCACTGGATGCCTGGGGTCATCTAGGAAATACGTTTGATTAAAAGGTTCTTGAATGGCTTTAAAATGTTGGATAAGGATGTAGTCCAGAGTTGTCCAAGATGGTTGTCCCTTGAAACTGCTGTCAAATGATGCATCTCTGCTATCATGAGAAATGCAGTGCTTGGTTTTATGTGAAGGCTTTGAAGGTGAATCAACTGCTTGTCCCATTCTGTCACACTTTGTCCGTTTATGTCCCTCTAAGGTTTAATTTAAGCAGTCAACATTCTGCATATTTAAAAGCTGGCTTCTGAATGCCAAATAAACCACCACAGTTCATAAGAGGGTACATAAAATACAGCACAAGATTGAAATGACTCAGTAAATGTCTTGGGATCCAATTCAGCCTTTCTAAGTGGAAAAAGTGATTATCTATGTGTATGTGTAAAAGCCAGACCAGTTGCAAATGTTGTTTTTCTTTACGGTCTGACAGAGGGGGGTTAAATTAGGCAGGTAAACTGGCTTTGATTTTCTCCAGTGTCTGCTGGGATGTTTTGCATCCCAAGAAAGTTTGTTTCTTTTAAGTAAGAAGCTTGAGGGTTCTTTTTAAATAAGTTAGGAAAACTTAGCAGAGTTAGTAAAACAGGGGTTTAGTGGCTTTGCAAAGTGATGCACAGAACAGGGAAGGAGGGTTTTGGTGGGAGTCTTGCAAGTACATAAAAAGGAATTTGCACACTCCCAAACCTTGTGAAGTGTTTAACCATTGGTTGATGGTTACTGAATGAGAGTTAATAAATACAGGATCAGGGTTTTGCTGCTCCAGGTAGGTATTGAGTGTGGAAAGCTCTTAATCCTTTAATATCTTGAGGTTCTGTCTAAATTGGCAACTGCTTTGGGCAAAGGGATGGACGAGCAGATCAAAGTTGTTGGCACTGAAGCTTCTGAAATCTTAATTACTGATTTGGCTGAGTTACTTCAGATAGGTTGAGCTCAGCATCTTGTGCTGTAGGTCCACACTTACCTGCCCAGTTTGAAGCTTCCTGAGGGAGAAAAATGTGATGGGTACACACCAGATGACTTGTGGTGATGTTGTCCGTGGGGTTATTTGAAGTCTCATGTCCCTGTTGGCAGCAGGTTGCATTTGAAGTGCATCTGGGAGCAGAGTTTACAGGTTCCCCTACTCAAAAGGGAGCTGATAGTTCACGTGCACCAAAGTTGTCCTGAAAAAACAGCTAGCTCGCAGTAAATGATTTTGCTTCAGAATAGTGCTACTGCTCTAAACCCAATAGAATCCTTAAATTAAGCACAGCAAAAGGGTGACCTGGAAGAAAGGTGGAGATTTTAGTCAGAAGCACTAGAAAGATACTTTTCCCCTCTTTTAAGGAACTATTCCTTGAAATGTGCAGATGTTCAGAGTGGCCAAGCTGCCATTTTAGAACTATTCTTTGAAGCACCAAATCTGAGCTAGAGAACTAAAAAAGTGCACAAAGCTTAATAATCACCACGGGGTGCAGCCCATAGCTCTTGGGGAGCGTTATTTGTAGGAATTCCAGCTAACTACAGTAAATTGCTGTTGCCCCAGCCCAGGGTGGTGACAGGATTAATGGTGCAAGGTCATAATAATGTGTTTGTTGGCATTGCTGGGCTCTGGGGAGGCACTTGGCTCCAGATATTTGTCTGCTTTGGTGGAGGAAGGAGGATTGTTTTAACTCATTTGTGCCTTCCCATTCAAAGTTGTGTTCCATTCTGAATGCAGAAAAACTTCTCAGACTCACATGAAACTGCAGTTGGTTTATTTTATTTGCATTTGTATGAAATTTGCGGTGTATGAAACTCAACCCCCATTCCCACAAAACGCTCTGCAAACAAAAAATAAACTTACTGCGTTGGGGTTTTTTTTAATGGCCAGAACCCAGAAATAGCTGATGTGGTGATTAGTATTTTTTTTCTTTATCTCAAACCCCTCAGATCTTGGCTGTTGCCTGAGGTAAATGTGCCTGGTAGCTTTGAACTGCTTTGCCTTGGGACTTAGAGCTGGATAACTTTTTTTTTTGGAGTGGAGTGCAGTACTGGCTGATCACAGTGCCACTTTTGACTCTGCTTTTGTAACCTGGGCTGTCACAGGTACACTGCAACTGGTACCCAACGTACTCCTCAATCAAGTCTTAGTTACACTGCAGCCATAGTCCAAACTATTGTGTAAATGTGCTATTAAATTACAAGGTGTTTGGTGTATATAGAACTTAAACTCTTCATGGTTTAGCACACTAAACACTCTATTTTAGGCATTTATTGGGTTCTGGGTGTTATCCAGAGGAGATGTGCAGGAGTGAGTCTTGGTGCACAAAAGGCTAGGTTTGAATGAGTGCCTTTAACAAACAGCTTACAAAAAAGGGTTGTGTTTTTTCGGAGTAAAAATCCTCTGGGTAAAAACCTTCAGATGGTAAAATTAAGGGGATTGTGTTTTTCTGCAGACAGCTTTACACGATAGAATTAAGTTCAAACATTCCAAATGAACTACTTCTTTAGACCCCAGGTCTGTTTATTGGCCCCAAACTGTCACTGTATTTAGACTGGTAGAAATTATATGAATATCGTATCAGGTAGAAGAGTTATTTCAACCCTGTGTGCAGGATTATATAGTTAGAAAGAATGAGATGTGTTGAATTTTCATCAAGAAAAGTCATAATCTGATTTATAAACTGTGTATGTGTTGGGATGTGAGAAGGAGTAAATGGAAAACACGGCAATAACAATTGTTATGAATGGTATATACACAGGTGGGACTGACTAAAGAGTAACAGGAATGTTTTTATTTCACCGGTGCAGTACCTACAATGTCTGTTTCTCTTCCTGGCTCTTTTGGCCATCTGGTAAACACTGCTCAGCTCTAGTTTGTTTTGCATTTCTGCAAGATTTAGATGGAAGTTTAAAGGAAAAGTGTCCTTCTTCATAACAACTGACTTATCTCCCGGTTTCCCAAAATAAACACAATTCACAGATTTCTGGTAGCAACTAGGACCAGAAATGACTTTGAATCATTGTTCATTGTTCATTTCCAGTATATTTTCTTGTTTAGGGATTAAACTGTTCCTGTCTTCAGTGCAGAGTGGAAAATAAAGGTTTGCATTTTGACTCCAACTTCATGTGAACAGCTAATTTCTCATATAGTAACCTCCCTCTTGTCATTTCTAAAGAACCACTTGAAAGGGGAACATGTCACAAATAACCAGTACTAGTTACTGCATTGTTCTTTTGGGTATGTGCTGGGAATCCAAGTATATGTAACTGAGGAAAAAATAATGAAATGCATTTTGTTTGAGAGTGTTTTTTTACGGGGTTTTTTTTCCCCAGTGTGACTCTTACCCATTCTTTTTGTGATATGTATGTAAACACATCCTTGTTTGGGACCCTCTCAGAGAGGGAGAGAACTTCTGCCTTTTTTATTTTTACGCCTGTGGTGAAAGGGAAAAGTAGGTAGAGAAAAGATGGTGTTGGTAGAGTGTTGAACTTCTTGGCAAGGTTTCTCTGAAGCTCACTTAGGCAGTAATCCGGAGTGTAACTGTAATAGCAAAATAAGATTATCTGGGTGTGTTCCTAGAGATGAAAGAGAACCTTTTTTGTAGAGTCCTCCAGATAACTGTTGTCTTTCTGGTTCTCAGTGAAGAACATGGCATGTCCTGTTGCATCCACATCTGCTCACAGACCAGTGCATTTCTGTCTACTTGCTGGCTGGCTTTCTGCTTTGCCCATGTGGTCTGACCTGTTTCTCATCTGCTGCTTATGCCTTTTAGTTCCTAGATACATAAAATTTTTTTTTCCTGTCCTTCCAAGTCCTTTCCCAAGTCTGTTCTTCTGCAATCCCATGATTAAGTTCTTCTTTCCTAGCAGTAATGAGCATTTGCATACTTCCTTGCACTGCTGATAGCAAAAGCTCCCATACCACAAATATTGCAGCTTTGGTGGAGTTTTTGGATAAAGGTGCTCTTCTTCATTCCTTCTCTGGCCAGCTTCATCTTGCTAGGGGCATCAGTGTCTGTCTTTGTTTCCCGCTTAAGCTTTGAAACCCCTCCAGGGATGGGGGCTCCACCACTGCCCTGGGCAGCCTGGGCCCAACCCTTGATGAGTCTTTTGGGGAGGAAATTTTTCCTCATGTCCAACCTAAACCTCCCCTGGTGCCACTTGAGGCTACTTCCTCATGTCTTGTCGCTTCTTCCTTGGTGGAAGAGAGCAGCTCCCACCTGGTTCCTACCTTCTTTCAGGGAGTTGTGGAGAGCGACAGGGTCTCTCCTGAGCCTCTTCTTCTTTAGGCTCAACACTCCCAGGTCCCTCAGCCACTCTTCACCAGACTTGTGCTCCAGACCCTTCCCCAGCTTCATTGTCCTTTTCTGGACACGCTTCAGCCCCTTAGTAAGTGGACACCCTTTAACCCAATGCACCTTGAATTCTGTCTACTCTGTGAAGGGAGCAAACCTCCCAGCTGGCTGTGAAGGGTGGGCTGGGCAGGGTGGCCCAGTGGAGGGGAAAGTTTAGCAGGGTTATAGTATAAGCTTCTTATAATTCCTGTATTTCTTGCTATGGGTCAATTTGAAATGACAACATTATTAAATTACCAGTAAATGAACCAGAAATGTGCAGTCTGTCTGTGGGGTTTCAGAGAGCTTTTGCTTGGCTGAGGTGACAGAAAGTTGACGAATGAGCCATGGTGGATGAGCTGTGCTTATTTCAAGTTGGGTTAGGCGAAAATATGGGTGTTTAATCAGCTGTTGGTAAATGAGCGTACAGGGAATAGCATTTCCTACTTGAGATGACTGTGAAAGTGCAAAGCTCAGCAGCTGCTCTCTGCAGAGTTGGGGCTTTAGCATTTCCTGAATTGATCAGGTAAAACTCATGTCGAGGGAAAAGAAAATCATCTATTCAGATCCATGCCATTCAGAATGGCTTGAATTGAACCTTTGTTCCCCTTGTGTTTTGCAGACTCCTTGAAGCCGACTCCAGCCAAGACCAAGCGTTCCATTCCTGCCAGCCAGCCCCAGTCTCCAGCACTGGTCCCCCCGATGGCCCTTTGTACAGCAACCCTGTGAAACCTGCCAAGCTGGACGCCACAGCTTTGCACGACTGCACTTTGACCACCACCGTGCCTCCTTCGGAGCCCTCGAGCCATGCAGTCCTAGCCTGTGAGGCAGGCGTGCACGAAGAGCACTATGTAAGCGAGGCGGTGGAAGATGAGGTGCCAGACTACAGGGAGTACAGGGATGCCTGCACCATTACTGGTAAGCCCTTAGCCTGTTCTGTGTGGTTTTTTCCTTAAATAATATCCCAAGCACCTGAATTTTCAACGGAACTGCTTGGTAAGGTTTAAAGCTCTTGCAAGTGGACTAGACTGATGGCAGCTGTGAAAATGAGGATACTATATTGGTGTGCTTGGGAAGCTGAACCTCTTGGAGTTTGTTTGGAAACTAAACCAACAAAGTCAGGGATGAGGGGAAGGAAACACTGCAGCTTAAAATTGTGGAGTGGTTGTCCTCGTGTGCAGTGTAATTTAGATTTTTCTCTTGATACGAGAATTGCTTTGTGGGAGAAGGGGACGGGAGAAATATCTAACGTATTTTGACTGTGCATCTTTTTGCTTTTCAAAACCGTTCTATTTTTGTCACACTAGTTGTGGAATTATAATATAATAGTTAATGTGTAAGGAACAGCTTCTTCTGCCTGCAAGATGCATACCTTGAAAGGTTAAATAACCATAACCATGAAAGGTTAAATGCCTTTTTATCATAGATTCACACAAATCAATGGAATGTGTGTCTAAGTTAAGTATTTTAAATAGAATTAGCTTCCTAGTGATGTGGTCAGCTGACCTGGTTTTTTTGTGCTTGAATAATCACTGTAACTCGGTTTAGTCATGGATACAGCCATGTAATGACAGGCAGTTCTCATTCCAAATGCATGGTTTGTTGGCTGAGCCAGGAGGCTTCTTTTAGCTTAAAGTGACCTTGTCAGGCCCAAGGTCTTCGGGGAATATTTGAGGAGTTAGCTGAGATTTTGGGAGGGAGAAATGAGAGGGCTGAGGAAAATAGAAATAAGACTGGAGCCGTTCTAATTGGCTGCCAGCTCCCTTTATCCTGAGGTACTTCCAGCCATTTCTGGAACTGTCTGTAGGTCAGAGAACCAGTCAATAGTGGCCATCAATAGATACTTTGGTAGCGTGCTTTAACTTAGCCCAGCTGCTGTGTAGTCACTAAGGCTTGATATTCTGAATGAAGAAAAGAGAAAGAAGGGGAGAGATGCTCTGCAAGCCCATCCCAATTCCCTTGAGAAGATAAACAGCAGGATTAACACTGAGATCACTTTCAGTCAGGTATGATTCTACAGCAAATAAGTCTTTGTCAACAGAACTTACTCCCCATCCCTCCTCTCTTGTATTCATGGATTTAAAGCTCTTTACCTGGATAGTTTGAGTCCCTCTTTTGACTGCCACAGAGGTATTTGCTTGGTGGATGAACTAGAAACTCTACATATTCTAGAGATGTATTTCTAGTAGCATAAGTCTGTTTTCCAGGCTCCTTGCAGAAGGGTCTTGGAAGTTGTTCTGTTGGCTGTGTCCTGTCTCCCCTCCCTCCCCTGTCAACAGCTGATGTTTTTCTGTATCTGCCTACAAGGCCAGACAACCAGCTTCTTTCATGAATCAAGATGCTTGTCTTGATTATGGTTCCTTGAGAGACAGGGAACTTGCCTTTTTAAACCCTTCCTTTTTAAGAACTTTTTAATTTAATTTTTGAAATATAAATGGAAGTCACTGCGCGTCTTGCTACCTCACACTCCTTCAAGCCTGATGTAATTAATGAATCTCTTTTATCTTGCTTAGTCATCAGGCAAGTGTGGTTCACTGATCCTATAATGCTATTCTTATGGATTTAGCTGTTCTGCAGCAACAGATTTGTGCTGTTTGCAGCCTGGAGACTGCATGATAAGACTTGCAGTAGGAATAGTGGTGGGTTTCTTGGTTGCCTGGTTAATTTGGTGTGTTAGTATTATTTAGTATTCTATTTTTTCATTTTAAATGACTTTTTCTGAGTTTCAGCTCTTTGCTGTGCTTTTTAAAGGTGTTGAAGGGTATAGACTTGGAGTTAGGAGTTGGTCTCATACTTCCTCTGTAAAATCATAACCAGTAGTACATGGTGGTAGCACAGTGTATACCCTTGAAACAAATAGGATGAGAAATACTTGCAGAGGAATAAGGGTTGTCAGAGGCTTTAACAAGAAGACTTTGTGTAGGTCTGACTGACAGGTTAGACGCTTCAGTGGCAAAAAATTGCTCGTATCAAGTCTGCCAACTGAAGTTGACTCTGATGTAACTTAAGCCTAAGAATAAATGATATGGTGTGTACATTTTGCCATTTAACTTTTCAAGAAGGACTTCGATGCGCAAAGAATTGTTAATTCTTGCTGCTTTCTTACTGTTATCCCTGTTGTGCTTGCTGGCAGAAGAGAAGCACTCGGGCATTCCCAGTTGGCAGCATGATCTTCCCTCCCAGGACCTCCAAGCAGCTGGAACGTAGCTGAGGGTGCATTGCACGTTCTGATTGTGCTCAGCATGTTTTCTTGGATATAGGCTTGGCTTAAACATTTCCTGTCCCCAGACCACCTCAGGATTGTGCTTGTGCAGAGTTCTGTGGAGGTATTTTAGGCAACTGGTCTGGATAGAATCCCTGCTCTGCTGTTGTACCAGAGGGCAGATGAGGGTTACTCTTTAGGTAGGTCACACCTCTGATCTGTTCTCCTCAGAGCAGTTCTGTTGGCATAACAAAGGGGGGATGAGCACAGCAGGGGTGGTCCTGGGAAGCAAAAAACAGCAGGGTGAAAAGTTTCCTTAAGCCAGTGAGCACAGCACCCTAAAACTCAACTTCTTTCCCACCAGATTTGGTAGCAAAGTGATCCAAAACTCAGAGTTTCTGTAAGTGAAGTATTATGGAAGAAGATGCTTCTAAATCTATACTAATTTGAGCATGGACAATATTCAATAGGACAATTGATCCGTTAAAAAAAAAAAAAAAACCCACAAAGTTTGTGGATGTTGTAAGAGTTGTTATAAAATGCTAATGATGGAGCATGTACTTACACTAATAGCATTAAACCTGAAAATGGATTCAGTAGCTGCTGTGGTAGGGTTTTTTTGGCAATATTTCTTCATTTTAGTTTTTATTAGCAAGATATAAGAGGTAAGTTCTGAAACAAAGAAATTGACTGAATAGCAAAACCCTTTACTGTTAAGCAGGTATTCTTTATTACCAGTGCTGGGGTTGCCCTGGGAATTTTTCTACCATAAGGGCTTCCACTACCACACTGTTTGGCCTGACCTTTTATTTACAACAAACTTCGTCTCACCACCCCTTCCCAGGAAATAATTAACCTGGTCTTGCCCACTATCGCACAATTCCACCCCATGCTTTTGTCAGTCCTTTGCTGTCATCTAACGTCCTTTTACAAGTATCACACCCAAACTGGGGGTCTTTTACTTGTTCTGTGGCCATCCCATAGTCTTCATCACTTGTCCTTGTCTTGTTGATTCGACGTGTTGTTTTTCCTCCTTCTCAGTTTCGCTCTTTATCTGTTCTTGGAGCATGGTAACATGAAGTCTCCCTGCTCATCCCTTATCCAGACACTCCAAGGCCATGGAGCTAGGCATTATCAGCTGTCATAATTAAGTCTTTGTTTGCAAATAAGGCTTTGTTACAAAGAAGACTAAATTGGGGATTAATTGTCAACAGAAGGTTATTTCCCATTACAATTCCAGTCATCTACAGAAAGCTTCATTTCTCATTACAGTTCAATGACTTATCATTGACAGCCCTGACTTAGTTTTTATCGCTCTCACGTGTGGATCTCCTACAGGTAGGTGGGCAGGAGGGTCAGTCTTAAGGTTGGTGGACAGTGGGGCAGGGCTGTATGACATAGCAGTGGCACCTGCTACTATGTAAGAAAGAGATGGTCGAGAGGAGGCCATGAAGGTGATCAGGGGGCTGGAACCTCTGCTTCGAGGCCAGGCTGAGAGAGTTGGGGTTGTTCAGCCTGGAGAAGAGAAGGCTCCAGGGACACCTTCTGGTGGCCTTTGAGAGACCCTTTATCAGGGAGTGTAGTGATAAGGGGGTAATGGTTTCAAACTGAAAGAGGGGAGATTTAGATTAGATATGAGGGTGGTGACCCTCTGGCCCAGGTTGCCCAGAGGTGATAGAAGCCCCAACCCTAGAACCATTCCAGGTGAGGTTGGCCAGGGCTCCTAGCAACCTGCTCTGGTTGCAGATGTTCCTGCTCACTGCAGGGGGGGTTGGACCAGATGACCTTTAAGTTCCTTTCCAACCCAAACCATTCTGTGATACATGTGTGGGACACCTGTCCTGTCCCAGTTGTTTCTTCCTTTCAATGTCTCTTTTTCTAGCTGCTGTTATTCATCTGAGAGGTAGGAGTATGGATGTAGCACCATCTAGTGTTCCTCTGGCTAGAAAATGCTTTTAAAGGTGTCTGTCTTCCCTGCACTTGCAGTGCAGACCTGGATACTTCCAGTCAGGTGTTGATGGAAACAGCGCCTGAGGTTGGGGGCTTCCTTTTCTAACATCCCCATCCTGTTTTTTGTAAAGCAGGAAGGGCTGTAATCTTCCCTGATAGAGCAGAGCATCACTAAATGCCTCGATAGTCCCAATTTTGTGAATTATAAAAGCTTCTTAGTGTGATTGCCCTTCTTGCTTCTCCATCAGCTGCTGTACCAACAAATCCTGTCCTGGTAATGGAGAGTACAGAGGGGGTGGAAGCCTGAAGTGCCCCGGAGTATAGATCTGCTCTGGTGACAGATGTCTGGCTGCCAGAGTGGGTTTGGTTTGGTTTTGGGGTTTTTTTTCTTAAATTTTTTCGGTTAAAATATGCATAACACAGTATCATTCCCATCTTCAGGAAGTTCTCTTCCAGTCTGCTTTCTCCTGTCTGAAGACTCACTATTGGCAGTCATTTTGGCACAATACACTTTGTAATTGGGACCTAACTGCTTAATATGCCCTGTAGGTTTCCTTCATCCTTCTCAGAAGCAGCAGAGAATGAATGGGCCATGATTGAAATTGCCTGGCTCCTTTGTTAGACCTTTGTTCATTACACTAATCATTCTTGCTGAGTGGATGTAGGAGTGTGTTCTCTGGCTGTCGTCTTCTGGGCAGCTTGCTGAGGGTTCTTGGGAAATCTGTTGTGGCCATAAAATGTTCTGTGTCTTATTTTTGCTATAATTAACACAAGTTGATTTTTTTAAAAAAAACATCCTTGGATGAGTTGAACAATGAAATCCCTTTTGCTGTCAGCTGGGAGGTGTCTCTGAGAAGACTTGGTACAGTTTGACCTTGCTCCAGCCAGCTTCTACTCCTCTTCTAGTATGATACATAGTTTTTAGTGTAAACCATCAGTTCTCTTGAATAGTACTGGAAGACTAAAAAGTTACATTTGCTTATTGATGCATTTAAATACATGAAAATAATTTTATTCCATAATTGAACTCCATAATATGATGAGTGTAACTTTTCTTCCTCTGTCCATCACAAAGCGACAAATTTTCCACTTAAGGTCAACATCTGTAAAGAACAAGCTAGATAAGCAGAATATAAGAAGTAATTCTTGTGATTCTAAAGCTTGGTTGAAAGACATTGTTGAGGGGCTGGCACATCTTGTAGCTGGGCTGAACAAGCAGCAAGAGCCTGACAATGGCTTTTCAGGGCTTTCCGTGGTCGGGGGTGTGTCAATGGGGTTTTGAGACATTCTCAATCTGTCTTGGCAACTGGAGGATCCTGATGGTTAATGAATGTGTTTATTCTCACTGCTGTGGAGCAGCGTGTTGCCAGCATGGCTTGGATGCATGAATAGCTTTTGTTCTTGCTCTAACAGAATAGCTGTGGTGGTGGAGTTTCCTTTTATTTTCTGTTTCATGTGAAAACAGAAGTGTGAGTGTGGCTGCATTTATCTACAGGAGATACGTTCCATTCATTTGAATTTATGGTGTAACGCACAGTAGGGGCCTCTCATCATCGATATCTGCCTCACCTTTTATGCCCAGCAGGAATGTTTATGTAGGATGAAACCAAAGCAGGGAGACTTGGACCTAATAAACATACCTCACACTGGAACCACACTTTCCAGAGGTTTTATCTTCATTAGCTTGAACATTCCCAACTTTGTCCCCACCTTTATTTAGTGTGTTTTCTCCTAGCTTACTTCTTAAATATGCTTTTAATTGCTGAATTTGAGTAGAATTTCCTCCACGTGCTGGAAATATTCATGCTTTATGCTCCCAGAAATGCAGATGCAGGCTGAGCCTGGTGGCCTCTCTGGGAAGACAGTTCCATAGCTTGTCCACCCCAGTGCCTGATGTGGCAGAACCAAAGAAACATTTTTTTCGTCCACTTCAGCTGGTAGCTTGGTCAATCTAGTGACTTTTTTTTCCCTGCACAACAGTACTCTCTTGAATAATACTGAATGACGCAGCTTGATGACCAAAGTTTGTATTTTGAAGATTGCCAAGCAGCCCGGCACTTGCCCAAGGTCACACCTAGGGTGTAGGTGTTCTGCTGGACACACCGCTTTTTTGCAGCTATTGTTCCCCTTTTCTCCGAGGATGAACTTCAGGTGGTGGCCTCCATCAAGACCACAACTCTGGAGCACAGTGCTCCAGGAATGGTACCATCTCTGAGTAGTTTCCTTGTGCTCTGCCTTGCCTTGGCATGTGTGTTCTGGCCTGTCCCTTGAGGACAACCCCGACCATCATTCATGGCAGGGTTGACTTTATGAGAAATTGTTTTGCTCTGTTCATAGATGTGGGCTGTACACGAGAAACTGTGGTGTAGGAGCTTGGGCACATCTTACACCAGGTGGCACTATATACTGCCAGCAGGTTCTACAGAGACCTGAGAGCCCTTTCAACCTTGAGAGGAGAGCCTTTGCTTGAAACCAAACCCCTGAAGATTGAGGATGGTTTGGCCCAGAACTCAGGCAGATTGAAAGGAAAGATTGGATGTTCTGTGCAATGACTAATCTGATAAGCTGTGGTGGGTTTCTAAAAACTCCTGCAGATACCAGGCTTTGAGATTTGTAGAGTTTTTCTGTCTTTTGTGCATGTTTTGGGATTATCACCCCTCTGCCCTTGTCCTCTCTCTTTGTCTTAGCATCTTTTTTCTGATTTTATCACTATTTTTTTAATATATCCTTTTTTATTAATAATCATTTAATTGTTTAAGCTTATGATGTTATATTTAAGTCAATAAAATGAAGGTATCAGGACAAGCAGAAATGCAACACTTTTATGTCTGTTGGGCGTCAGTGAACTTCATCATAAATCACACACGGTGTCTTAGTAGAGGTTAGTTAACTTAGTTGTCTATATCTGCAGTTTTAATGAGAAATACTGATTAAAAAGTAACTGGAAGCACAATCAGGGGCTTCTGTAGAATGTAACTGGATGGTTGGTGTTAGTCTGGGTACCTTCTACCAAGTGCCTGCGTGTCAAAGGGAGAGGAGGAGAAGTGAAGGCTCTAATTGTAGCACCAAGAATATTGCTGTGATTTAAACCATGAACTAATGTTTAGTCACACACAAGTGTAATTATGGTGTCTTGTTTTTCTAAATAGCCAATTACATCAGAGCCTGTTCCTGTTTCCTACAGATTTTAAAATGGCACTAGAAGTTGATGACAGCAGCATCATAATTACTTGTCTTTCCAGTTACTCGCTGGTCTCTTTTTCAGTTGTTAGACCTTTTGAATCACTCAAACACTCAGGATTTATTAGAAGGTGGGGTAGAAAAAATGTCTTAGTTGACTTGTATTCTTATTTCTTTACTGTCAGTCCTTCATGTTCTGGTGGGTTTTTCTTCCACAATAAAACTATGGGTTCATTTTGTGTGTGTGAACATGGGGGGGAGGGGGAGTTTTTTGTCCTCAAATTCTATTAGTAACTTCTCTTTCATTCCACTTTTTGCTACTTTTTATAATCCAGCAAACCAGTTTACTTAGCTGCACAAAATTATTTGCCTGAAACCTTCTCTTTTCATCTATAAAGTCAGTTTATTTCTTTTGATATGCTAATTAAAAGCAGAAAGACACTAAAGGTTTGATTTTATTTTTATTTCCTCATTCCCAAGAAAACCACCTAAGTCAGGCCAACATTTTTCACAAGAGGAGAAGGTGTTTTAGATTGTCATGCCTTTTTTGGGTATTGACACATACATACACAAAATAATTCTTCATTATAGAATAATGAAGGTTGGAAGGTACCTCTAGAGGTCATCTCTTCTGACTTCTACTCAAAGCAGGTCTTTTAATGAGCCTCAACTCATTGAGCTGTCGCTGTTTCCAAACAGGGCAGATTTTCCAGCCTTTCTGTGTCCCTGTTCCCAGGTTTGACCATCCTCATGGTAAAAAAGTTTTATGTTGAATTAGAATTTTTTGTGTTAAAACTTCTTAGCTGCATCTTGTCCTAAACTCCGATTTTAATTGCAATATTTTTGCAGTATCCTTTCTTAAAATTGTGTGCAAACTTGTGAATGTGAGGGACTGACATTCCAGAAGGAAGGTTGAGATAGTGTCACAAGGTGCCCTAGCAGTTCTTGCAGCCAATTTACCAGTGCCTCTTAGGTGTGAACTGGGACACCATTTGCTATTGCAATCCTGGATTTCTGTTTTCTTGAGAAAAATCTGCCAGCAGCAGGGGCAAAAAATAGAGTGGTACTAAACCGTGGTCAAGCTAAGGAGATATGTAAAGCTGTCAAGTTAAAAATAATCTGACAAGTAGGACATAAAAAATGCAAATTCTATGTGCACTAATCCTTTCTCCATACCCTGTCTGGGTCAATGCTCACTTGCTCTATATTCCTCCGCATACTTGTTCTTCAGTAGATGACTCTCTGCTTCTGGATGTTGGGCTTTTTTTGCCCCTAAGAACATGCCCTTGTATTTTCTACTAGTAAATATGCTATTTTGGGATCACTTGTGCTAGTCGTACCTTCTGAACCAGTTAGTAGTTAGCTGTTCTTCACATGCAGAAACATCTTGCTAACGAAACAAACTGATATCTTTGCTACCTAGTGTGTATAATTCTCAATTTAAAGTAACTAACAGAAATTGTCCTTTTTTCCTCTTGCCAGATGTGTGCAATAGTACCAATCTTCCTGAAGTTGAAATCATCAGTCTACTGGAAGAGCAGCTGCCTCATTATAAGCTAAGAGCAGATACAATCTATGGTTATGACCACGACGACTGGCTTCATACACCTCTCATTTCCCCAGATGCCAATATTGACTTAACAACTGAGCAAATAGAAGAGACCTTGAAATACTTCCGTAAGTCAGAAATTCAGAAATTGTACCCAGGAATAAATAACTTAGTGTAGTTTTGTGAGCTTCTCTGGAGTATCTGTGCAGTTCTGTTACAAATTCTGTGAAGCAAGAGAACTGTCAGTGATTTATTGCTTTGGTTTTCACATTTGTGGTAGATAGAAAACAAAGGGAACTTTTATTTAATCAAGGACAGCAGTTGCAGTTGTAATTTCTTCATGCACCTTTCCACATTGTCAAATATTTGTGAAACTGAAATAGTTCTTTTGTTCTGGTGAGAGTGTGAAATTTCCGTATCAGTACAACATAGAAGGCTTATATCTATTTCTGTATTTGCCTTTTTTAATGTATTCTCTGACATGTTGCCCTGTGATGTGACAGCATCACAGCAAGACATCAAATCATTTTTCTGTAACTTAAGCTTCTAGGAAGAACCAAGCTTGGAGCATTTGGGTGAGATGGTTTGTCCCTTGATTCTTTCCTTTGTTCATACGGTTGGACAAAAAGGCACCTTTTGTGCCTGGAGGGTAAGTGTGTAGGGTTGTGACCTTTTTGGTTTTCCATTGTTTTGTTTGTTTGAGCCTCTAGGTGCTTTTATCATGGTGAAAGGATTCATATCTCTCTGGGTTGTTCTACTGTGGGTATTGAGGTAGCTATGCAATTGAAGAAGACTTCTGATTCATCCTCTAGTTGCTGATTTATTGAGTAGTTTATGATTAAATGAGTCTTTGTTTGGTTTTTTTTCTCCTCCGTGGTTTCGTGTGAAGGTGCAGTTTTGTTGCTGTTCTGAACTGTTTCATGTTACAATAGTCTGCAGAACATAAGCCAATAGGTTGTATACTAAAGCCATAGTAGTTAGATCTGCATAGTAGTGGATTTATGTTGATTATAGTAGTAGATAGATTTAGGTGGACTTACTGAGGTGTGGTGGAGCTCAGAAGGGTTGAGTTACAGGGCTCAGCACAAACCTTTGCAAAGATGGATTTGTTTTGAAGCACCTGGACAATTCACTTTGTAAGGAGCAAGGCTGGGTAAAAGAAAATATGAAAAACTGAGTTTCTGATTAATGCTTCAATAGGAGGCATTGAGTATTTTAGTAGGGAGCTTACATGTGCTCTCCACCTGCCTCCAGTGACACAAAAACAGGGGAAGGAGGGAGGCAAGCTGAAGCTGATCCATGGAATCCATTGTGCTACGTTTCTACATTTTGAGCTATCAGGTTTCCAAAGCCTCCAGTCACTGGATTAGTACTCTCATAAATAATGTTGTCTATGCAGTTGGGCTTTTGCAATAACCAGGGGAAATGGGTTTTGCTAGTGGGGAAGGAGGTAAAAAATCCATGTGAAAGCATCCTGAATCCTCACTGGGATGCTGGTGGGGCATGGCTGTTGGGGATTGTTACAGAACAAAGCTACGTATGCCACAGGAACAGCAGTAGCCTGGAGCTGTGAGTACTTAAACTATTTTATCCAGCTTTTAGCTTGCAAGCATAATGACCACAATTTCACCATGTTGCTGTGATTGCAGATTTCATCCAATCAAGTGGCTTGAATGACAACATTTTGAGTGTTACTCCTGCCACAACGTGTATTTTCTGCTTTCATTGGGAAATAACTGCTTAAAGAGGAAATGGAGCAAGGGGAACTGCCATGGAGAAAACTTTATTCCTTACTGCTTATACACAGACACTTGTGTATAGAAAGTGGCTTAAGAAGTTTAAGGAAATCTGGATTGAGCCTTAGACTGAATCCCTGGAAACTGAGCTCTCAGATTTATTCTTGTTCCGTTCTTGAGAAAAATTCATTTACTGCATCTCTACAGGAGAGTGCAAGGTCATAAATCTTTGGCATGTTTGGGAGTTGTGGCGTTGGTTGTAAATACTGGTTTAAGGAAGAACTAACTATCAAAATAAAAATATTATTTTAAGTAAGTTGGCAGAAAAGTCCTGTGAATTGTACCATCATCAGTTGGGAGGGTGTTTTCCAGAGGGTGGCTGCTTGTGCAGTGATTCATTTCCAGTGCTGCAATTAAGACACTCCTTCTGTACTAGTTGAGTTTGTTTTAAAAGCCTCAGCAAGGAGCTGAGCAAATACTGTGACTTCCCTATTGGAAAGCTTTAGTATAATCTGACAGATTTACGCTGGTTTCCAAACAGTATCCTTGTGGTTTAAGAATTTTATGAATGTAGTTAAATTTAATAAGTAACAATCAAATTTCATCATCTGTCAAAGTTTTCCCTATCTGAAGGAAGAAAGCATCGATTTTGCTGCAGCATAAAAGGATTTGCTGCAAAATAAATATGTATCAGAATTAAAATTCACTGCTCGTGCAGATCATTGCTGTATTATGTAGCTTTGGAATAGAAAAAAGCAAGTCCCTTATAGGCACAGATCTATTACCTGAAATCTTTCCTAATTTCAGGGTTTATATGAACTTCTAGGCAATACCACAGTAATACCCCAGACAAATGTAATGTTGTAATATGGAGATTTGAATACACAGTGTTCATAGCATCAGTCTGCCAGAAAAATGTACTTTTCTGAGTTGTTTTACATGAGATGAATCCAATCTACAGCTGTAGGAAGGAAAAGTAGGGCTGTGGAGGTGGGAAGCAGGTTCTGCAAGGATGCACCTGCTTTGTTGGCCTGGTCAGACTTCTGTGTTCAACTTCACAACCCTTCCAGCTCCTGCTTTATAGAGCTGCAGTTCCTCATGTAATTGGAGGGATGCTTGTATGTGGGTACCTGGGTGTATATAGTATTCTGTCTATCTAGGGTTTCTGTCTCCACGCTGAGAAGCTCATACCCTCACTCCCTATTTCCAAGTCTCTTGAGGAGCTCTGAAATCATTTGACCACATAAGTGATTTTCTCCACAGAAAAATAATGCCTTTCTGGATTATACCAGCATGTTTCTGATCAGATCTGTAGAAAAACATCAATAAAACAAACGGAAATCCCAAAATACCCACCTTGAACTATTTTTATCCTACCTCATTATGTTGTGTGCAGGGAGACAGTGAGAAGAAAATTCTAGCACCTTGAAGATTTCCTTTGTTTAAAATGCCAGGGAATAAAAAGGAGAGAGTCCCTGCAGCAATTTAGGCTGGTAGGTAATGTTCATCCTTTACATTTTTAAATGCGTGTTTGATAGTATCACTGTGCTGAAATTACCTTTTGGACAAAAATATGAGTGGAACAAATAGCTTATATTCAGAGCAATTGAGTTAATGTTGCCATAGGAACGTTTATTTTTTTCTGGCAGTATTTTAACAGCGTAGCCTTAATTGTGTTTGGCAAGTGCAGTTCTTGCAGTGCAGTGTAACTGAAATTCCGTGAGCCTGAGCTAGGGCTGGAGCATCTTGTCACACGTCTCTATTTCAAGATGGCAAAGTGTGAGGGCAGAATGATCCCTTTTGGCAGAAATACTTGTGCTATTCAAAATAGTTGTTTTACTTTTTGGTTTTTTAAAAAGATAACTGTATGACCTTTTGCATGTCCAAGGGCTTTCAGTGGCTTTGATATAATCTGTTGTGATTTACTCACCTGAAGTTCCCGTATGCTTATTGTATCACTGTAACATTAATATTGGGCATAACAAAAATTTAATCAGCTCAATTAAGCAAAAATGAAAGTTTTGTTTTTCAGACCCTTGTTATCCAGCCTAGAGCAGGTTGTCTTCATTTCCTTGGGTATTACCCTGTCTCAGCTGTCCATCAGCAGTAACTGAGGTACAAATGTTGGATCTCCTCATCTGAAGACTGCTGGAGAGCTGCAGATCTTGACCCCAGGTGGCTAATGCTGATTTGGAGGAGCACCAACAGGGACATCAGGGTAAAGTTGGACAAAACCAGTAGTTTGGACTCACAGGCTGCTGTTTGCTGTCCGACCAAGAGCATCTTGGGGGGGCAAGAAGGAACTGTGTTTGCAGAAGAGCTCTAGTGCTGTGGATCTTTGAAGTTCACGGTGGTCTGAATAGAAAAGCAAAGTGGTGCCAGTCAGGGAGTAGAGAAAGTGGTGACAACCTAGAGAAGATATGAGTGAGAGTGAACTTAAGAGATATTTGCAAAATTATAAGCGAATGGAAAAGAGTGCCCAGATTTCCAGAGCTGGAAGCTTTGAATTAAGTTGGTACACGTGAGTTGCAAAGCAAAAGGTGAGAGTTTCTTATGAATAGTAGGTGTGTAGGACCTCCTTGCAAGAGGATATTGGAGGTGCTAAAAATGGACATGGGCTCAAGAACAGACTGGATAAGTCCTTCAAGAATTGCTAAAAGTAGAAACTATCTTAGGCTGTCTCAGAAGTTGGAAAAAATTGGGGGTTGGAAGAGCAGTTGAGGGAAGTATTGAGGCATAAGCAGGTAAGGGAGAAAAGGTCTTCTTGTAGATGAAGCCTTTGGCCAGAAAGACACCTCCTTGCTCAGACCCTACGTGGCCTCCTACCTGGTGTTACTAACATGTCACAGCTTAATCTATCCCAGTGCTTCTACTGGTGTTCACAAAGAAATGACGTTTCCTGAAAAGGGGGGAGAAAGGTGTGAAGAATAGGTGGGAATTAGGAACAAAATGGATGGTAATCCCTTTTGTAGCTGTACCTGCATGGATTGAGACATGCTTTTGGAATTGCTGGATGATGATGATGATAATTATTTAATGCCATCTTTTCCTCGGAGAGATTCTCTTCTAATAGCTTAAATGCTGTTTTATTTGGTACTGCAAAAGTGAAGTCTTCTCTGTCATTTCCCAAACACTGAACACGGCTGTTAAGCTGTTTTCTGTGATGACCTTCAGCATTTTTAGAAATGGTGAAAGCTTGTCCTAACCCAATGTTTTCACCTGTGATGCTTAAAAAAACCAACAAACCAAACCAGAAAGGGTCAGTGGTTCGTGGGGAGGGCAAAAGCAGATTAGCTTTATCGCAAGAGGAAATGTCCTCTCGCTGTCCTGATTTTTCCGATTCTTTCCCTTTTTTGTCTGTCACTTTTGCAACAGCAGGATGCATAAAGGACTTTATTCTATCAGCCCAGAATAATCTAACAAAGCAGCACCATAGTTTAATTTTCCATGGGGAAAGCAGGCTTTTATCAGGCTGTGTGGAGGAGAGTAGTAATGGACTCGGTTTTCATTATTGATGTGCCCTGGGAATTGCGATGTCACAACGCTGTTGCTCTGTGAGCAGTCAGCAGAGACTTAAATCCTTGCTGAGAAAGAGGATACTTGTTTCCAGCATGGAGGAGTGAAGCCAGAGACAGCAAAATGCATTTTCTCCATCCCTGCATCGCTTTTGGAGCCAGCCTGTCTCCATGGCAACCTGTCAGCCTGCAAGGGATGGAGCCTGGGGAGGGAAGGAGCGGGTTGGGAAGAGCCGGAGCCCCACGTCAGCGCATCATAGGATCGCTCTGGTAACACCCAGCCAGGCTCCTGGGCAGAGCTGCTGGATCCGGAGAGCTGCCAGGCATCTGCGGCTCCCTTCTGCATCCTTTTTCTCCTCTTCCTTTATATTGATTTTCCAAATCCCCTTCGGGTCTGCACCACAGCCCCCTTTCAGTTGGGTTGCAGGCTGGGTGAAGATGCTCGGCTCATTTTCAGCGTTCCAGGAGCTGCCTCTTGTGGGGGTGTTTGGCCAAGGCAGGAAGGCATGGCTGCATTTCACCTGACCTTAGCAGCAAGCTCAGATCTCATCCCTGGTGCTGAAGGATACTGACTATGCAGAAATTCATTGAAGCAGATTATTACGAACTGGACTGGTATTATGAAGAATGCACAGATGGTAAATATTCCTTTCTAGTCTCTTCGTTGAGGAATGTGGAGCTTGTAAAGGCTGGAGCATCATTATTTGGTGGTTTTAAAAATGAAATGCCTTGAAAAAGGCAGCATCCTGGTGTAGCAGAGATGCCTGCATCTCTGTGGCACCTCAGTATTCCTTGGAGACTGCTGTACAGCTTCTCTTCTTCAGAGGGAGTGGCAGAGGGGCATGGGCACTACATGAGCAGTGCTTGGGCAGAGGGAGGAATATTCAAAATGCTGTCTGGATGTATAATAATGGAGCTGAATTTAAATGCATTCCCTGTAAGATCCTCCGTTGCTTTAAGTTGTAAGTGGTTTTTCTGCATTACCCATCTACTATAATGTGTATTTATGTAACGTGTAGTAGTTACGCTTATACTGTAATATATATATTTAATGTGTAATAGGCAGCGCATATTTTTTCGCTTATTATTTATCTGTCAAGGACATCTAAAACCATAGCTTCCCAAAACTGAGCAGGTTAACTTTCTGAACTGGAAAAATCATAAGCTCTAGCCAGCACTATCTTCTGGGCCTCATGCCATTTTTACTTGTTTGCTGGGGCAATTATTTCTTTATCAGAGCACTGAATGTTTCCATCAGGTTTCTGATAGAAGGCACACAAGGGAGGGTAAGAAACCACTAAAACTGTGTTCTCTGCAGAGCAGAAAAATCAAGATTCATCATTGATAGCACTCAGTGGTAACCTCTAAAAGAAAATGCAGCCTTTGGGAAAGCAGCAGTTGAACACTGATTTTGATCTGGTGGGAGAGCTTGGCTTAAATGCAGCAAATCCGAGATGAGTGAGGCAAAGAACAGAAGGGAGCAAGGAGTGTAGGCCCAGGGGATGGTCTGCAGCTGTAGTACACAAAGGTATTTCATAGTGCTTTGATAACAATGGAGACATGAAGAGTAAAGATGTGTGACAATTGGAATGTTTTTTTTTTAATCATCTTTTGAGCAACATGTGCCTCCATTTTTCTCTGCACTAGATTTTGGAGCTGAATGCAATTTCAGAAGCTTGTCAGCCTTGAACTTCTCCTGTGTGTCATTGACTATTCCTGTCCAGGTGTTCAAAGAGGAGGTGCATATTGATGTGAAAAATCTGACCACTTTAAGTTGTGTTGAATCTATTACGTAACCTTTATCCCCCAGGTTTAACCCTAGTAAATACTGTAGCATCTGATTAATCCACATGATGTAACAGGCAGAGTTGGCCTGGTTTTAGAAGCTTAAGACAGAGAGTTGTACTGTCATTAAAAGCTATCGCTGATTTTTTTCCCAGGTTAAATAGCCTTCTTTTTATTCTCTTTTATGTTCCTTTGTCTGGTCAAAGTGATGTTATGCAGAAGTGTTACATTGCCAGAGGTCTGAGCTAAAATCTGATCTGCTCATCAATTCAATCTCAAGGTGTGTGCTGCACTGGAGAAACTGGGAGTTCCATGGTGCTGGAATAAGCAACAGGTGTTGAGAATTTAAATACCTTATGGGGTCAGGGCCTCAGGAGCACAGTAGTGGTTGGGCTGATTCTGAGCATAGTTCTTCCATGAGCTGTGATCTACAAGACGACACCCAGAGTATGTGCTGCCTGGCTGGTTGGAGTGTGTTGGAAGTTCTCCCCTAAGAAACCAGAGTTTAATGTCCCATAGGGAAAGATCTCTCCAGGAGGTAAGGCGTCATGCTTTTTCAAAATTACTTCTCTTTTTTTAATTAAAATACTGTTGGTTTTTTACATGGTGGGTACATAGGTATGGATCTCCATTACATGAAGGATAGTGCTGTCTCAGCCCCTTGAGTGAATGGCAGTCCTGTAGGGTTTCATGGAACTTGATGGGGTTTAGCTGGCTTTTCCTTCTCCCAGTTGGCATGTGTGAGACAGAGGAGGATTTGAGAGGTGTGGTGGAAGGCACAGTCTTTGGCCTTTGGTACTGGCATACTAATTTGGGTTTAAAATAGTGTTGGCATCTCCTGTTGATGGAGAAAGGTATTCTAATTGTTGTGGGAGACACAAGTCATCTTTAGAGTAGAAAATTGAACTTTTCCAAAATCCTGGAGCAGATGGCATGTTATGAGATGCCTGTCTTTTGATTGATGTTTGATTTTTTTTTATTATTTTTTTTTACCATGTATTGGTCAATAAGAGCCATTTGCCTGAGATTCTTTTTGTATTCAGCAGATAGGCAGTCGCAGCTCAGCTGACCTGTTTTGAATATCTATTTTAGCATAAGATGGAGCCTGGCTAGAGAGCTTATTTCTCTACTGTACATGGGCTCTCTGGAGCTCAGATATGTGTGTGCATTCAATTGTGAATCCCACCCAGTTCACCCTTTTGAGGAAATAGAACATTGGGTACATTAAAACTAACAGAAAACCTCACAAGATACTATTCTACAGAATTATTTTTGTGATTAAATTGTTCAGATATTCTTTGTCAGAGCTGCTGGGACTCAGATTTCCATTTAAAAGATGTGACTTAATTTGTTTTAATTATTATTTTAGCAGCATATGGTTTCTTGTTTTTTAAAAAAAAAACCCACTCTAAAATTAAGCCAGGATATAAGGTTTAAATTCTTTTATTTAACTTAATAGCTGAAGAAGTGACTCTCACTGATACCTCAGATCTAATGAACTTCTGTAGGACCCGCGGAGTAGTGATGTCTTCAACTTGCGTTTGGTGGCAGTAATTTCTTCTTAATACCTTGTAAAAGCAAATTAACAACTGTTCAACATTTATGACTTATAAATCTTTGCAAAGGCTTCCTAGGGCTGCAATAATGAATTAATCCCTTTACATAAGGTCCAGTACAAGAGTTTATTTTTGGTACGAGTAGATGGAATTAGACAATAAAACGTCGCACTCTATTTGACTCACTGGTGTTACACCACAATAAGTTGAAACTTCTATAAGTAACTATTACACCATGCTCCTTAGATAAGTTTTCAAGGATAGTGTTTTATAATATAAGCGACAGTTGTCACCTCAGTTGGCAGTAATGAAATCCATTGTGTAGGTGGAATGGGGAAGGAGCCGGGTGTGCACTTGCAGACTTGGAGATTGCCAGAATCAATGGAAAAAGGAAAAGGTGAAACTTACATAGACTCTTATCATGAAAGATAACAGTATGAAAATCTAGGTTTGCCTAGGTGGGGTTATTTTTAGAGCAAAACAAATAGATTCTTAAAGAAACACATACAGTGCAACTTGGGTGGAAAAATTTAATGCAAAAAACCCCCACCAACAAAATAAGCAACTAGGTAGATCCCCATAGAAACCTTTATGAATAGTCTTGTCTTCCTAGCTCTTTCTTGGACCACTATTGTTTGTTTGGTTTTTTCATCCTTACTGAATCAGTGCTTCCTAGAGAAATTCCGGTTGGCTTTGGATCAAATAACTTTTCTGGTGGGTTCTTTCCGTGACTTGTTTACTTCTAACTGAACAACTGCATGCTACTGCCTGAGAGTTCATTGCCTATAATTCTGGGTGGCTTTGTGTACGTGCACTTGGCTCTTTCCTCCTCTTTCTGTTGGCCAGGAGTTTCAGCAATTTCTAGTGGAGAAAATTAGGGGTTTTTTCCGTGCTGATCAAAGTGTGTACCCTCTCAGTCTTGCACCTGCTTTAGCTCTTCTCTAGAACTTTTAACCCCTACCTTTATTTATTTTTATTTTTTTTTCTGCTTTTCAAGAATTCTTGGTTCTCCTTGTTTCTTCTCTGTGCACTTCAGTTACAAGTCATCTGTCAAACACACACCTACCAGCTCTGTGGGTGGTGGCACAGCCAGCCTTTTTACTTAAAATATGCTTCCCATGACCCCTTTTTCCCATGACCCTGATAGTTGGGCAAAAAAGCTGGTGCAGGGTCTGGAGCACAAGTCTGGTGAGGAGTGGCTGAGGGACCTGGGGGTGTTCAACCTGGAGAAAAGGAGGCTCAGGGGAGACCTTACTCGCCACAAGTCCCTCAAGGGAGGTTGGAGCCAGGAGGGGTTGGGCTCTTCTCCCAAGGTTTTTAGGACTTGTTTCCTTACAGAGAATCTTTGTTCTGAATGCAGCATTGTTATTGTTAGTGAATTGTGATCAAAATTACCATGGTTAATTGTGCATAAGGCTAGATATTCTTACTGATAAGGGAAGGTTTAAGTGGTTTGAGTGCACTGGAGTTCCTTGGAAATACTGAGTCAGGATATGAGGGTTGGTTTGTATTGTGTCCAGCCTCACCCTCTGTAAACCAGCTCCTGGTCTGTGTTTTTCCTGATGGTGAAGGTACCAAAAATGGTCTGTACCTTGATGCATCACATGAGGGATCTGCATCTGTGAGCTTTCAGATTGAGACTCCCTTAGCCAGCTTCCCACAAGGAGTTCAGTGTCTTCAGCCACTCATTCAGAGCAGTGATTTCAGAAAATGTGCCAAACGTACTTTGGCATAAAAAATAATCTTCAATCTGGTTTGCACTTTAAGTCCCTGAGTATGTGCTTACAGGAAATATTAAAAATGTCAGCACAAGAATCATAGAATGGTTTAGGTTGGAAAGGACCTTTCGAGATCATCTAGTTCCAACCCCCAGGCCATGGCAGGGACACCTCCCACTAGACCAGGCCGCCCAGGATCTTATCCAGCCTGGTCTTGAACATCTCCAGGGATGGAGCATCCACAGCTTCCCTGAGCAACCTGTGCCAGTGTCTCACCACCCTCTGAGTAAAAAGTTTCCTTCTAATTTCTAATCTAAATCTATCCTCTTCTATTTTGAAGCTATTACCCCTCATCCTATCACTGCAGGCCCTTGTGAAAAGTCCCTCTCCAGCCTTCTTGTAGGCCCCCTTCAGATACTGGAAAGCCACAATAAGGTCTCCCCGACCTCCTCTTCTGCAGGCTGACCAAGCCCAATTCTCTCAGCCTTGTGGCCTTTCAGTACTTAAAGGGGGTCTAGAAGAAAGATGGGGACAGACTTTTAAGCAGGGTCTTTTGTGACAGGAGAAGTGGTGATGGCTTTAAACTATTAAGAGAGGACATTCAGACTACAAAGAGATACCAGGAAGAAATGTTTGATGCTGAGGGTGGTGAGACTCCGGCCTAGGTTGCCTGGAGAGGTGGTCGATGCCCCATCCCTGGAATCATTCCAGGTGAGGTTGGCTGGGCCTCTGAGCAACCTGCTCTAGTTTCACATGTCCCTGCTCCCTGCAGGGGGGTTGGACTAGATGAGCTTGAAAGGTCCCTCCCAACCCAAACCAGTCCATAATCTCTTGATTCTTTCCCAAATTAATGTATATTTTCAGACCCATGTACAATTCAGCTCCCCCTCCCCAGCTGCTTATTGTTTGGTGTATGTTGGAAACCTGGTTGTTAGCCTTCAGCGAGTAAATATTCCTGCACTAGTGAACGGGCTTAATGCAGAGTACCACTAAAAATAATAGCATGAGGGTGGGGCGCACATTCCTTCTCCACCCATTCTGAATTTGCATCAACGTTTTATCGCATGCTGCTATCAAAATGGGCATTGCAACACTCACCTCCCAGCTTTTGATGCCAGAGTCCATCTGTGCAGACCAAGTTGATGTGAGTCACAGTTCAGAAGGCAGCTTGTGGGAATATTAATTTACTCTCCTAATTTTGTCACATATTTTGGGCAGCAAGGTACACGTTCTTGGTGGGTCACCCACTGCCCTGCTCTGTAGAAGCTGGTTGGGTAGCTATGGTTGGATACTTGTCAGCAATATTAAAAGCATAGTAGGTCAACAGGTTTGGTCGGGGTGGACTCTGCTATCCCTTAGCTTTCAGAGGTGCTTCTTGCATTCTTCTGAAGTGACTTATTGTTTTGGTTAGTCTCTGAATTTCCATTCTTTGGCTATTAATGAAATGTGGTATATGGACACAGGGTGGCAAGTAGATACTTAAAACTCTTACTGCCTGCCTTTTAATTTATTTTTTTTAGAGTTTTGACTTGCAGAGGAGAAATGAAGACACAGAAAAGCTCTAAGGAATCAGAAACCAGAAGTTCCTCCCCATTCCCTACTTTCACATCACTAGAGAAATGATGATGGAGAGGTGGTTCCTACGTGGCCCTCTGTTCTTTTCTGTTGGTGTGTGGTGTGTCTGACCAAGGGCACCTCTTGGCCATTGCAAGAGAGGGAGGCAACTTGGCAAACATTAAATATCTATAGCTGCAGAAAGCTACGTGAAGAACGTTAACCTGCCCTATGTGCATAGTCAAGATCAGCAAACACAACCTGTTGGAAACCAAGAGCTCTGAGCACAAGAAGTTCTGCTTGTTGTTGAAGGGTGAGGAGATACATACACCCTTGAAATGGCTCGAAGGTGCCGTATGTAGACTTGAGGTATTTCGTTTCCCACGGAAGAGTAAAGTTGACTGTGGAAAACATGGTATATGTCATTGAGGTACAGGATGCTGCAGTCAGACCATGCTGACCATCCAAGAGCAATAGCTTCCAAGACCTCTCTGTTGGGGGGGATTGGCGTGTCCATGTCTACAGGCTTGTGCTGCTCTCTGCTCCTCTGAGATCTATTTATTACCTGCAGCATTAGGCAACTGGGGAGATGATTTTGCTCTGAAGGTGCACGCCCTTTACAGGGTGTGACAGTGGGAGGCTGGGTCAGACTGCTGCTATGTGGCCAAGACACTTGTGGGAAGCTGCCACTTCACTTGGGAGAGCTGGGAGAGGAGGGAGCACTTTGTTGATCTGGGGGGAGGGAGCTTTGACCGACTTTGTCTGAAACATGCTAGTGGAGCTGTGGAGCACAACCCAGCTACCTCCGAGCTGGTATGAGGAACTACATCAATCTTGTAGTTATTATTAGACAGATGGTCTCTTCCCTCCTCCACCCCATCTGCACAACACAAAGCTGGTACGATAAGGACACACGCTCAGTCGCACAGCTGACCATGTGAGTGAGGAAAGATGGTATCCTGCTCCGTGGAGACCTCGCTCTGCTCTCCCCAGAACCACAGCCTCCGAGGAAAGGACTTCCCAGCTCCAGTGAGACTAAGGTGTGCTGTCCATCTGTGGGAACTTTGGCAATGTCAGTAAATGAAGAGGAGAGCTTTGAGTATGACTGTGAGAAGGAGAATCGGAGGAAACGGATGATTAGCAGGCAGAGCCTGGAAATCTTGGAAGAAGGTACTTCTGTTTTCAGACTTCATGGTAGTAGCACTTCGCAACATCTAAGTGATTTGTGGTGTTTCTGGATGGGGCTTTGAGCAACCTGACCTAGTTAGAGATGTCCCTGCTTATTGTAGGAGGGTTGGACTAGATGACCTTTACAGGTCCCTTCCAACCCAATACATTCTATGATTTAAACCTGCTGAATTAAGCAATTTGTTTTTAATGCGTAGTCAGCACATTCAGATGAAATACTAAGGAAATACTCATATGAATAGGATGATTCTTAATTTATATACACTCCTTTACAGGAGAAATACATAATCAACAGACGTAGGCTTTATTTGATTCCTGCTTTTTTTCTTTTTAGAGATTAAATGGTTGGTGAAATACACATCATGCTGTTCTTATTCTTCCTACTGGCTTTACCTTTCATCCAGATCTGTATTTGGGAAATTCTTTATTTGAAATTATACTTCATTTTTAGATGTACATCTTGTGTGCCTGTTACCAAACTGTGTGTTACGTTGTCATTCTCAATAGGTGCTTCTAAAAATGAGTAGAAGAGGGCAACAATTTTGTGCTTATCCATGAACTTGAAAGCACATAGAAATAGTTCAAGTTTTGTGATTTAATCTTTCAGTAAAACAACCCCAAAATCCTCACACTTTGTGGAACTAATGGACACCTGCAGTGTTGCAACTGGCCTGTTAGGGTGGAAATGGGGATGTATGTGGTATTGGGTATGAAATGCACCATTTATGTCATTTCATGTGCTATAAATTTTGCTCTAATACAGCAGTTTTGTGGGAGAGAACTGGTAATTCAAAATACACTATAATAAAGTTGGTATAAAGATGCTTTGAAAGATTGTTAGCCCAGAGAATGTGACCTGCTGTGAATTTACACTTCATTCACCTCATGGGAAAGAGTTCCTGTGTCCAGAGCCTTGGTGGCTTAAGCTATTTAAGTAATAACGTAAGTTTGTATATTGGATTAATATACAAACACAAGTTTAATATTGAATTTACTAAGCTATTTCAGTAGTGTACAAGAGAAACTGAGGTAAAAAACCCTTCAAATCAGAGATAAAATCTCTTCTAGAAGAATCGGTAACTGCAGCTTAATATTAAAAAAATAATTTGCAAACTGCCATCGAAATCACAGTGAGCTAGGCTGTGAAACATTTAAAAAAAAAAAGGAAAACCCAAATCTATTGGCATTGTCCATTGAGCTTATGGTGGGTTATTTTTCACCTTGCCCATGTGTACTTGCTGAGTGTGTATTGCTCACAACATTATGTTCTCCGAGACTGCCCCACGGAGCTCACCCATGGGGTGAGGTGATGGTTGTGAAGCAGTTGGATGCTGTGACCAGCCACTCTTTGTGGTTGTGTGACCGCTCTTTGTCCCTCTCACCAGGGTCCCAGCCACCCACTGAGCTCCCCATCTGCCTTCTGCAGGGACCAGCCTGCTCTGGGGCTTGGGGAGACTGGAGGAGTATCTGGTGTCTTCAGCTAAAATTCAAACTTCTAGCAAGTCATGCCTCAGAAGCACACTCTTCAAGCTCTGGTGACAGTAGTCTCTTTAAATTTAAAGCTCTTCAGATGAGTATGTTCTTAGGGCTGCCTCAAGTGTGACAGGGAACAGCAGACCCAAAGCTTCTGTCCCAGTTTAGCCAGGGCTGCCAAAAACTCCTCTTCACTGGAGGAGAAGCTACCGTGCTTATCTTTAAAGGTGTCAGATCTTCCTGGTCTGGGTCAGTAACAGAGCTGATGGTGCGTTTTAGGTACTATTTTCCCGAGTTGATTTGAAAAGGAATATGCAGAATACAACCCAGTTCCAGAATTCTCATGCACTTGGCTCAGGTCGATGTGGTGCTTGCAGTGACCAGTGCCAGAGCATAACTATCAGTAGCTCTAGATCTGAAGCTGTGAATTTTAGCAAGTGCTTTATCCTTTGAGTACAAAAACAGCCTTTTGGAAATCAAACCGACGTGAGCTGAGGAGTCCCAGTCTGCCAGGATCTGCCATTGATGGTGTTTGTCAAATGCTGTCCAGCAGTAAGGATCATGGTGGGTCAGCCAGTGTTCATGTTCTGTACATCTAAGTTCCCAGCTTTTAGGATGTGATTAACTTCTTGTATCTTTGGAGGTTGGAAAGAGCTTTGAGCATCAGTATTAAATGTGCCAGAGTTCTGTGCTTTGTGAACAGTATTCCCATATCCTGGGAAATAAATTCTGGTAGTAGGGAAATTCCCATGCACTAGAACCTTCCCTGTTAGACTCAGTAATTATACCAGTGTAACCAGCTGGCTGCTGCCTCCTGGGATTCTTTTTTTTCCTTCCTCGAATCCCCTCTTTGGTGGGTGGAGTCTCATTGCAGCAGCTCCCAACAGATATTCTTGCTTCCCATCCCTTCCATGACTATTCCCTGTTCCTGGAAACACCCTTTTCTTCTAAGCAGCTGTGTGCCTGTCAAGGAGCAGTCCAGGAAGGGACATACTTTTTTCCCTGAGCATCTTCAGCTTGGGGACCGGTGCTTTAGCCACCTTGGAGCCTGAAAGAAGCTTCCAGTCAGATGCTGCATTAAATAGATGACAAGAAATAAATGCAGAGTGTGTCCTTTCAGCTGTACTCGCGTTGGGAAGCTCAGGGATGTGGGTACCTGTAAATTTGCAAGCTCTCAGAGGGTGTGACATGCTGCTAGGTCCTTCAAGGCAGAGGAAATACTCTGGGTAGCATTTATCCATTTGTGTGCTTGCCTCTTAAAGAAAAATACTTTGAATCGTGAATATGTCCCTGGTAACATGTATTTTATACTGTCACAAAAATAAAGTAGTAGAAGCTTTCTCTGTTCTTTGTTTCCCATTTAGGATGTGACATTAGTTTCAAAGCAGTTACTAAAACACGTTTTCTAGCTCTTTCTGGAATTCTGTGGTCCCTCCACCTGCTGTAGACTTTTAATTTTTATTACTATTATTCTTTATTTATTATCTAACAGCCTCTCCATAAAGTGAGAGATGCAAAGCATATTTGATTTGGATGTTTGCATGCATCCATGCACTTAGACCCTGTGCTTCCCATCACCCTCAAGCAAAACCACAACTGATGAGCAAAAGGAGGTCAGTGAATTGGCACTGGGGGATTTCTATTACAGAGCTTTGTCCTTCATTTGCTCTTGTTTTGTCTTCCCAGTGCTGGTACCAGGCTCTTGTCAAAAACTCCTGCAGGCTTGAAACCTGTTGTGCCCCGTATTGATTAGAGATGTGGAGTTTGGGGGTTTTTTTCCCATTCATATCTCACTGATGAGAGCTCAGAAAGATTAAGAATAGTGTCTTTTTCCCTGGTGGATTTTTTTTTTTTAACACTAAGAAAACAAAACTCTGTTTTGACTTTTTTTAATGCTGCTTCTGAATTGCTTTCTCTCCCCTTGCTTTTCACCTTCTCTGAGGTGGTAAGGGTAGTGGGACACTGGAACAGGTTGCCCAGCGAGGCTGCAGATGCCCCAGCACTGGATGTGCTCAAGACCAGGGGCTTTGAGCAACCTGGTCTAGTGAGACGTGTCCATGGCAGGGGAATTGGAACTAGATGATCTTTAAGGTCCCTTCCAACCCAAACCATTCTATGATTCTTCCCCACAATCTTTGATCTCTGAAGGATGGAGGGCAACACCTCTTTGCAAGTTTGCCCTCCTTCCAAAAGGAAAACCTTCCTTTTAGTTCGTAGCTCTGTGTTTGAGTGCTGATCAGAGGGAGTTGACTGTAGGAGGCATTTTATTCTAGGCGGCCTATTGAAGTTTGTTTCCACCTGGACGTTGAAGAGGATAAGGTTCTGCTTTGAAACCCTTCCACGCTGGCGGTTGTATATGCAGACCTCTGTTTCAGCAATGACCAACAACAGTTTGATGGAAGTTTTGAGCTATCAAAGCAATTGGTGCCCAGGTCGGTAGAGCTTTGCTAGTTTTAAGTCTGTTGTGATAAGGCTGTGGGGTTATCCTGCCCAGTTAAAGATTAAACAGCAAGTTCTGAAGGAGCAGCCCCAAGGATCAACCTTTATTACTCTCCCAGCTGAGTGACTTTCTCCTGTCTGGGAGCATTGTCCTTTTAACAGCTGGATGCTCAGGAGGTTGTACATTCCCTGGAATGAGGATGGTGTGAGGTTGCCATGGTCAGGATCAGCACTGAGTATGATGTTAAAATGAGCTGGTAATGACTATCTCAAACATTCTTTTATAGTAGTGGGGGAATGTCATAACTAAGGAACTGTTTAGGGTACGGTTGTTCTGGAAAATAACCTGCTGGCGTCAGGGTTTCTGAGAGGTGTTTTATGGCCTGACTTGTGAACTGACTATGTTTAAAAAAATTTATGTTTATGGCAGTGGTTTTTTTGATCATGAATAGTCTTCTGGATGTGACACTATCTGTCTTCAGGTGAAGTTTTTATGGAAAGCTTCTGTTTAACCCCTTTGTTAATTGTAGCTGATGTTCTCTGCAAGTTACTTCAATTTTTTTTCTGCAGAATCCTGATTAATCTGCTTTTGATTAATACAGCTTGTAGTTTACAGATGCACGGTATCTTTCCTTGTGCTGTGGTATAGTTACTCTTTATATTGCTATATAATCTTTGTCAAATTATTACTTTGAAGTGTAAACCTTTCACTGTTATCACTTTCAGACTTAATTATTTGGATAAGTGCAATTATCTTTTGAATACTTCCAAAAGGCATTCATTGGAGTTCACTGGCACTGGTGGCATCACTGAATGTTGTAAATGTTTTCAGGATTTGATCCTCAAGAAAAGAACTTGAGAAACAGGAAAATAAAAAGAAAGAAGTTGTACTTGCTGTAGTTCAGTCAATTTTCTGATCTTTAATTATGGAAGAAAAACCCTCACAAATTTCAACAGATACCTAAGTACTGTTGCATTTGATATGTTATTGATGTGCCTTAATGGTGATGAATTATCCAGTCTATGTATACATAAATATTTACTTATAAATGGGGTTTCCTTATTGTGACAAACTGTCTCCTGGTAACGTTACTGTACTCAACACCCTTTTTCTTTTTCCATTTAAATCTTATTAGGTCTTATCTGTCCCATCCCTTCCCTGTCCACTGCCTTTAATGCTCTCTAGAGCAGCATTAGCTAATCTGTCTGGCTGGGCTTTAGCTGACATGGTCAAGGGTAGATACCCAGCAGAACGATTCATGCTAGGCAGCCTGACAACCCATAGTCTGTATGATCAGTCCAACTTCATTAATAATCTTGTTTTCTCCAGAATTACAGAGTTCGAGGAGTAGCTGAAAATAAGAGAATATAAGGGTAAAGCAGAAAGTGCTGTTGCTTCCTCTGATTATTGGTGGATTTTTAGAAAGCTTGCAGATTTCCAGATGAGTCAGAGTAGCTTCTTAAAGGATCACCCATGATAATAGGCTAAGCTTCCTCATACTTCCTTCAGCCTAACACAACTCCTTGGTTCCACCTTAGTGATTAATCATCTCATCCAGACTAAACATTATTTTATGAGTGATACCCTGGTCACTACGGTGTGGTCTGGGTATTAAAAGGATCATATGTGTTCTGTAATGATTTTGCTGTCTCATAACGTAAAACTCAGTTCTTATCAACTTCATATGACGTAGTATCTCTATGTGGAACAGTGTTAGTAACAATATTGGAGTTGCTTATTCATGGAGTAGCTACTACATGTAGTACAACGATGAGGTGATGTGATAGAATCCTAATGATGTATAAGAATATAAGTTCTCACTTCTTCCTTGATTGATTAATGAACTCAAATTTCTCATTAGAGAAGAAAGTTTTAGCACTTGAACAGTTTGTTCTGCCCGTGACAAAAGCAAATACTCATTACAAAAGAAAAACATTTGTATTCTCAGTTCAACTTGAGGCTTCGATTGTTTTTTAAGGGTTTTTTTAGCTTTTGATATACTTAATGAAAAATTGACATAAGTTTTAAGTTTGACATGGTTTTAAGATGAAAACTTAAACGCTTGATATTTTCCCCCTAATAGTATTGCCAATATGATTAATGCTTTGTTTTCTTTTATTTCCCCAGTTTTATGTGCTGAAAGAGTGGGCCAGATGACTAAAACATACAATGACATAGATGCTGTTACACGTCTTCTTGAAGAGGCAAGTATGACATCTTTTTAAGGACCCAGACATGGTATACAAAGTAGTACGTAAAATATATGATACCACTGCTAAAGACTGTTGGTAAACTGTCCTCCAACAAGGAGGAACCAAGTGTTCTGAGTATACATACACTTTATCTCATTGGTAAGGTAAATATTCCTTCTAAGTAAAGGTCATTTGTTTACCTCGGTCATATGGTTTCATTACTTGTGCTTATTTTTCAGTTGAGGCCATTTAACTTGCTCTTCAGCAAATATTTGCCAATATAATGAATAAGGAGGAGGAGGGGGGAGATCATCTTAAATTGACACATTTTTACTCTACACATAAAGGTAATAGCATCATTATTGATGGATTTATTATCTTCTAAAATTAAAGTTTACAGTCTTGTCTTCATAATTATTATCTCAGATTATGTCCTTCAGAAAAGCGCAGGCACAAAATAAGAAAACACCTAATAAATTTTTTGCTCCATTTATTTCCAGGCCTTTTTTTCTTTGCCTTAGATTTGGTTGGGTTGTTTGTGGGTTTTTTGTATCATTATATGTAAACAGTTATTACTGCAATTCTTGGCACTCAAGAAACTTCAAAAAAGCAACTCTCAAGCTGCAATGCTTATGTTCAATAGCTATCATGATAAATTGTTTGAAGTTAGCTGCTTATCTGCAGCAAGCTTGTCTGGGCATAGTCCATTAACTGGTAGTAACAGTCTGTTACCTACTTGGGTCCTGTTCCCTTTGGCTGAGGTTTGTTTGGCTGAGATTTACGTGGTTGTTTCCACAGCTCCCTCCAGGGATGATGCAGCAAACTCTGCCAAACTCTTGCCTCCCCTGAGTTGCTGCAGCCAAGTGTCTCTAGAGCCAGAAATCACACTGGAAGGACTTGTGGAGCCAGTGTTTTAATACTTGTGGTATGCTTCCCCATCTAGGTGATAGGGGAAAAAGGGGGAGCATGTACTAAGTGAAGCTTTCTATGAAATAAGAGGAAGCTTTAATAAAACAGATTCTTTCAGTGAGCTGTTTTATTTGGCTGTCAGTTCTGATGGAGTCCCTCTATTCCTAGACAGGCATGCACTTACAGTTCCTTTCTCTGCTCTCCAAATGATGGCTATCACAAGAGGTTAGCAGAATCTAAGGTGTAACTCCTGCTACCTTCACATAGGGGGGGAAAAAAAAAAGCCAAAGCCACCATTTGTCTGTCCTTCTTGCTGGCAAGCTTCAAATGACTTTATAGCAAAGTTGGCAGGTGAAAGATGCAGCATTTTGGGGAGGGGGAGTTAGGAAAGGGAAGATCTCAAAGCAACACTTGGGCAGATGTTTGAAAAATCTGTGCCTGTTGCCCTGAAACGAAGCAAAAGGAGATTCCTCCACGTATCTTCTCATCCCTTTCCAGCTTCAGTATTTGTTTTTACACATTGCTGTAATGTATTAGTTCCTTCTTGCTGTGAGTAAGAGGCTTGACTCCAGACAGATTTAGAGCTGAATTGCTAAGAATTGTGTAGGAAGTTTAGGAAGGTTAATAAAAGAAATACCCTTGCATTCCTCAGACTTGAGGTTGGAAACCTTGCTAGCTCTTCCTCTGTGGAGTCAAAGCTGCAGCAGTATGTATTTTTGTTTTTCCACTTTGTATTTATGAGGTGAATCAAGTTACTGAACAATAAGTTGGCTTGATACATAAACCAAGCAGGTTTTGACTAACTTTTGTGGAACCTATTGTTCTGAGATTGTACATAAGATTATATAAAAATGTAATGGCTGGATAATGCCAGTAGCTTTCAATGCAGATACAAGCCTGACCTTCAGAAACTATTTGGACAATGCTATTTGTACATAAAGCAGTGATCAATAACTTCTCTTTTTGTTTACTGATTATTACATAACTTCCTTTTTTCCACTATGGAAAGCCTCTTCATGCAAATCCATTGACTTTGAATCCATGTGATGGGTAGCTGTAGGTTTTGTAGGCTTTCTCACTGATGTATACATCAACTGACATAGCTTTTAGTCATAAAATCTGGATGGCTGTCAGGGGTGGGAGATGAGCCCCAAAGAGTATTTTCAGTGCTAGGGAGAAAACTCTTCCTGAAATGGTGTTGAACTAAAGGTAAGTGGGGAGTTAACCTTGGCCCCATCCCCGGAGGGGTTTCAGAGCCGTGGAGATGTGGTGCTGAGGGACATGCTTTAGTGGTGCCTTGGCAGTGCTGGGTTAACAGTTGGACTTGATGATCTTGAAGGTCTCTTCCAACCTAAATGATTCTTTGATTCTACGTCATCGACAGGATAAACTTGTAGTTTTTATTGGTACACACATGTTTCGATGGGTTATTTCCAGTTCTGTGCTCATAGAGGAGGAAAAGAGGCCAAGCATGGTATGAGAGTAACAGCTTAATATAGATTTGGGCTTCTGCAAAAATAAAAGGGACAGGATTTCACATGACAGCAATAATGGATGTGCATACACACAGAACATGGGAGCTGAGCATTCATCTTGGTGGAATCCCTTCTGCTCCTGCACAGCTCCCTGCCTGTCACTTCAAGGTGCAGAGCAAGTGAAACTGCAGAATGCTTTGAAGTGCCAAAGTTCTTTGCCATTTTTAGTGTGCTTCTGAACTCTTTAAAATGCAACCTCTAGAGCTCTGTGATTGCATTCTGCAGGTGGCATAAAAGGGAACAAGATCTGGTTTCACTTAGGTTGGTTTATGGTAGACCTTGAAGCTATGCTTTCATGTGTGTGGTTCAATAATTCTACATAGAGTATGTAACTCTATATGGGTCAGTCTTTTCTGAATAATGTGGGTGTAACATGAGCAGGAATAAAGAAGAAAATTAGCAAAACAAACCCTCACTGAAGGAAAAAAGTCTTTTTATTGTTCAGGTGCTTGTTCCTTCCCTTTCATGACAATTTTACCCTCCCTCTGATTCTTTGGAGAATAAAACAATCTGAAATGAGCTTTCTTTGCTTAATGCTTCACAGAAAGAACGGGACTTAGAATTAGCTGCTCGGATTGGCCAGTCGCTGCTGAAGAAGAATAAATCACTGACAGAGAGAAACGAGTTCCTGGAGGAGCAAGTAGAACACATCAGGGAAGAGGTGAGATTTTTATGCCCGGGTGCTGTATCTGCAGCAGTGGGGGGAATTTTCCTGATAGATTTGCCTGGTCCATACTTAATTTCCTTGGGGATCCTGTCCATAGCAGGTCGGTCTGTGTTGCAGCCGTTTCATCAGCCATTTTAGAGCATTTCCTTTAGAAGTGAGACCAAAAAAGTTATTTGACCTGTTGGCTCAAATCAGGTGGTTTGAGGAAAAAAAAAA
This sequence comes from Brachypteracias leptosomus, assembly GCA_013401335.1. NCBI lineage: Eukaryota > Metazoa > Chordata > Aves > Coraciiformes > Brachypteraciidae > Brachypteracias > Brachypteracias leptosomus. Next base: position 7,898 of record VYZX01014200.1, on the reverse strand, counting down.
AACCACCAACCATCAAGCCATTGAATTTTGCTCTGCCACAAATTTATTTTTCCTCTAAAATGAGCTGCTGCGTTTGGTTAGAGTTCCCATACCCACTGTTTCCTTCTGTCTTGTCCTTGTTCCCCTTCCTTATGCATAATTGAGGAAGGTGGAGGACAAGTGGGCTGCCTCTGACCAGGTCTGTCTTTATTTAGAGGGGCTCAGGAGCAGCATTAGAAGTGCCACCAGAAATAAGCTTCTTACCAGGTGGCTTGATATGCTGGGCCATATGTTCTATCAACACCCATTTTTCACACTCTCTTCATGACTCCTTCAGAAGCTGATGCTCTGGAGGCAGAGCTCATCAGGCTTTAAAGCCATGACACTGTCAGATGTTGAAAATCTGCCTTTAGGAGGTTTCAGGTTTTCCATTAATGCTGAATTTTGAATATTTGAATAGAATGGTAACTAAACCAACTGTCTCTAAGGGCAAGAGATAAGAGAATTCATTTGGTACTTCTTAAATTCTGTGAAAACTGCCTAAAACTGATTTCTCTGTGGGTTTTGTGATATATAAACAAATTCTTTCTAGTGTGTGGTATAAAGTTAAGGTTTTATTGGCATTTATGTCACAGTGTGGATAATTTAGTTTTACATCTGTGTGACCTACTAAACCAGTCCTGATAAAACCTTCTGGCCATCCCATTAAGTACCTCAAGTCTTTCATAACATGCCACATTCATAGGTACATGCCAAAATAATATAGAGCTGTGCAAAATACATTGGATTCTTGAGTTTGTCCTCAGATAACACCACCTCAAACCTGTGATAACTTCTGAGTAACAGCCCTCTGGCCACGTTGTTCAGGTCACGTATCAGAGTTTGTGTTTTGGTGATAACGGGTTTTAAAGTCCAGGTTTTATTTTATTCTGTGTAAAAGGAAAACATGAATGATAATCTGAAGTGGTGGCCTCAAAAAAGGACATTGGTTTTGATATGTTAGAGTAGAGATTATGCTTAGAAATGGCAGTAAAAATAGTATCTTCAGTCCTTTTAATTCATAGAGAAAAAAATGTGGCAGAAGATGGAGATGATCTAGTGCCCACCCACTGACAATATCTGAATCCTTGCTGAGGGAAGTAAATTGTTATTTTTGGCTCAGCTTTTTACCTCTTCCTGAAATGGGCGAAGTGAATCTCCCCGAATTAATATATACATTTTGTTTCATGGTTTTCTAGAATGTAGTTGGTTGGGGTTTTTTTTCTCTGCATTTTAGGACCCATATCTCAGTGGTCTCAGCTTGGTGCCTTAGCACATCTGATGACACACAATAGCCTTAGTAAATGACTTTGCTTAAAATTCTGCATGTGCTTCATTGCATAGACTTTCTTTGATGAAAATGCAGCTTAAATCTATTTTATCGATACTCTCTGGGCTTTTTTGCCAGTGATAACTACAAATATGAATATGACTACAGTACAAAAACCAGAAGTCTAATAAAAGCAAACATGCTCTGCAATTTGTGCATTGCAGAGAAAACTGAGGCCGGGTCTTGCTGTGCAAGTGAATGGGTCTGTCTCTTCAGTCAGGCAACTAAAAACTCACCTCTTACTACTGGGGGCTTAAATTGCAGCTACAAAGTAATTTGGCTTCATTCTCCCTTGTGTAATTCTCCCTTTTCTTGGAGAATCACAATATCAGTTAACCAAGATTTAAGTTTGTGGAGCTCAGTTACAGGGTATCTTAACCACCCAAGTTTACTTAGTTATTTATTTTCCTTTTTGATAAGTATATGTACTAAGTATGGGACTCCCACATAGTACTTGACTAGATTCATGTTTTGGAGTCATCAAAAGCCCAAACTGCACCCAGAAAGTGACTGCAGCCTCCACCTCCACTCTTGCAGCAATGTCAGGATGGCAGCCAGGTGATGTTCTGCAGCTCAACAGGCAGTTGAGTCCCAAATGTCACCTTACTACACAAGTGTTCTACTAATTTTATCCCAAGTCTCTTGTAGAAGAAGAAATGTTTGTGTCTGAGGTCTGAAAGGTTTGTGGCCAAGCCAGGTTACAGGCTTCACTTCAAATGGTTAAAAGTGATGTTTGGCTTGTTTGTGCCACGTTCATTTCTTGCCATATCATTGCAATGTTTCCATCTCTGTGGGTGTGGATCTAGACTAATGCAATACTGAATCAGGATTGCTCACCTTAAAGGAGCTGAGAGAAACATGTTTAATAGCGGTGGAGATGTTGCATTTTTTGACTTCTAAAAACGAGCATAGAATCATAGAATGGTTTGGGTTGGAAGAGGCCTCCAAAGGTCATCTAGTCAAACCCCCCTACAATAAGCAGGGATGTCTCTAACTAGGTCAGGTTGCTCAGAGCCCCACCAAGCCTGATCTTGAATGTCTCCAGGGATGGGGCCTTCACCACCTCCCTGGGCAACCTGTGCCAGTGATCTATGATCTATTTAATGGCTAATTTAAAAGGTACACTTCTCCTTTTGAAAAAATAAAGGAACTGGTGGTCCTGGTCTGTTCCAATCTTGGCCTCTTTATTTAGTCTGACAATGATGCTTGGAGGGTGAATAACTGGCTACTTTGTAGTAGGTTTGTTTAAGAATGTGCCTTGAAAATCAGTTTCCTGATCCACAGTCTCTTTTTTTTTTTTTTTTTGTGCAGGTTTCTCAGCTGAGGCATGAGCTGTCCATGAAAGATGAGCTGCTCCAGTTCTACACCAGTGCTGCTGAAGAAAGTGAGCCCGAGTCTGTCTGTTCCACCCCGTAAGTTGATTGATCTACAACATTGAACCTTCATCTGGTTCTAAGCATCAGTATTTCGGGAAATTTCATAGATTTGAAAAGTAGTAAAATGATCCCTGTAATGGGCTGGAGCTATAAATGAGACTCTGAACTTGGTGCATGGCACCAGTTGGAAAAGTTTGCATTGGACAAGCTGGCTGGCTGGGTGCCGGGAAATGTGTGGCATAATAAATAAATTTTTTGTAATGTTCTCTTTGAAAAATCACCACAAATAGATTGCTGCCCAAACATACTGGCATGAACAAGCTGTATTTCCAGGTCTGGTTTTGAGACCTCTGTTCAGGCTGTTCTGTGAAACTGGCAATAGTACAGGTGAAAATGAGTTAAAATTGTTGTTTTCATTACAAGGCTGAAGAGGAATGAATCTTCCTCCTCCGTCCAGAACTACTTTCATTTGGATTCTCTTCAAAAGAAACTCAAGGACCTTGAAGAGGAGAATGTTGTGCTTCGATCTGAGGTGAAATTGCTCCCTTTGTATTTGGCTTCATGCACTTGCTCATTTAAATGCCAGCACACAGGAATTGAGGTGTATGTATTAAAAGTTGAGAGAGTTTAAACAAAAAGTATGTAATTCCAGGTGACACAGGTCTCTTAGTAGTTGTTAGATCACCATCCTTCATCCTGCTAAAGGAGGGAAGGGCTGAAACATGGAAGCTACTTGCAAAGCAGTTACCTTGCCAAAAGGATGTGCAGGAGCATGGCCAGGTTTTGGAGTTCAGCACCACACCTTGGAGCAAGTCTGAAAGGACTGGCCTGGTAGATAGGGGTGGCTTGAGCTGCAGATCTGATGTTTGTCTGGCATGGTGCACATTCAGTGTTTGCCTAAGTAACAAATGTTGTATTTTCAGTGCAACTTTTAACTTTTGGGAGCAGATTACTGTTTAGCAAAGATGTAGCAGAAATACTTTTGAGCTAAGAATGAATATCCGAAAGCAGAGGGCCATTGCCATTTTCTACTGCAAATACAGGGTCCATTGCACACGGGTGGTGTCACACCTTTGGAGAAGACACCTCATAATGGAGAGTGCTGTATGCTTCAGTCCCTCTGAAAAATGAGGTGCTGGAAGGTGTCCAGAGAAGGGCAACGAAACTGGGGAAGGGTCTAGAGCACAAGTCTGATGAGGAGCAGCTGAGGGACCTGGGGGTGTTCAGCCTGGAGAAAAGGAGGCTCAGGGGAGACCTTCTGGCTCTTGACAATTCCCTGAAAGGAGGTTGAAGCCAGGTAGAGTTGGGCTCTTCTCCCAGAGAACAAGTGACAGGATAAGAGGAAAAGGCCTCAGGTTGTACCAGGGGAGGTTTAGGTTTGAAAAATTTCTTTCTTGCAAAGGTTCTCAAGGGCTGTCCCAGGCTGGGCAGGGCAGTGGTGGAGTCCCCGTCCCTGGAGGGATTTCGAAGCCGTGGAGATGTGGTGCTGAGAGACATGGTTTAGTGGTGCCCTGGCAGTGCTGTTGCGTTATCAGATGGGCTTGATGATCTTAGAAGTATCTTTCAAGCAAAATGGTTCTGTGATCCATTGAGAAGTCAAGCAAGAAAGATGAGCAATAGATGGTTTGAGAGTAATGAAGGTAGGGTTAGAACTGAGGGAACTACTGCTTCAGGAGCTGAGAGGAGAACCCCACGTAGTGCTGGCTTCCCTTACAGGGATCTGCAGGCTGTGCCAGCGAAGCACAGGATGGAGCCGAATCCCAAACTTCAGAGCTCCGCAGCTCTCCACAGATGCAGTCTGTGGGTGTCTGTGTGTGCCCCCAGAATTTGGAAGAGATTCCAGACCCACTGAGATGGTGCCAGACAGAACCAGCTGGACGCAGCCACGTTCCTCTTGGCACCTTAGAATTGGAGTGGAAAAGGCAAAGCAGGGAAGGAGGTAGCACTGAGGTTTTATGGGGAATGTGTAGTTACAGTGCCAGAACTTTTCAAATACTATCTGAAAAGCGTTGGTTTTTTTTTTAAAAATACTTGAATGTTTAATGCTTGGTTAAAATAATAGAATTAATTAGTTTCATTTGTCCAGGTGACTAGATCAAGCCCTTTTATGTGTTCAGGGCTTTTCCTTACTTTTAATGTGAAATACACAAGTGACACCTAGTGGGATATGGTGGTAATGGTGCAAGTTTCTCCATGCAGTCATGTCTATACCCAGTGTTTCCCAGAATAGGAGGGAGGGCAGGGAAAAACTGCAGTTTCTCCCCATCTTCCTGGAGGAGTGATTAGAAAAGCTTGTCATTCTGAAGCAGCTAGAAATGCACCAGCAGCCTAACAAAGAACTAATGTGGCATATTTGATGTGGATTTCTTGACTAGGCCTGCCAGCTGAAGACTGAAACAATCACTTACGAAGAGAAAGAACAACAGCTTGTCAATGACTGTGTAAAAGAGCTAAGTATGTCCTGATTTTCTTTTCCCTTCTCATTCGAGATAGTTAAAAGAGAAAACCAAGTCAGATCAGTCCTGTTTTTCTGTGGCACTTACTAACCTTATATAAATGGTTGTGAGGATAAAATTTCTGGCTGAAATTTCACAGAAAATTCTGGCTGTAAGCTAAACCATTCTCAACTGCAAAACAGTTTTGCATTAAAAATGTTAGTGCTGAGGAGAAGAAGCACAATCTCCTCTGCAGCAGGAGCACTTTGTCTTTCTGGTTTTGTGTCTTGCTGTTGTTTTTCAAGAATATCTTGCTGTGTACTGGGGCAGGATTCTGCTGGATCAAGTGATGTTCCAAAAGAACATCTTTGCACTTACTTTTCTGCTATGGTGTTTGTGATGTTAATGGTCATCGCTTATTTTTCGAGGGGATGCAAACATCCAGATTGCCAATATCTCTGAAGAGTTAGCCAAGAAAACTGAAGATGCTGCCCGCCAGCAAGAGGAAATCACCCATCTCCTCTCTCAGATAGTCGATCTGCAGAAAAAGGCAAAAGCTGTAAGGAATCCTGTTGCAAGACTACTGCTGTGATTTGCTGCCTTTGTAATTACAATCCTCTGGAAACTAAGAGCCTGAAGGAAATTTTCCACCCTCCTCATCTGGGTGACCTTATTTGATGCTTAATATCTTGATATACATACTTGACTAGAAAACATCCATTTATTAAAAGATGCATTTATGATACGTTAAATATTATAGATGAATTTGTTTTAAATATTAGATGTGAATTTCTGCACTGAACTTAATGACTTTGGTAAAACAGCGTCAGTGCAGGTAGGTCAGTGGGCACATACTCATTTGTTTTAGGGTCTTGGAGGTTCATTTCCCAGAACACAGACTGATGCTGAGTTTTCTTATGTTAACATTTTAAATGTTTCTGAACTAATGTGTGGACTAATACTGCTGCAGAGGGAGTCTTGAGAAAAGTATAGGGTAGTATAGGATATAAACATCCTAGTATAGGATACAGACATAATCACAGGACAAAACATTACAGTATTTTTAACATTTCTTTGGCTTTTTTTAGTGTGCAGTTGAAAATGAGGAACTTGTCCAGCATTTGGGAGCAGCTAAAGATGCCCAGAGACAGCTCACAGCAGAGGTGAGTACATTGCTTGCTATTACAACAATGTAGCACTAGGGCAATGGCTGCTCACTTTACCACGAGAGTTTTAGTCTAAGCTGGATCAGAAGTATTAAATAATTTTGCATGGCTATATGGAATGAAGGAATGTTCCTGGTAGAGTTCAAACCCTTTTCCTTCCTTTTATCCTTCAACCTGCACATGTTTTGAAAAATTGAGGTTTATGTGCTATACGAAGCCCTTCAGATGCTGACTTCTCTAGTTTAGGCCTATCTTGAATAGTGAGATGAGACATAAGAGCTTGTTCATACTGTGTTTGTTCAGTGAATAAACCAAAGGCAGCTCAGGGTTGCTGGTTGACTTCTGGGTACTACATTCATATGACCCAAATGGACAAAATAGAATGAGTAAAGCTTGATTCCATGTGGACTACATGGTGTTGGAGGTGGGAAGACCCATAGCAGCTTTTTCTGCTGATGGGCTTTTCTGCTTATGGTGCTCCACAAAGATGGAGCTCAGATCTCGTCCTCACACCATTATCCTTTACCAGGGTTAAAAGAATTTGCAAGCTTTTTGTGGTGATAGTGCAGCCCATAAAGTCTTGGCCCATTTTCGATGTTACAGTTGCGAGAGCTGGAAGACAAGTATGCAGAGTGCATGGAAATGCTTCATGAGGCTCAAGAAGAGCTGAAAAACCTGAGGAACAAGACGATGCCAAATGCCATATCACGTCGGTACCACTCGCTCGGGCTCTTCCCTATGGTAAGCAGATGGAAGAAAAAAACTGCACACACACAAAAACAAGGGAAATGTGTTTGTCTGATATATGGCTTCAGGGATAGGGTGTTAGGCCAGACATGAGCATGGGTCAAATATGCATTTATATGCTGTTCAAGGTTACCCAGGTGATCCTTTTTTCATACCTGGTTCTGAAACAGTGGTGCTGTTTCAGTTACTTGTCTTTGCTGCAGTATTATATACAACCTGCAGCTGGCTGTGATCTTTAAGGTTCTATGGTATCATTTTTACTCCCCAGGTTATCTCCTGGTGCATTTCTGAAATGTGAGTTTTCAGAATTAGGCTCACAGACAGACAAAGTCCCTGCTTATGTTTGAACAAAGTGTGTTCAATTCTCATTAGTTGGGTTTTGTGCTCTCTAGTTGCCATAAACATTCTCAGAAGCTATATTATGCCTAATACTGTATATGTAGCAGTTTGAAATCCCAGCATCAGGAAAGAGATGTAGAAACATTTCCCTGGCTTTGAAATTATTAGTGAAAATCAACACAGGGATTTTCAGAACTGGCCTTATTAATGAAAGCCTTTCCTAGCTGGTACGTATAAGGTCAAACTCATTATTCCCAGTGAAAAACAGCTTTGGAAGAGTGAAAGAGAAAACCTTATGGGTGGCCTTCTAAGAAAATAAACAAGAGTTTTATGCTATAGCTGCAGTTTAGGGGGGG
>VYZX01014199.1:25365-42865 GCA_013401335.1 Brachypteracias leptosomus | reverse complement strand
GATCTTAAATTTCTTTTCCAACCCAAACAACTAATGATTCTATAGTAGTAAACAGCTAAAATATAACATAAATTCTGTACTTTCAACTACACTTAATCTCCAATATCTGCACTGCTTGTAACAGTATTTGCATTCTTACTTTACTTTCCCTGGGTCCACAGTCTGTTTATCAGATATGAATGAGAATACTTTTGGAATAGGACTGCTATTAACTATGTCTTTTTCCATTTCTCATAGAAAATAGGTAACTTTATTTATTTCCACAGTATAAAACAAAGGACAATGGTGTGGCAAGAGGGAAGATTATAAGTATTTGTTATTGAGGTTTACTTTTAAACACGCTTGTTTATATTTTCTACATTATCTTATTTTTCTGATTATAATTGAATCTGAAAATAGATCAAGCCATTAGGCAGAAATTAGGAGATGAAGGCATCCAGGAAATGTCTGTATCTGCATGTGAAAACGAGAAGGAGATTTAGAGGAATACAAAAAAAAAAAAAGATACTATTTCTTCACTGTGCTATATGCAATATTGTGAGCACGTATGAAAAATTTTCTGCTTGTCATCTCTAGTAAGAACCTGAGTACAGGGAGGGAGAGAGAAAAAAAAATGTTCTTTATATAAAAAAGAGAGTTGAAGGGAAGAAAAGCTATAAGCAACACAAAAAATATGTAAATTTGATAGTAAATTTTAGGTAAATCTAATGATAAACTTTTAACATTTTGTATCACTACTGGAAATAAAAAGGTGGGAAAAATCACTATAGATTAGTAATTTCAGTAAATCAAGGGCAATTTTTACTATCTGAGGTTCTAAGAGAATTTTCCACATAGGGAAAGAAATATATCTCACAAAGAGAGAGAATTTGATGAGGTGGGGGTGGGTCGGAACCATACTCCTTGGTCAAATATTTACAAGCCAAACAAAAAATCAGCCTTCAGAATAACTGTTTTTAGCTTTCTGTACCTGTATCAACCAGTGATGAGTCTACCTGTTGCACAGTTTGTTTAAAGGAATGGCTAGATAAGGTTCAGAATCACAAACAATTTCTTTGATTCCAACAATAACTGTATTGATGACATTTCACTGCTTTGAGATTAAAAAATTAAAAATATAGTACCTACGCCCATGTCATTCATTTTGAAAATGTGCCCTTTGGTTCAGATTCCAATATATACAGATCCAATGATCCATGGTGGCAGTAGATTTAACAGCAGATATCATCGAAACTCTGTTTAACAGGAAGACTTCAACCACACACATTTCTGCATAAGAATTACTTTGAGAAAGTCGTAATCCTGTTATGTCACTATCTCAATGTGGCACAGGATTCTTGCTTTCAAGTTAGAGCTGAGTGAATCCATTTTCTGTAAAATTATTTAGATAGTACCTGCATACTTCAAAGCATAGATATGTGTGACAGCTCTCCTAACGATTATTCTGAAGTATTAGAAAAGTTGATTGCATGCAATTATTTTAATGTATTTCTGTATCTACTTAAAAAATGTCATAGCTCCGTGAAATCCACATTACTTCTTCAGCCCTTCAAGTACTCCAGTCACCTTGGCGGCCCTCCACCAAACTCCCCCTAGTTTGTTGATATCTCCCTTGTGCTGTGAGCCCTAATCTGGGCAGCGTATTCCAACAGGCCTTCTCTCAATTACTGAGGAGAGATAAGTAAACACTTTTTCTGAAGCTTTTGCCTTTACCAATATGCAATCAGGATTCCTTTCCCCAAGGACTGAACATGTTCAGTTTTTTTCAAGTTATTGGAGAATTCCCTTGGTCATCACAACTTCTGAAAGGTGATAAGAGCCTCACAATGTTAGCAGCCAGGTCTCTCAACGTCTTTGAATGCATCCTTTGTATATGTCCAGTTTACTGAATCTCCAACTCAACCCTCCTTTGCCATGGGTACTTCTCTCCCCTGGACTTCATTGACAAAATTGTGTATATAATTGGTGAATTGTATCAGCAGGAATTTATGAGCTGACAGGATCTCCTCATTGACTGGAGTGGTACACAATCTGCATTAGGAAAGTTTGTCAGTTGTTCCAGAAGAGATTCTCAGTTGGCCACAGAAAAATGCTGGGCTGGGTTATTCTTAATGAACTTCTTTGACCGTCATCACAGAAAGTACTCATGCTGTATTCTACACAAAACCTGGAAAATCTTCTTTTTATCTTGTCTAGGCCAGCAAGAAATAAATTTAACATTCCTTCTTACTGTTTTATTTCAAAACAGGAAATAATTGATTTGTTTACTTGAGCTGGTAGTGCTATTGCCCTTTTATTTGACAGGCCTGCTTGTAGTGCAATCCTGTAGATTCCAAGACGTCAGTTTGTTTAGTTCTCCTATTTGAGAGAGTTGAATATCTTTTGTCTTAGCTATAAACATGACCTCTCAAAATATACTATTAAAAGCAAAGAAAGCATTTTTCCAAACAGAAAAAGAGGCATTCCAGAAGTTGCCAAGTAAATTCAAGCTTGGGTCTGAAGATGAGAATCTCAAATACTAAACTAAATGAGACATACTGAGGCAGAATTTTTTCAGATCTTGGTGTTTAAGTTGTTTTTTCTGCAAATATTTGCAAAATTTATTGACAAATGAAGAAATGATCCTCTGATCTGCTAGTTGGACCTTTACATCTTCTGTGGCAGATGGGATTTGGAGGTCTTGGTTCCAGTGAAAGCGTCATATTTTCTGCAAAGACAACTAGTGAGCAGGAAAGAATGAGGTCATCTCTACTGTATTGTGTTTGAGCCCTTTCCTTGCAAGACTGAAAACAAAACTCAGGTATGTTTTCTGAATGGGTCAGGATAGGCAAATAAAGACAGTTTAGGTCTCAGCATTGAGTCATTAAGATGACAGTAGAGCCTAATTTCTTATGAGGATTCTAAAATCTCATTCTTCCAATCTTCCTTCCTCAAAAATTTAGAGGTGCTCAGATTGAATTTTGCTTTTGTCTAATTTTGATTTATTGTGATTATTATATAATAGATAATAACAATCAATACTTTACCACTTATCTTTGAAGATTTTAGAGCTCCAGAAAAAGTTCTTTAGCAGAAACCCTCCAGCTGTATTTCTCTATTCTAACCACCTACATAATTTTGAAGTTGAAGCCAATGAAGCATTTGCTTTGTTCACAGAGAATCATAGAATGGCTTAGGTTGGAAGGACCTTAAAGATCATTTAGTTCCAAACCCTCTGCCATGGGTAGGGACATCTCCCACTAGATTAGGTTACTCAAAGCCCCATCCAGCCTAGTCTTGGACACATCCAGTCATGGAGCACCCACAACTTCCTTGGTCAACCTGCCCCAGTATCTCACCACCCTCATAGTGAAGAACTTCTTCCTAATTTCTAATATAAATCTACCCTCTTCCAGTTTGAATCCATTACCCTTTGTCCTATCATTACAAGTCCTTGTCAAAAGTCCCTCCCCAGCTTTCTTATAGGCTCCCTTAAGATAATGGAAGGCCACAATAAGGTCTCCCTGGAGCCTTGTCTTCTCCAGGCTGAAAAACCACAACTCTCTCAGCCTGTTCTCATAGGAAAGGTGTAAATAGGCAAGTGTCACCTTGGTTTGCACATTTTCCTTTTCATAGCTTTTGAAAATATAGAAGCAAGTGCTTAAAAGATTAGTCATGTTTGTGTTTCTTAACTTCTGTACAAGAAAACATTGCATGCTCAGGTTGACCCTAGTATTTTCTAATTAAGCTGCTGGAACAAGTGAAAACGTCAAAACTGTAGCAGTGATAAACTCACAAGGTGAAGAGAAGAAAGGAGAGTAGAAGAACAGGACGAAACCTCATGGAAAGAGAAGAAAAGGAGGGAAAAAAAGCCCTAATTGTAGAGGTAGCACACTGGGTGTTTTATCTGCTCTGTGGCAAAAGGATCTACCGAGTCAATAAAGATCACTGTTGCTCGGGATTTTAGACAATTATCTCTGAATATTTTACTTGGACTCTCAAGTCCTCTTACAGATGTTGGCAACTTTCTCTTTATTTTTCAGGATTTTGACAGGTGAAAGGAGAGGAAAGGACTGGAAACAGAACTGCCGCTGACATATCACATATTTTGTTGGAGCATTTGGAAATAGTGGGATGCAGAGAAGCAACACAATGGAACTGGAAAGATTTCAAAATAAATGTTTAAAGATATGAGATCACGTAACAGCAAGCTTTTTGCCAGAGCAACCACTAATTTACCTGATCGTTACAATCATTCTATTTCAAAGCATTTATAGTTCCTAGGACTGAGCTTGCCTAAAAATATTGCATTAGAGTGCTACTATCACCCCAAGCACTCAAATATAGTAAGAAAAAATTCTTAGACAGTTGTAGAACTTCACAGCCCTTCCATACTATAACTTCAGAAACATAAGCAAATAACCACGTTAAATCAGAAATTATACACCACTTAGTGGCACATTCTGAAATCACTTACATAAGTCTTAAATAATTAATATTTCCAAGATACCTTTAAGTTGGTATTGTCATTTTTCTGGTGGCAAATACAGTGCAAATAAGAAAAAGGAACAGTAAGGCAATGTCATAATCATGATTAAGATATTGATGTTCCTTCTAGCTCATTACATGACCTTGCCAATATATTCTTTTTCTCTAAATCTTTGCCTCAATTAGCAAAGGTTGCAGTGTCTCAGAATATCTTTGAGAGTAAAGAAGATGTTTTGATGAATACCATTTTCACTTAACGGCAAATGGTAGAATATATCACCTGTGCAGTACATGTGACACAAGGAAGCTTTGGAGTTTCACACATGAACTGTGCCCACATGGCTCAAATACGCACAGTAAGTCTACCATGACAGGACACACACTTTACCATCTGGACAAGCATTTCTCATGTGGTGCACAGCACAAACACACTTGGGTTGGGGGTTTTTTGTTTGTTTTGTTGTTTGTTTGGGGTTTTTTTCAGAAAATCCCAGATAGAAATAACAAATCTCTGTGAAAATGAAAACCCCAGCAAGCCAGGTATATCTACTGAGAAATAAGTAAATCTCCATTATTTTTTAAGTACTGCTTTTGTTAAGGAATAAGCTCACTGAAAGTAGCTATCCTCACAACAAAATCAGGGTTATGGAAGGGAGCTAAGTCTAATTATAAAGTGTATAATTTATTTACAAAACAAGGTTATGTACATATCACAGCAACCATGTGTCAGTTCATCCCTTCTATTCCACAGTTTGAAAAGAAATTTTTTGTTAATCACAGAGGAAGCCCAGAATATTTGTATTACACTAATCCCTTGTTTTAAGGGAAGCTCTATGTTCTGTTTTCTGCTAAATATGAATAGTGGAGTAAGCTTGTAAGTCTTAGAACTGGTGAAGATCAATGATCAAATTCATCAGGTCTCTACTACTGTGTACTACTGTGATGATGCAAGAATTTAGTACTGTACTGTTAAATAAGATTTAAAGTAGATTTCTATTTCAATGCTAGTATAAAGCAGATCATATACGTTTTGTTGAATCTTTTCCACAATGTCATAAATCTATGACTGTCTTATGGATACACTATAGGTTTTGTTTCTATAAAACCTGATTCTTGATGATCATTCTTTCTGGTTCCAAAGGATACCACTCATAAGAGGTCCTAGCTACAAAAAACCCCACAAAACCACCAGAAAAACCAACAACCAAAAGGAAAAACAAACAAAAACCAAGCAAACAAAGAACAAAGAACCCAACAATTTTTTACTTCCTGTCTATTTAGAGACTTATGGTAATCTCAGCTGCCCAGCACATTAATTAATACACACACACAAAAAGGGTATTTTACGTTAAAGAACAGGCTACTTAAAACAATAGAGATATAGTATTCAATAATATAATAAATTCTTTGCACAGCTTTAAAGGTATACTCAGTTATAATTACATTCAGTTATACAATGGACACTAAAAAGCAGGTGTATGTTAACAATTGGCTCACAGCATCATCTCAATTATCACACAAACTTGGATCTCTTAGTCATGAATCTCCCTTCCATACATTTCTAAAATTATTTAAACAAACAATCAGCTATCCAAAATTCTCATGCTGGGAAAATATTCTAAAACATTTGTACTTTGCAGTCCCAGTAAGTTTTGCCCAGTAATGTTTCTAATAATGTAAGATATTAGCCTTTGCTAATGTTCCCTATGCAAAGACTATCTTCACAAGCCTTCAGAATAAACACAGAAATAAAGTAATTAATTAGAAGAATGAAATTAACTAACTGTAGAGGCATTCATGTTGTTCTAGCAGTTCATCAGCTAAGAACAAGTTCAAGAATTGACTTAAATTCATATACTAGTATCAGTAGCTTAAGGTTTAAATATTTCTGTCTACATGCTAATGAATAGGTTAAATGCCTATAGTTTTATTATTAGCTCCCACGTAAAATTAATTCAACAAAATTTGGCACACATTCTCTTACCAAAACAGATATCAGGCTATCCACTATCTCTTTATAATTTCACATAAATGTATAGAAGCTCACTGAAATTCTTATTTTTCAGTGTATAGAAAGCTCTTTAAAGAGTAAGTATTGATGCTATTGTTATTCCAATCAAAGCTAAAAGCTTTTAAGAGTGCTGAAATCAAGGTGATATTAAATGTCATGTCTTTCCTACTTCATGGCTAAAAGTGCCATGAAGTAGTTAACAAGAAGCAAGGCTGTCTAGGGTTTAGAGGAACCACCTAAGCTTAAGTAATTCAAATTGAAAAAGTGGAAAGCAGAAGCCAAACTATTCAATCAGTTTAATTTCATTGAGAAAAATAAAATGGTTAGAGTCCAAAATGCAAGTTACAATACATAGGGATAAGGAATTATCTCAGAAATACCATAAATCACGAAAATGTTTTTTACACTGCCTTGTCCTAGAGAATTGCACTGTTCTGCAGCAAAATTTAGATTTCATATAAGGGTGCCTCAGAAATAAAAAACAAACAGGCAAACAAAAAGCAGTTATACAAGGCCAGGCTTACTGGGGCTCTGAGCAACATGATCTAGGTAGAGATGTCCCTGCTGACTGCAGGAGGGTTGGGCTAGATGACCTTGGAAGGTCGCTTCCAAACTATTCCATGATTCTTTGATTCTATGAAAGAGATCATTAAAAAAGCTTCCTATGTCTGACAGGTGTGTCATTTGATAGTAGTTACAGTTATGACTCTAAAGCTATGTTATTTCTTTGGATAAATAAAGATAAACTGTTATGTTCCACTGATTAACTTTATCCACCAATATTGCAAAGCCATATTATATAGAGTAAAAAATGCATTTAAAGATGCAGTTAAGATAATTGACAGTAGTTAAAGATCTGTGACCAGAACCTGGGTTCAATAGCTCTGCTTTTGAACTTTCCATTTTCATTGTAGAAATGGTTCTTCTGCAAATGTCTCAGTGACCTGAATAATAACTTGAACTGGGAAAAGGCCCATGCACATTTTGGATAAACAATTATAGAGAAAGTAGGTAGGCAGGTGTTGTGTAAATTCGTCTTTCAATCAATCCTGCCTTGTAAACCTGTCTAAGACTGTCACACTTGAGGCAGAAGGCAGAATTATCTTGTAAAGCAAGAGAAATTACATGGTCAAATACACCCTAAGACCTAGTTCTATAACCCAGTTACACGGTATGCAATTCATTTAATCACACCAGAATCTTTTATATTTAATAAAAATTTGCACATCTACAAGCCAGTTAATTTAATATATTTGCTCTCCATTTGCTATTAATGGGGTAGATAATGATTTGCTCATAGACTTGTCCACTCTAGTGAGACCCCACCTGGAGTACTGTGTCCAGTTCTGGAGACCCTATTACAAGAAAGATATGAATATGCTGGAACATGTCCAAAGAAGGGCCACAAGGACTGGAGCACCTCTCCTATGAAGATCGAGAGAATTGGGGTTATTCAGTCTGGAGAAGAGAAGGCCCCGAGGAGACCTTATTGTGGCCTTCCAGTATCTTANTTCCTGTGTAACCTCATCTAGGTGTTCCTGCTCCGGCAGGGGGATTGGACTAGATGATCTTTTGAGGTCCCTTCCAATCCCTGATATTCTGTGATTCTGTGATTCTGTGATCTTTGAGATCCCTTCCAACCCTGACAATTCTATGATTTAAAAATCTAACTTAGGCAAATGGATCTCATCAAGCATTTTTTAAACACAGTCATAAAAAGCTTAGAAAATTACTTCAAACTTAACCAGATAAAGACGTACATGGTATTTACCAAGCTAATATTCAACTGGATTTTAAGGAATATCCAACTGTCACACATATTTATATGTATCATAGTTTATATATATTTTTATATATCATCCTTTATATTGTAAGAAAGAGTATTTATAGCATTTAATGCATATATAAACCAAATATACATTCAAATATATGCACAGTATGAATGTGTACACAAAAATTAAGCAACTTTCTGGGACAGCCAGGCAAAGGAAAAATATTTCTGCTTGTTAAATATTGCCATCTAAATCTTCTGTGAACATTTACAGCTGTTAGATAGACAAGAAACAACAGAGACACAAAATACAGAAATCCAAAATCCCCTCTGATTTATGTGTCATGCTAATAAAGCATTCATCCAGTACACTGCTATACAGGCATTTAGAAATAAAGCTGAGTTACTTGTGCTAAATAGAAAGATGTTGAAATCCCAGAACAGAAGGCTGAATTTTACAGTCAAGTTAAAGCTATTAAGTCAACATTGGACCAAGAAGAACTAATTTTCCAAAGAAACTTTGCAGATCTAAACACAAGAAAACAATTTTAAATTAGCATAGAAAATGTCTTTGTTCCATGACTAACTTCTCTTTACTATTACTTAATTTAAATTTTGTGCAATACATGACACTTACATAATAGCTCAAGGGATTTGTATTTAAAGTTTCATTGCTTTGAACTCCTTTTAGTAATAAAGGATTTTAGCACGGTTTTTAAAGCACACAGATAATGAAATTCTGAATACCTCTACTAAGTTAGAGATGCAAATTCAAGCAATGAACTCAGTCCTGCAAATAAACCATGCTGAAGGTGTAAAGGACTTTGACATGCAAATAAGATTAGTCACTGCTCCTAGCTCCAAGAAGAAACTTGGAATAAATCAGTATGCCTTATTTTTAATATGTCTGTGTTATCAAATAAACCAGAGATACCTGAGTTATTAAAGTAAAGTAGATAGGAGCCAGAAGGCTGTTTCTCACATGGATATTCCTCAAAAAAAGTTTTTCAGCTTTATTTTGCATCTGATGCTATAGCAAAGCATATTGTATGAGACTACTCAAGGAAAGATGAACACAAAAGAAGCAAGAAAGGCCAAAGTTTGGTATGAAAACTAAGACTATTAATTCAAAATGTGACTGCAATAAAAATCCAAAGGCAAATCATTCTTTCTAATTCATCTGGTTATAACTACTATGTGAGATTTCCATAAGTCTCTATAAGAAGAATGGAAATAAGAAGGTGGGTCTATGTTTTCTTTTAGATTAAGTTCAGGTCCTCAAGTGCATCTGAGAAGTGTTGAAAACATTCTTGGTCTCGGTGCTCTGGTAGACTGTCATAATGGCCTTTGCTTCTAAACTGCTTTTTATTTGGTCAAACTGAACAACTGGCAAAGTGAATTCATGTCACAATAGACTGTTTTCATTGCATAACAATGATAGACTTTATTTCACATAATTGCAACTGCTTTAAGAAATCAGTGTCTATGCTAAACTAGATATCAAGGCCTCTTTGGAGGCAATGGAGAGGAGCAAGCACTTCTGGAAGTTGATAGAGCCCAACTTAAGATATTCTTATCTCTCCTCATTGCTTATAAATAGAAAATAAATCACTAACTTAGACATCTACCCTATACATGGCTAATGTAGGATGAGATTAATCACCCACTTAAGGAGAAGTACCTTATAGAGAACATCTAACAGGACAGTTTTCTTCTCAGTTTTAATTATGTGGGTGATTTCTTCTGTTAACAATGAGATAGCATGCCTGTAGCCAAGTGAATAAGCTGACATTATGAAAGTGTTGAATGCTTTTAGCCATCTTTGAGTGAAGTTTAGTAGGATTTAAAAAGAAGGAGAGGCATCAGAAAATAAGAATCAATAAATATAAAAAGTGAACATCCTTAAGACCAATAGTGATTCAAGGACAACAATATGAGAAGCTCTATTCTGGGCAGTTTCAGAGAAACATTTAGTTTTTGCATTGCTAAAAGCAACCCCTCCCCTCTGCCAGTTATACCAGTTTATTCCATCACTTCAGCTCTTAAACTCTGCTTGCAAAGACCTCCATTTTGCCAATTTACATTTATGCAATGCAAACTGTACAAAACATATACTATAAAAACTTGTAGAGTACACTTACACTAGTCCTAAGAATAATCAGAAGAGCACTGANTCATAACAAGGGCGTGTGTTATCAACACCTTCTGGCTTCCAGTACTGCAGCATGAAGGCTGTATGGGGAAAATCAGCTCAGACAGACCCACTACAAGAAGGAAAGCATGTTGCATTAGCAATAATTCATGCCTGGGTAATGTATATGAAATGCTACATTGGAGATGATTGCACTCTGCTGGACTTTATAATATTTATGCAACAACCAAGCCAAAAGGAAGTATAAGGACTTCTGATGCAGTGACTGTCATGTCAGACTTGTCTTACTGAGGCTGCTGTTTAGAACATTATATTCATGTTTTGGCTATGGGTAAATCTTCATTATGGAGACACAAATGCTGTTGCATGGAATTATAAATTCTAACTCTTTTACTGTGAGTCTGACGACTTTAGAGCTGAAAAGTCTGACCAAATACTGATAAAATATACCTTAAGAGAAGAGAAATTAAAAAGAAAATAAAACAAACAAACAAACCAAACAATAACAAAACAAAACCAAACAAAAACAGTGGGTAATGTCATGTGAGGAGAGCACACTATTGAAATGGTTAAGAAAGGTACTGGATTTATGTATCCATATCTCTACATGCCCAAACAGAAAGACTACTGCTGTAAGCCCTGTGTGTGCAACCATAAAACTATTTTCCCTCTTTAAACTATAATGAGATAATTTCCAGGTAACCAGAAAAGACAAAATAACTGCTTCATGTCTCTAAATCATTGCATGAGTAAAGTGAACAGTCAGAAGCAAAATCAGGCATGTACTATTTTTTTCTGCTGTTTTGAGTTCAGACTAATTATCTTGGCAGAGGGATAATTTTTGGAAAGGAAGCCTGTTCTCTGCTTTACAAGGATATGGTTTGTATAAATATCATCTTGCTGCACTCCATGTCCCCACCCCATTTCAGATCTGAGAATGCTGCAGGGAGTTCTGCTGACAACTTGGGGACACATAAACAGGGAGTTAGTGCAGCTGAGATTTTTTTAGCTCATGACCTGCAAGACATACAAGGAACCAGAACTGTAGCTGTTGAAGATGAATAGAAGAAAAAGAAAACACTTCAAAGCATATTTTTGCCTATTGGAAATGGAAGTGAATAAGTAAAACACAATTACTCTTTAAAAACCTACATTTTTCAATAGATAAGATAGTCAGTATAACAAAATTTTGCAGCTTTTACTGAATACACAACATGATTCCCTCATGTAAATATGATAATGTCCATATCATTTTTAAATTCATCATGCTATTATTGACATTTCTCTCACTTTTTTTTTTACTTAATCAGCGCTTGGAAAGAGCATTGATCAATTAGAGATTGCAGTATACTTCTAAGGCTGCAGTAAGTATCTTTCTGAATTAGGATCATACGGTTCTTTAGAGATAAACATCATCCTAAAATAGTATTTCAAAAAAGTGTGGGTAAAATTTGAAAGTATGACTTCTGGCTTGAGATAAGAGAGATCCCTTTTTAGTTCAAGCAGTAAGCATGAACCCAGGAGGCATAGAAATCTGAATTCTTTTTTTGCCACCTACCTCTCTGCAAATGAATTTGTTACATGGGATGGATATCTGCTTACTTTGGAGATATTAGCTGAGCATGTTTCTGTTAAAACTATTGTAATCAGGGAAGGTATTATTAGAACAGACACTGGAAAGAGCCAGATGAATACTGAACGGTACCTAAGATAGGTTAGCGTTAAGAAACTTCCCTTTATCCCCACTTCTATGATATTTGCTTTCTACTACTATTTTTGAAAACTGTTTGTCCTCAGTGGTCATTGCATGAATCCAAAAAAAACATTAAATTCAACAGTACCCTTTCCAAGCTACTGCAGTAGAGTGTCTTTCAAATGAATCCAGCAGTGTAGTAGATGTAGTGCTCATGTTCAAAGCAAGTACCAAGTCTAAAAGCGATTTCACAGATGAAAGACAAGTTATCAACAGCATAACAGCTGTACTGCATATTTTCTTTGGAAATTATCTACCGTATTCTACAGAATAACCATAAAAGTGAAATCTATGAGGCCCTCTGTCTCTGCAGCTAAATTCACTTTTGGCTACCACAAGCCATTAAATTATGGTGTGTACCTGTGCCAAGAAATTGAATTACAATGACCCTTCACTTTACTTTGTTGTGCTGAACTGAATGACAAAGTGACTAACTCATGCTTCAAATGATATGGAAGATAAGTTACTCTCCAGAAAGTCTGTAAGAGTGTTACTGTTAAGTAGATCTTCAAAATACATGATCTGTCTACTGAGTTTGTGTACATCTCAAGCAAACATTTTCATTATCTTTTCAGTTTTTCTTCCAAGCCCTAGAGGAAACATGTGCCTCAGCTTTCATGGTTCAAGACATAAATTTCTAGTAGCAATGGGAGACAAGCAATACAATACCTGACTCCAGCAGTCAGTGCCATAAGCCAGATCTCTCTTGACTGGACATCTCTTCCTTCTTTCTACTCAAACTAAAATGCAAATAAAGAGTGACATGAAGGAATGGCATTAGTTTCTGTGTTCTGACTTCACTTTATCTAAGTCAAAGCTGCATACAAAGTCTGTGGAAGATGCTGATCTTTGTTTACACAAAGCAGCAGTTATTATCCTTAAAGCATGTTTAGGACAGCGCTACACAGGGTTCCTTGTAGAAAGATGAATTTTATATAGCAGAAACAGCTTCAAACTGAAGAAGTCCTCCTTGTTGTTTATTCCTCAATGTTACTTTTGCCATAGTAAGAAAAATTTAAATATTCTGCCCTTATTCTCAAAAGATCAAATACTACTTTGACTTGCAAACACAATAATGAGGTTTTTGAGGGAACAATATTGGTATCTATTATTTTGAAGATATGAATATGTTTGTAAGGTAGGAAAAACTAAATAAGCAAGATAAAACAGTAAGCAAATGATTGATACAGAACCCTTCGTTGAATTTGGGAAAACAAACAACAATCACTGACCAGTCTGGATTGCACAAATGACTGAGGACCTCTGAATAAACACTGAGGAACTCATTCTAAATATCTGAAATTTCCTATTATAGATTAATGTTCTCAGTTTTCTGCTTTGGAGACCAGAGTACAAGAATATCTGGGTGTATTAAAATGTACTTTTTTAAATGTATTTCCACACCATACAGACTCCTTTCCAGAGAAAAGAAAACTCCACATTCTGCCATCATTATAAGAAATTTAAAAGTGAAAGCAAAATCAGTCTGTTTGCTAACTGTGAAAAGAAAATGAGTGACAAGACTCATCTCTGTGTTACCATTCTTCTAGCTTTTACCAAAAGGTAAAAGGTCAGTAAAGGTTAGCAGATCAGCAGCCACACATAAAATTGCCCACCCCCTCATTCTGCTTTGAAACTCCCCTCTCCACAAAGAAAAGGTTACAAAATTCATCACTGGATTTGCAAAAATGGAGTTTTGTTGGAAACTCAATAGAAAGGACAGAAATTAGAGGACTGATTTTGCAATCTGGAATTTACATAGGCAATGGATGCCCCAGAAGAAAGAGCACTGTTCAAAGACTTTCACCTAAAGCTATGGTTATGGATAATAGTCCAGCCATAACAGACAGATGGAAATGCCACATATCATAGATAACTTGAAGGTGTTTCCCTTTATAGGTAGAATTCTTCGGCCTTTGCTTTCTCTGTAATGTCTGTCTGCATTAAATGCATCTCTGATCTTTTCTACCATCTCCTTTTCTCTACTGTTTCTCATTTATTTTTGCATTGACCTCCTTTTCTTTGTCTTCCTTGTGCATTCCTTGTATGTTTTTACCAAAGATTCCATCAAGGTGGTTCAGTCATCCCCCTTCTAAGGCATTTACTGCACTTGAACTTATCATTGGCTTGATATTAACTCATGTCACACAGCATCAATATCAAGTAATAAGAGAAAAACAACATGCAGAGATAACTAATTTTGTGTTAAGAATTTGTAAAGCTTGTAATGGAAAAAACTGTAAACTAAAATTAAAAAATCTTAAACAGGCTCAAGTAATCAAGTAGGGAGCAAAAGGAAGATAAAAGGTCCCTGAAAGGCCAGAGATTTGTGAATAAGTAAGTACAGGCCTCTAACTTTAGATTGTTTACATGAAGTGTAGACAACATTTTCTAAACTTTTTATGAAGTTCACAAGCTTCATAAAATAAGGCTGTTTAATTAGTAATAGCTTCACACTGTGAAGTGTAAAATAATGTATCTAAGAAATAGCATTTTCAGCTTACACAGCAACACAAACCACTCTGCTTTGTCTTTGAAAGGCAAAGCTTTAACAGGGATTTAAGGGCACTCTGCCCAGAAGGAACTTCTACAGTCAGGCAGCCAAAATGTACTAATTTGAAAGGGTAAACTTGTTTTCCAAATGCTGGACTAAATTTTTGTAGTTACCCTGAGAAAACCATAGCCTGTAAGATGTCTGGCACTGGTTCTTTTGCTTTTCTGAGAGTTCTAACTTAGAAGATCTTAATCATTATTGCTGGAATAAAAAAGAAGAGTGTTCCTCATAGTCTTTCTTTTGTCCAGTAATAAACAAAACCCAGTTTATTCTGTTCAAGAATTTTAAATAAACTGTTTAAGTTGTACCTATTAAGTCTGTTTGAAACCCAGCTGTCTCTTTAAGCCCCAGAGAATGAAGCAAAATAATTATTCTCTGACTTTTTGAATATTCAGCAATTTGGATATGTGAGATTTGGGTTCAAAGACCCATGTGATTTTCATTTAAGCCTTCCTTTGTTTCATACCTCCAATACTTTCTTCTTTAAACACAAAGTATTTTTAAATTGATTTTCAGGTTTTGCTTTTGTCATTTGTTCCCAAGGGGAAAATATTTCTGAACAGTGCCACAACAAATTTGTAATAAACACCAGAACAAAAAGAATAATTTCAAATTTCTTTCACAAAACCCATAATACTTCTCTAAAAAGCCATGCATTAGTCTCACTCTGCAGATGATGAAACAGATATATGAAAACAGAAAAAAACAATGTATACCTGGAAACTCTTATATGACTCACAGTTGCTCTACTCATGTCAATAATTAAATCAAATTCTGATTTCATATCAAAGGAGAGCTTAATGTCCAGTCTCCTGACTATCTGCTCCTGATCCTAACTATGGCCTGCTTGTGGAACTGCTGTTTCTGACGTAATTCTACAGCACTGTTTGATATTTAAGCTCCCAAAATCAAATTTGGAGCCTCTATTTCACAATGAGCTATTTTTTATTCACAATTCAATGATTATTTTTTGTTATTTAGTCTCCTAAAGTAAGCTCCTTTATCATTTTTTCTTTCTTCTGTGTTCTCTGTTAATTCTGTTCTTATCATTTTAATATGATTTTGTTCTCTATCAAAGAATTGCCACTGTAGCTTACTTTATGATCAAATAGACTGGATGATTTAATTCATCTTTATCATCTTTCTTTTCACTTGAAGCATAAATCACATCTTCACTCATAAATATATTCAGATCTACAGCCAAAAGGTTATAGAATTAGTCTAGGAGATACAAACTTCCTTTATGCTTTTCCCAGCAAGGATTATTTTTTCCCCCTGAAAGATTTTTGACTGCTATCAGCAATTTAGTCAGAAACCAAGACATGAAAATAACCTCCTTTCTTGTTTATTCAAGAAGAACACTGAGCAGTAACTCTCTGAGTAGACTGTATAGGGCAATAAGAGCTTTTAAATGGGCTATTTCTGCAAAGAAGAAACTCTTAATGAGACACATCACTGCATGCAGTTTTGCACATTGCACACTGAAGCCTCAAAAATATGTGTTTTTTCCCCACAAAACTCAAACTAGACAATATAATTGGTCTAAAATTACAAGCTCATGTCTAGAGATAAGAAGGCTTGCTCCTGCTCTCAGTTCTGCCTCTGACTGTGTCTTGCTTTCTCTGTGTATAAAAAGACAACAGGAGTATTTACACTTCTTTATTGTTCACTTTGAGATCTAAGAAAGAAAAGAGGCATGTAAATGTCAAGTATTATATTTAACTGCATATATATCTTCTTGGTAACACAGCTGTGTTGTCAAAACAGTATTCTGGTGGCAGCCACAGACAAAGGAAAAAAGTACAAGTGAGGAAGGAGATTCACTTTATTCCATGAGTCTTTGTGATACAGTTAGAGCAGAGATGGGGACACAGAACGAAAATAGGAACTGTTGTTCTTCTGCTAGTGTGAGGGTTAAAACTGTAAATGTTTTCTCAGCGGATACTATGTTATCAGAAGAGAGGATACATGAATCAAATCTTTGCAAATTTTGTTGATAACTAAAATATATCAACATGTGTCTCCAAAAATACATCTTAAACCACATTTCTGATGCCCATGGTTCTCAATGACCTGAAAAATTTCCATTCTTTTCTAAACAGAAATATCTTTAAACAGCAAGGAGGAGTTTTTCTTTCAAATGTAACTCCTCAGTGTATACACATACTTTAGAAGATTTTGTATGCCTGAGAGTTTGATTGTTAATTTTTCATTTTGGTTGAACCAAACCTCTTATTTTCGCCTACAAACTTTTTCTTTCCTCTGTCATCAGACTATTAAAGCTGTAACAGCCACAAGTGTTTCTTTTTGTGCCATTATCAGAATGCAAAGAGGCCCTTAAAGTCATTGAACTTTGCCTTCTCTTCATGGCTATTCATTTGATACCCAACCTGTGAGTCAATTCAAGGTTGAATTTTATTTAGTTTGCTAGATTAAGGCTGCCCTGTTTGAACAACAAATCTTAAGATATTATGCAGCAAAGCTGAAATCATTTTTGNTCATATTTTTTAAAAAATAAACACAAGAAGGTGAAAATGTTCTTATGCACTGGAAAGTATCAGTGAAGAACATCACTATCGCTGCACTTCAGTTGAAATTCAGCTTTGCTTTATCTGTTTGTTTCATTCGCTTACTACCTTTGCTGGTGGGTAGTAATTTGTTACCTGCAGAATTAAATAATTCTTCTACCTTCTTTTAGGGGACAGTAATAAAATAGATCTCCTAGCTTAGTTATGTACAGTGCCTAAGCAATTTCTTCACGGAGCTAAGCACCATTACTTATCATTTGTTGT
>VYZX01014199.1:8829-22966 GCA_013401335.1 Brachypteracias leptosomus | reverse complement strand
TGTATACTCCGCTTTTCTCTTCTTGGACTTCCAGGTTTCTGTGTTCCCTTTATCATTCTGGTTATCTTGTGTTGAATCTACCCATTTCCATATGTAAAGAGATCTGAATCACTTGGCAAGGCTGTTTGTATGTTAAGACAAGGAATGCAGATCACTTGTGCAGAAAAGTTTATATGGAAATCAGTACAATGAAAAATGGTTATATGGAAAGCTAGAAATGGTTATATGGAAAGCAGTACGATGAAAATGCAATGATAAAATAACTATGGCAGAAGTTATCTGCCCTAACTCAAATTAGATGTCTAAATATGGATTAGAATAAGGTAAATTCTGTCTCCTCCAACAGACAATGAAGAGACAAGCACCTCTAGAAGGGAATTAATCTCCTCTAGAGATTTTTATCTAAAGTACCAAGCTTAGAGTGACTCATCTTTTGAAGATGTTTATTTGATTATAAAAGGAACCTCCCATTTCTAGCCCAGGCACAGATGTTTCACTCTAGATATCTAAAGGTAGGTGAATCCCTTCCTACATGTAAGAAATACCCATGTCATTGCTGCAGAACTGTCAGATACACCATCCTGCAAAAAATCAAACAAGTACCAAGGTGATGTCAAATTCATATAACCATGATGATACTATTCCTCATAATGCTCCCAGTTAAAGAGTTTCATAAAGGATGTTGAAAAGATAGAAAGTTTTGAAAGAATGACATGGTGGCTGGACTGTCTGACATGCAACAACAGGTCTGTGTGAACTTGCAGCTCATCGAACATGTGTATTATTGTCTCTTTGCATATTATGGATTCATGGAACCCACAAAATTACTCAGGCTAACTGTTCTGTGTAAGTAGGGAGGTAAAATTAACCACAGGATCTTTGATTATCTGACAATAGATATAATATTCTACAAGTGCTAATGGCACTTCTCAAGGCAACTACTCCTGATGCTGGCATGCAACAATATGTAAATTTCTACATCATTTAATGCAGCCACAATCATGAAACAGATCCTCTTACCTCTCTTATCACCTTGAACCCCATTTCAGATGGTGATAGTTTCCCTTCAGAATCAGAATCATGTATTCCAGATTTATCTTAAGCAGATAATTCCTCTGAGGATGTAACTTGGAATAGCATCATGCAGTCTGGAGATCTACC
Organism: Brachypteracias leptosomus; assembly: GCA_013401335.1. NCBI lineage: Eukaryota > Metazoa > Chordata > Aves > Coraciiformes > Brachypteraciidae > Brachypteracias > Brachypteracias leptosomus. Next base: position 21,805 of record VYZX01014199.1, on the reverse strand, counting down.
TCAGCATCGTCTGAGAAGCTCCGTCTATTACTTTTCCCAGAATTACAATTACTCCTATTTTTCCCACAGAGAGCTGACATTCCCATGCTGAGTTAATGAAATTTTAATCAGATATCTATTTTTCATAGGCCTAATGTTAGGATCCATGCTATTGACCTAAAATGTCCATGCAACAGGTTCACTGACATGACTGGAATTCTTGGTGAGAGCAAGAATTTACTGCAATGTGATCAGATCCCTGTGAATGGCCTGTGAAAGCCAACAGTCATTTGCCTTACTCATACAAACCTCTCAGCCACCTTACACAATCATCTTTTTTCTGAATCAGGCCATATGTCTTCTACTGAGGAAAATCTGTAACTTGCTTCCACAAAACTCAATGAGCAATATCTATCCGCCTTGTTCAAATAACTTTTTCACTGAATGTATGGATTGTCTGGCTCATAGTTCATAAACAAGTTTTGGCAATGTCTAGTGCATGCAGGTGACTCACAGGGGGTTGTAAAAGTGACCCGGCCTCATATCACCTTGAGGTCCTATCTATACAGAGACGGCCTGTAGGGAGCTGTGTAGATAGCTCGGTCCCAATTTGTCAATAAGCCATAGAGCAAACAGGGCAGTGCTGCACCATGCAAAGAACTGAAACCTGAGCTGAGCTTTGAAATTCCTCAACAAATAATATGCCCTAAGTCTCAGTCCAAACCACTATTCAGTTTCCTGAGAAAGTAAGATAAACTGGAGGGTTTCAGGGTTTCACATGACAACTTTGTGTATTCAGACAGTATGATCCACTCATGCATAGTTTTGCTCACAGTCACATAAATCAGAGGATAAAAACACTAAGGTCCAGGTTAGGAACTGGGAGTCACCTCTCTAATGCTAAAACATGGCTGTATGGAGATTATTGCCTCTTGGTCAAGACACTGGTCAAGATCACTTTTCTGGGATTGAGAGCACTTACCTGGAGGGTTAAGTGAATATTTATCATGCTCTAAGTTTGTAACCGCGGGTGATTAACTAACATACATATAATGTTGAGCATGATTTTTTGGTTGTGATAGTGTGTTCTTGCTTTTGAGTTATAATGGTGCATTCTTCCATTGTATCTGTGAAAACTTGCAATAGTGGTGTATTAAACCTTTGAATGAAGTTCAAATGGATCATTTGCTTGAGTCTTGCAGTCTAGTCTCTTCCCCACACCGCAAAGATAGTCAGGCATTGAAAGAGTTTGATCAATTAGGCTGTGTGCTCTCTGTCCTTGGAGATTTTCAAGACTTGATTGGATAAAGCCCTGAGCGCCTGGTCTGACCTTGTAACTGACCATGCTTTCAGCAAGAACATGGCTGATATCCTGAGGTGCCCTCTAGCCTGAATTACTTTATGATCCCACAAACACTGAGACACAGCTCAAAATCAAAGCTGCCTAACATTTCCTCTTCCGATGTGGTGAAACACCCTTCTGCCTGTCTCTGGGTGCTGCAAGAAAGAAATCCTCTGCTGCACCCTATTCTTTGGGGCCTGCTTTAGGGCATACGTTTTGCCACCATGAAGGGATTGTTCTTGGACCAAGAATGTCCATCTGTCCTAACTGTCTTTGTGTTATGAGGTCATATTATCAACAGCAACTCAACAAAATAGAGAATTGTAACAGAAATACCAAGATTATCATGTGTTAAGGATGAAATTTAACATCTGGTGTGAAAAAAAAAATGGAAGAAAAAAACATCAAGAGAGTGTTTATGACAATGGCATACACTGATGTCCATTAGATTTACATGTCACCCAGAGTCCAGACACTTAAATTGAGAAACAAAGTACAGTGAGCAAATAATGAACAATTCATACATTTGGTACAGAACAGATAAACCAAACACTGTCACCTCCTGGAAGGTATGAAAAAGTATACTCCAAAAAATTTGGCTGCAAAATTGAGAACCATGAGATGTGAGGAAGACTTGATAGCTGGCATCCTTTGTCCTTCAGGCCATTGAAGGGAATCCTGGACAGACAGACTGCAAAAAAGCATTCTGATGCATCTAAGTATATAGGTAGGAGAGTGTGAGTGTGAATGAATGAAATCAATTTTGCTTACAAATAAAACCACCTTCTCCTGTAAAGTCTGGCATTCAGATTTGCTATATTGCTTTTTCCTACCACAAGACAGACTGAGACTCTCCAGGGACACAACAGCATTGTGAAGGCACTGACTGGGAGTGCAGTGAATTTCAGGCCACCACCCTCAGAACTGCCAGGTGAAGTTAGAACAGCCAGTAAGACTCATAAGGCATCAAACCAGACAGGTTTGTGAAGTTTTATTCTCAGTACACGAAGGGTGGTCCACACCATACTTTAATACACCATGATTCTGTATAGGAAAAAAAAAAAAAAGTTTAGTTATTCTTTATAATCACTGCCCTCAGACACTTCTCAGAATTCTGCTGTTTGGTCATTTAAATTACGTTTTCTTTTCCTATTTTTAGTATGAATCTCTCTCTAGCTACAGGGTTTTAAATTTCTCAGTATTGAACTGTATTTGTCAGTTCAGACAATTAGTCTATCCAAGTAATTTTGTACTATACTTCCTTTTTCTGTCAATTACTACTATTCCTCTCTGGTTTTTAGTATCATAAAATTTTGTCTCTCTACTGCACATCTCCTCGTCTGGGTCATTGCTTTACAAATTGAACAGAATTGCTTTAGTACTCATCCCTAGTCATTTGATTCCTCTGACCATTTATTTAAAACATTTTCTCTCTTGGAATTCCAAACCAGTAGGTCCTTACTGTAATGTATTCACCAACAAAAAGCATTCTTGCTCTCACAATCTGAAAGCAGGAAATAAGGCTTCATTTGCCATCTCTAATGGGAATGGCTTGGTTAACAGCCTGTGTAGTACTTTGAAAATGCAGTTGCAAATTAATGCATGGACATAGCATAACATGACCTTCTTTCATCAGCTTTTTGTTACCTCTTAAAAGAAAATTAAAACAAAGAACCAACAAATACTCGTTATGAACTCATTTTTTTCAAAAACATGCTGACTATACTTAATTAAATTACTGCTTGCTGTATAGTACCTGTGCTGGTTTTGTCTGAGATAATTTTCTTCACAATAGCTAGTATGGGACTATGTTTTGGATTTGTGCTGAAACCAGTGTTGATAATACAGGGATGCTTTTGTTATTGCTGAGCAGTGCTTACACAGGGTCAAGGCCTTTTCTGCTTCTCACATAACCCCACCAGGCAGGTAGGCTTGGAGTGCACAAGAAACTCGAAGGGGACACAGTCAGGACAACTGACTCCAACTGACCAAAGGGATATTCCATACTGATCAAAGGGATATTCCATACCATATGACATCATGTTCAGCATGTAAAGCTAGAAGAAGAGGGGATGTTTGGAGTGATGTCTTTCCAAGTAACTGCTATGCATGATGAAAGATGGCTGAACATCTGCCTGCCAATGAGAGTAAATGAATTTCTTGTTTTGCTTGTCTATGTGTCTTTCGCTTTACCTATTAAACTGTTTTTACATCAGCCCACAAGTCTTCTCACTTTTACTCTCCTGATTCTCTCCCCTATCCTGACATGGGGAGAGTGAGCGAGCATCTGTGCAGTGCTTAGATGCCAGCTGGGATTAATCAACAACAGTACTCTAAAGAATGTCATTGATTAGTGTTTTTGCTGTATTCACACTATAAAATTCTAGCCTAAATGTCCACTGTTACTTGAAGTTTCCTTAACTTCTTTTTAAAATGTAGATGGCATATAAGACTCTATTCCATTGGTTTCACCATCTACTTCCCAATGTACCTGTACAAAGATGTACTTTTTTTTTTAACCAATGCCAAACCATGTCTTCGAAGCAATCCCATTTTGGTGATAAAGAAAAAACAAAATCTAAAGGAAAGGACAATTTAGACAAACAGTCCCATCATTCAGTGCCTGGTGAAGTCAATCTGAGTTTCTGATGTTAAAGCTCCAGTTAAGTAGAGATCTCCTTGAGGAAGGTCTGCATGACTGCAAAGAGATTCTTTATGTATGTGCTGTTGGAAATATTTTGTTTCTATAGACCAAGTTGTAAAAGTTTCTTTTAGCCTTTTATTAATGGAGGCTTTTCATTATTTATTCTTCTGCATTTTCATCAGCTGAACTCATTTTGATTTCAACTGCTTAGTTTGTGGAATAGATTTGGCAGGAGATTAATGTGGCAAGTACTACCCATAGGTTTCCTTAAGGAGCTATCATCTCTACAAAGGTTGCAAACAATACGGAGTAGTCTTTAGACATTGATTTCCTTGCTGGTTTGCACAGTCAGGCATTGAATCTATCAAGAAGGCAAGAGGCTGAAAGAGGATAAATGCCACTTGCATCCTCACCATGCAGGTTAACTGGCTGCAAATGCAGCTATTGCTTCTCTTTTCCATGAGACATAGTATAAAGATGTTAATTTTAATACATTTATATTTTGTTCAATAGTGGCAGTACTAGTAAACTGCTATAATTTTTATGGTCTGTCATATAAGTTCCTACTTCATTTCACAGCTTGTGGCGGGCAAGAGCTTTCTTATTTGCACGTTGTCAAAACAGAGGAAAAATGTGCTTGAGAGCTTTGACTTGGGCTGACCACACCACTGGATTTCGCAAACTAATTTGTGTTCTTTGATAGCTAAAACCTCTCACTCTCTGGCATGACTGTTGCTTTTTGTTGTAATTGAACCTTTAGTAGTCAATATCACGTGTAAATCCAACAGTTTGTTAAACCAGCAAACACATTAAGGGAAAACAAGAAGTGCTTTTTTACTTGCCTGAAAACTGATAAATATTGTCCCTTTAAACTATAAGACAAGTTACAAGAAAAATAGTACATAAATCAAACCAAAGTAAATAAAAAACTCCAACAAACTCAAAAGTACATTCTTCCTGCTGCAGTCTCTTTTTTTTTTCTGCATCGCATTCTGAGTATATTATGTTCTGTAGGGGTGAGTGTAAAGGCAAGAGTACTCACTTTTTCTCCAACTTTAGCACCAAGAAATAAGAGTTACTGACAAACTCCAAACACTTCTGGTTCCTGAACAGAATTTCTCAATATTTTTATGTAAAGAACACCTAGACTTTTAGTTAAAAAAAAAGTAATCGTTACATGGTCTATTTACTTTGTAAATATTTTTTACAGATTGTGGAAAGAGTGAGACAAGAAAAATGCATAAAATGCTTTGTACCCTCATGAACCCAATTCTTCAGTTTTCCAGAGCCATAACCTAACTAGACATAGATCTATTCAAAAACAAATGAAGGGTACATCTACACTGTCAAATAACTCTGCACTCATATTTACCCTTGAACCTTGGTTTCTTTTTTTGAGTTAAGCAGTATGGATAGAATACTGCAGCAGATATTTTTTTACCCTCCTACAGTATTTTCCAACAACATCCTACCAAACTTTATCTCCTCAAATGCCATCACACTCCTTCATGTCAGACATTAGGCCAGTAGAAATATGCCTTCAGTTTCATGTTAAGAATACACCATTCTGATGAGCTGTGTTGCAATTTGAATTAGAAAAAAAAAAAAGCCACACATCAAAAGTGCTCTTTTTGCTTTAGAGTTTAAATTTGGGGCCCAGAGGAGGTGCAGAACCAACTCCTATACAGTGTGGATGTGTCCAGCCTGTGGGGGGAAGGTGAGGGGAGGGACGTGGACATCCTTGAGCAAGAGAACTTATCTCCACAAAGTTGTATTCCAGAGAATACCTTCCAAGAACAGGGCAGAAGCCCACTGATCAACCTTCTCAGCAGGGAGGGACATTTACTCGCCAGCTAAAAGGGCAATAGTGGTGTGTATATTAGGGTGGTGGTTTTTCTCTAATTTATTTCATTTTTTTCTTCTAGTAATCACTTTATAGTTCCCTTCCTACTTAGAAATTATTAACAGTGTGGAAAACCTCCGAGTCAGAAATAAGAGGTAGACCATCAGAAGAGCTCTTGGTAGACCAGGGAGCAAAGGGATAGGATTCACCTCATATTGCTGCCTTATGAGAGGCCATAAGCATAATTATCAGTTATAAGAACGTGTGTTTTGTCTCCCCCTACGAGAATGACTTAGTGAGTCACAGACTAGGGTGGTCAGCTGGGATCATCACACAGGGTCTCAGACTAGGAAAAAGCATGCAGCACAACATGGCAAGTGGGAGACACATGGGCTTTCATCTGGGTGCTGAGAGGTGAGGCCCATGCATGTAATTCTTACCCTTAGTGTGTAACACTATGGCAAGCTCAATGGCAGATGACAGATTTTGAAATATTTAAGAAACATATCATTAAATCTAACCAAGGAGCATTTTTAAGATACTCTATTTTGACATCATGTATAAAGGGATCATAGACTGATCTTGTTTTCTGTGGAATTGTCCTGGTTCAGCCAGGATAGGGTTAATTTTCACCAGGAGTTGCTATTCGATACCATGCTGACATCATGTCCGGTACTCAACGCGCGGGCAGGGCAGTCCCGGCTTTGTCTCAGCCGGGCTGCCTCGGTCTGTGTCTGCAGCTGTATCCACGCGGTCTGTACCTTTATACCTCTTGTTTTGTACATTGTTATCCCTGTTGCCGTTACTGTTGTTGTGATTGTTGCTTTTGCATCGCTGTATTAAATTCTCCTTATCTCAGCCCGCAGGGTTTGTATTTTGCTACCTCTCCCGTTCCCGTCCGGGGGGTGGGGAGGCAGCGGCCACGTGGTGCCCAGTCCCGGCAGGGTTTAAACCACCACAGGAATGTTACTTACTCCCAAGGGAGTATATTTACTGCATTAGCACTATTCTGCAGCCATCTGTGAGTTACTGATTAGACAGGATAGGTAAGAACTAAAAGGTATCTTTGGGATAATATAGGAACAAAAAAATGTCACCAAAACACTATTGTGTATTCCCTTTGGAAACATTCATTTAGGGCAATAACACTTCTTCAGGAGTGAGCAATGTTTTTCTAATTGCTTGTATTATCTCATTACCGGTGTTTCACAACAGGTAGTAGATGGATTGTAACTGGCAAATCTCTAAAGACTCCAGATAGAAGCAAAAACACACAAGAAAAAAAAATAATTTCAGTGATTACTTTCCAAGTCTTTAATAAAAGTAGTTAAGGCCTGATTTAAAAGCCTCCCTTCCGATGGTAATAGCCCATTTGTCAGATGTTATTATACAGTGATGGTAGTCATTGTGCAGTAAAATGCTTAGCATTTAGCACCAAATGCTGAGGATTTTTTCTAATTTTTTTTTCAGATGTATTATGGCAAGCAGTGAGTGTGTCTGAAGACTGGCTATCTAAGCCCAAAAGACATCAAGATTTAAAATAAATTTTCCAACTGCATTTACTTAGCTTTGAAAGGAAAGCTATGGCACATTAATAAATAAGGAATATGACTAAGTGCCAACAGGATATAACTCTTAAAATGAAAAGGATTTATATTAATTTTAAATAAATACTGAATTAATGTTTAACCCATTTAAGACCTTACCTTTGAGTTGAAACAGCCTTTCCCTTTTGACTGAAATGGGAATTTTATGAATGGATATGTTTCTCTGTAAATTCTAGCCTTTAGGTACACATTACATTATATTTAAATTTCTGTTTAAATTATATTCACCTATATTAAACTCTGGTGCCACAGAAACAAGCAAAGTATTACAAACCCTAAAAATCATGATAGGACCCAGAAGAAAACATCAAATATTTAAGCTATCTTATCTTTTTTACATTTATATTAGTGTTCAATCAAAGGAAGTCTAAAAGACTCAAATGTAAACACATTATAGGCATCAGAACTTAAGCAAGAGGAATCTCCTTTTCACTGTATTCAAAAAATTGGATCAAGTTCTGGCTTTTAGAGTAATATTTTCCAGGTGTCTTCTATGGAGTCTCATTACATCATTTTGTCAATGAGTCAGATCTTGTACTTGGTTTATTTATTTCTCTCCTTTCATAGAATATATGATGTGGAAATATAATTACTAGTGAATATATGTCAGAGAAAAATTACTGCTAGCCTTCTGTAAGGTGGCAGTGTCATAGTGTTTAAAATATCTGTGAATTTTTTTTGCATAAATTTACATTAAATTGGATCACAATCTAATAGTGATAAAAGATGCAAGACAAAATTTAGTTTTAGAACATGGAAATTGTAATACTTCCTTATTTACCTTTATTTTATTTGCAAATATCTTTATCTGAAATAACAAATAAATCAGTGCAATAGCAATAACTGTTTTGGAAAAAACTACAGATTTTATCAGCTGTTTCTCTATAAATAGCACGGATACTTGATGTTCAGTGCATGCAATGCAATAGACACCTCTCATCATTTACTTAGTGCAAGTCAAAGTCTTGTTCCCCAAAATCCTTACCTCCAATAATCAGTCTGAAGTATGTCCAATTTCCTGTGAAAAGTAACAACATATTCTGTATGAATGACAAGATGTGCACCTACTTGACAACGGAGGCATGCAAAAAAAAAAGGGAGTGTTATCATTGCATGGAAATAATAAACTGTTTTTTATTATTTTTTAACCAAAAATAATGAACCATGGTTAAAAATCAATAGAAGTCCTCTGTTATATCATTCTGTGGTTAGGATCCTCTGGGTGAAAATATTTGATTTTATTTGAGAAAATACTTTAGAAGTATGTTAGATTTATTTACCTATCTCATTGAAATTTGTCAAGAACTTACTATCTTATATTTATTCAAAATGTAAAACATTATTAATACAACATAAAATGTTTAATAGTTTTATTACTATAGAGTGTACTGGTTCATTGTTTTTAATATATTATCCTTAAGGAGTTTTCTCTCCATCATTATTTCTAATTTAGTCTTTAGTAATTAGCAGTAACAGATAGCTTGCTATCAAGAAACAGAAGTTCACACAAGAGCCATGTTTGGATTGGCTGCTGAAGGTGTGGAAGCAGTGTGTGATGGATGCACTTAACCACCCTCAACCAAACTCGCAGTAGTGTGGTACAGGGTCCAGAGCAGGTAAAGGCCAGAGCCACAACTGGGCCAAGAACTCCTCTAGGAAACCCACAAAAGAGCAGAGTGACCCAGTGAGCATCAGTGCATATGAGCTTGGGACAATGATCGTGTGATTAATGCGTGAATAGCGGGTGGCTTATCCAGGACTCATTTATAAAGGAATAAAATTGTGGGTACAAGGAGTCTCATGCATACCTTTCCCATTGCATACAATTTGACAAAGCCAATCAGTTTATCCCATAAGTGACCCTCCTTCAAGCTCTCCCTGTTAGGCAGTGTGGCTGCATGCCAATGATCTTCTTTTGAGCTGGGATGCTTCTCAAGATCGCTGAGATCCTTCCTTACACAAGACAATGAGACCCCTTGTTCGCAACAGATCCTCAGTAAGCAACTGATAGCGTGCTAAATAAATACTAATTAAATCCATGTATGCTTTAGACATAAACAATTGGGCAAGTCTGGGACTATGATTGGTTCCAGCCACACTTAGACTGCTCTCTGAGAAGGAATTTAGAAAGCAATGGGATCCATTCTGGAACTCATGACTAAACAGTAGTTTTTCATTGCCCTTTATAACCCTTCCACTAGATATAAACTGTTGACAAAGTCTGGGACTAAGATTAGGTCTAGCCACACCTAAACTCCATCAGGAGATTAGAAGGCAAAAATGTCCATTCTGCACCTTGTGACTCACTGGGACGCTCTCCCTTACCTTTTTTTCATCTCCGGAAGTTTCATTGCATCACCTTCATACATTTCTTCAGCACAAATGTTTACTAATGCTACATATATGCTGCTGGATGTGTCCACCACGGGATCACAAACGAAGAGGCCCTACACCAGCTTGTGTTCACCCTGCTCGTGGCTAGCCCTATCTATAGCAAGTTGGCTGCATGAAGACCTCATAGGTCTCAGCTTTGGTTCTCCTGGCTTGTACTGTGCTTTTGTTGCCGTAAAAAAAACTTGATGAGAGAGAGACTGGACGTTGTTTTCAGTTCAAAGTGTTTTAAATAGTTTGAAATAATCTGAGGATTGTGCTGCAGCTCAGTAGAGTTGTTTTCTGAAAATGTGAAGATGTGAATGTATTGCATAACCAACACATTGCCTGCGGGTTAGGTGATGCCATTTGAAGGTGCAAAGCCTACTGAGCTAGTACTGAAGGGCAGAGGGTGCAAAACCTGGGGCAATCTCATCCACACTGCTTACTTGGGATGGGTCACTTACACTTCCTATACTATCCAGGAGAAGATTTTAGTTTCTTCTAGACTGCCTTTTGCAAGGCAATACTCTTCGTTGGATATGTATCGGTACCATAACTAACTTAGCTGATTAAATTTACCCTGTCTGTATAGGTACTTATAGTTGAGGCACTAAAATGCTACTAAGCAACTTTATTTAGGCAAGAGTCTGACGATTTGGGACGACTTCTTCAATGTTACCTTTTAATCTCACTGTAAGCACAAGTGGTCTCAAAAAACATGAGATGCTTTGAAAAGCTAATAATTTATGTTAAGTACTTAATGGAAATACGGCATTTTTAAAATCTGCCTTTTACATACATGAGATATGCCACTGTTTCATTAACTATAACATGCTGATGGCATTACCCACTTACTTGCTGTATTGCGACTATAATATAGATGGTGATTATAAAGCAGCTTGGCCCCAACTGAGAAAAGCATCATTTCTCAGAAAGCCCTTTAGGCAGTCACTTAAAACTTATCCTGACTGGGGGTCACTGAAGTTTAGGAGAATGTCATCAGGACATAACTGTGGTGTTCCCATGTATTTAAGATGAAAGATTGCCTCTTAGGATGAAAGATAGCATTCCTTTGTACAGACAGCAGCATCCGGATTTCTTCTTTAAACTAGATGAAAATATAAGCACAAACTCAAAATCTAATCTCTGTTGGTGAATCCAATACTGTTACTCTCAAAGTAACGGACTCCTGTGATTCCTAAATTCCCATCATCCAAATATGGGATTCAATTTTCATCAAAGATGTTAAATACAAAGATTATTAGTTCTAGAAACATATTGTTAATTTCTTTTGATGACATAACATCTTTGGGTAAGATTTCCTTTTTATTTTTGACACACTGTATGTGCTTTGTGAGTTGTTTAGTGAGACAATAAAAGGTACAACCTTTAATTTCTTTTCTTCTGGACAAAACCAATTAATGCACTATACCTCCTGAAGAAAAGTGAATTGCAATACAGTATTGAATTTGCTGTCTCAGGAAACCCAATAGCAAGTCAAATATGTCACCCACTAGCACTCTGGAAAAATTTTCAAAAAATAATTTTGCATATGTTGAAGTGGTTTTCAAATGAAAAAACAAGCTAACTACTGTTCAAAAAGCTGGCTCATTCCGTTCTTGCTTATGTTTTCATTATTGCTAACATTACAGCCACAATACAGTGCTTCATTGTTTTCTAGTGCTTGATTTAATGTTAGTATATAAATCCCACTATCATCATAGTGTTACTTACATTTAATCTGAATTTAACAATGCTGCAGATTGTATTGTAAAGCTTGAAAAAGGTGGTGCACACTGCATTGAGATAAGACCATCATAAATTCATTACATAGCAAATTTTTAATGTTTGAGAATGAAAGTTATACCACAGTTTACAGCTATTACTGAATGTATCATGTTAGAGACTGAAATGATAATATCACCTTCTCAAGAATCTGAAATTGCAGCCTGAGATGTACACAATATTTCTCAACTTCCTTTCATCCTTTCAGATCTTTTAATTACTTTTCTGTGAAGGCAGAAGCTACCACAGAGACTCAAATACTTTATAATTATAGGCACTCTCATGTCTTTTCCAGGCAATCTCAAGCCATTTGCAGTTTATTCCCATGACTCACACAGAAGTTTCTGCAGCAAGTCCACATATGAAAACTGTAAAAACTATCAATGAAGTAATAGCTTTTGCCACTATGATACTAAATAGTATGCTTTGCCTCAATCCCTGAGTGAGAACAACCCTCATCACAGTTCTCAGCTATTCAAGATTGATGTCCAAATTCTCAGAGGGGTCTCTTTTTTAAAACTTCATTAATTCCTCCAAATGCCATATAACCATATAACCTGTTGGGACATAGATTTATTCACTTAGATCATTTAACTATTACACATGTGAGAAAAAAAAAAAATGGTTTTACAACACTGATAAAGAATCAAGCTGAAAAGACCAAGATGCTTTTCCTGTCATATTTCCTCTCTTAAAATGAAAAACTGAAATTTATCAATCCTCATGACTGAATAGATATCCATGTTTAGCAGCACACAGTATGAGGAAAGCAACAAACATATTGCTTCATCAGTCTGAAAGATATTTTCTTATACTGATTAAATATAGTTTCCAAGTTATTTTAGGTCCTGTGGCTTCCCTATCAAGCATATATCTATTGTAGTCCCTTCAATACAGAGAAACAATATGATTTCAGAAGACAATGGATTTTAGTCTCTTCTCTCAGGGCTTGAATTCTAAGTGAAAATCTAAAAATACATCCTTGATTCACTGAGATCTGTCTCCATTCTACAATTGTTAACCATTATCAGCAAGACTGTATTCTAGAAATAATATTAGGCTCCACTAAGCTAGGGCAGCCATAAATTCAGGCTACTTGAGTTCTTCAAGTGCAGTAGAATCACATATTTCTTCCCTCTGATACCATTAAACTTAAAATTATTTTGGTTATTATAAGTTTTCATAATTTATCAGTATATGTCATTATTTCAGAAGTATTGATTTCAAATATTTCATATAATAGTTGTATATTACTTCTATTATTTTCTATTAACTCGTATTGGTGATACCTGAATACTTTACAAACACAGTAAGATTTACCCTGGCAGCATACACAACTTTATCACAGAGCCACAGAATGTTAGGGATTAGAAGGGACCTCAAAAGACCATCTAGTCCAATCC
>VYZX01014197.1:20242-47871 GCA_013401335.1 Brachypteracias leptosomus | reverse complement strand
TATCTTCCCTACTGTTTTGTCTCTTTTTACTCAAGAAACTTCTTAAAGTCAAAAGCAGGAAGCATTTGAATTCTCACCATCATTTCCCTCCCCATATAACAGGCAGAGTTGTTTTTGCTAGAAATATCCATATTCTAAAATAGAAAAAAAGTCAAATTTCCCTGGAGTGCAGTATTTCTTTGCTTTATCACAAAGTATAGTGAATGGCATCTGTCCCCCTGAGGAAGGAAGTTTTCCCTCTTTCTGAAGCAGTCAGATACACATTGTACTGCAAACCATATTTTGTGATTATTACATGAAACAAGAAAAAACATCCTGATATGTATTCCGTTTCCCCAGGTGACTATCAAATGGCAGCCAACTGTAATTCACTGAGAAACTAGGGACAAAGGAGAAGTGCTTCTTCAGCAAGCAGGATAGTTCACGAGTTAAAGGGATGGCATGCATTTATAAGTGAGGATTTTGGCCTCAGTGGATGCTGACAACATTTTAGCAATATACTATTTCCAGCAGTACCATCCTTGATATTACAGGACTCTGCACAGTTCTAGAAGTAGTGAAGGAGCAAAGATTAAACCAGCATTTTATTGCTCAAATACTATGAAGTCTCACATGCAAGCACACGGAAAAAAAAAAAAACAAAACCCTCCAATGAAAGTTACAAGATGACCAAGAGCAACATCTTTTTTTTTGCCAGAAGAACAACTAAGGCAAAGTAATCTTTCCTGCCAACACTCTTTCCCAAGGCATTGCCCTTGGACAGCCCTGTCTGAAGCATCCTTTAATCCCTCTCCTCAGGACTGTGCTATGGCAGCAGACAACATACTAGACTGCAGCTTGAGATTCTCTGAGGCTTTTGCCCTAGGAAACAGCACAATTATCATCCAAAGAAAAATGCCACACTACCTGCTAACTACCCTTTGCTTTATCTGCAAGTTCTTGAACTACACAACCATTAAAATAAATGTAATCCTACCTCTTAAGAATGACTGGTTTAACCGCTCCTGCATCACAGTGCCAAACTCTGACTTTTTACCCAGTGCCATACAACCAAATCATGTATTTCCCTCTTCCCCCTCATACCTCACAAACACCATGCAAGGAATACCTCCATCCAAGCCAAGTTTTCCAATCTAATGAAAAAAACAAAAAAAAACAGAGAGAGAGAAGAAAAAAAACCCAAACAACAAAACCAAAAAGTGAAGAATTCCTCATGGTCTGAGTATTAAACTAAGCAAAAAATGCAGCATCAGGCTGATAAACCAATTTCCCCTGTTCCTAACTGAACTCCTAGACAAGTCTTGGCACTGTAGTCTCCCAAAAAATTGTTTTTCTGATATAGCTTGCCCCTTCACCGAGCTAGCTATTTAGAGGTCAGAATTATTAGAAGATATCTCCAACTGCTGGTTACTCAAGAATTAACCAAAAATTCTACCCAGTATATTTTTTTTTCTGAAGAAAGCTTCTTTAACCTGTCATCTTCAAAAGATTGTTTGCCTCATATATACTCTGATGGAAAGGATACTTGTAATCTGGGATGATGGTTCCCCCTATTTCTCTGGTTTATGGCTGTTTTACATATGTTATCTGCAAAACCGGAATGTTCCTTGTTTATTTACATTTTATTCTTACTGGAAGAGGAAAAATAACCAATAATTTCCATTGAACCTACTGTATTAGAAAATGAAAACATTACATGTAGCAGCTGTCAACATAGTTTAAAGAGGGTTTTTTCTGTTTTTTCTTGAAAAAACACTTTCAAGTCCAAAAGTCAGAAGATGAGAATTAATTCCTAAAATATTATCTCAGATATTGTAAAGGGAAACAAAACCTGTATCTTGCAGTTATTGCTATTTCCTATTAAGTTATGGAAGTAAAATTATACATATCCCAGAGGAAAAAAGTGACCAAGCTCTATTTAATTACTGGCTATTACTCTGGTCATGGAGAACATGAGGGTAAAGATCATCTGTATAAACCATAACTGTCATCCCTACCCGATCTTGTCAGCATCTCCAGATCTATAAGGCTTTCTGAAGCAAAAATCCTTTCCTCTCCAAATCAGACAAGTTCAGCTGATCATTTCACATTTACTCTAGGTCACATCACACACAACTTCATGCACCTGAACAGGTACTTGGCTGCTGACAGGAATTATAAATATTTCAGAGAGTAGTATAATACTTAAAGAAGTCACTAAGTCATGCCATGGTCTTGAACACAAGTAATGATGGTGTGCAGAGAGGACCTATGCAGGGTCAGACACCACAGCCTCCTAGAGATCCTCCCCAAGAGAAGCCCTGTGCAGCTATGAAATAGTCTTAACATTTTTTCACTTCAGTTTCTGACAACACATCAGCCCCAAAACACTCCCTGTGCAGTTCCTAAGTCCCACCTTGGCCTGCACTTGGAGGAATGATAGTGGGGATTTAGTGCAAAAGCACATTGACTCGTTTCGCCAATTACCTAGCTCAGCATAAAGGATACAGCTACCAGCAGCAGCATAAGCTTATTTTATTGTCTAATTCCAGCAGATACAAAAATGACATAACAGAGTTAACAACAAGGGGAATAAGCAGCGCAATAAGTGTAATCATAGTAGATGATATAACAGAAGAAGGAATAAGCCAAGTCAGAAAGTTGATCATAGTCATACAAAAGTCACTACAGTAATTGCTAGGAAGATAAATTGTCCTGTCTAGTTCCTTGTCCTGTCCCACTGTTGCTGTGGAGTCCCAGTTGCAGTGAGCAGTCAGGGGCCTTTCCAGTTACACGGAAGTCCTGCCTGATGTGTCCATCCATAGGTTGGCTTCCGAAGTCTCTGCTGCAAGCGGGACCAGCTTTTATACCATTGAATAAAAAACTCAGGTCGCATAGGCAACCTTAAAAACAACTTCAAAAGCAGGACACCTGGCATCTTTCCTCCTTATCAGGTTCCACCCAAGATCATCCAAACCTAGGAAAGAACTCAAAAAGGGGATATCTCTGTTTTGGTTTTAATCACACATTTCTCAGGATAACTATTTTCACAGCTAATCAGCTAGTTTCCCAGCAGAGAAAAATCCTTTGCTGGTTTCTGTCAAAAACACACTGTCTGGTTGTGAGAATCATCCATATGTCAACTTTAATTCAGAGCCAATTGCTCAGACCCCAGCACTTCACTCATAACACAAAAAGAAGCATTGACCATTATGTACAATGAGATGCTGGTATGAAGTCATACCGTAACTGTACAAGGAATATTACGCACAGATGGACACAAATATGCTAGATCTGGATTTAGAGATATTACTGAAAAGTGTAAGACCATTTCTAAATATTTAGAAAAACTTGGCAAATTTCTTTGTCTCCAGAGATTCTCTTGTAGTGTTGTAGCCTTGAGCAAAATCAGCATCCTCTGATTTTTACATTCACAGAAGAAAAGTGAGTGTGAAAATTCTGCTACATATAAATAAGGCAATATTGACTATGTCCTCTAAGTCTGGATAAAATTTATTATCTGCTATATCAGTATAGTAGCAAAAAAAGACCATCCTGATGTTGGCATAAGCTATTTTGAGGAATAAAAATAAATAAATTGGGCTATGAAGAATTGGAAATTTAGAAGGCAGGCTGTTCATCAAACTTGAAAAAGTTATTTAGTGACACACAATAAAACAAATAGCTTACATTCTCCAATTCCCCAGTTAATGTTTATTGATTAAGCTTTTGCCAGCAAAAGGCTATTAGCAGTGCATATGGACAAGTGCTTAAAACAAGTGTTGCAACACATTTGCATTGAGTGCAACCTCAGCAAGTTTGCAGATGATACCAACTAGGAGGTGCAGTTGATATGCCAGAGGGATGGGATGCCATCCAGAGGGACCTGGATAGGCTGGAGAGGTGGGCCCAGGTGAACCTTATGAGGTTCAACAAAGCCAAGTACAGGGTCCTGCACCTGGGCCGGGGTAACCAGCACTATCAGTATAGGCTGGGAGAGGATATACTGGAGAGCAGTCCTGTGGAAAGGGACTTTGGGGGTGCTGGTGGATGAAAAACTGGATATGAGCCACCAATGCGCAATCGCAGTCCAGAAGGCCAATCACATCCTGGGCTGCATCAAAAGAACTGCGGCCAGCAGATCAAGAGAGGTGATTCTGCCCCTCTACTCTGCCCTGGTGAGACCTCACCTGGAGTACTGCGTCCAGTTCTGGAGCTCCCAGCACAAGAAGGATGTGGACATATTAGAGTGTGTCCAGAGGAGGGCCACCAAAATGATCAGGGGAATGGAGCATGTCTCGTATGAAGACAGGCTGAGAGAGTTGGGGCTGTTCAGCCTGGAGAAGAGAAGGCTCTGAGGGGACCTTATAGTGACCTCCCAGTATCTGAAGGGGACCTACATAAAGGTGGGGGAAGATCTATTCACAAGGGTTTTTAATGATAGGACCAGGAGTAATGGTTTTAAGCTAGGAAAGGATAGACTTAGATTGGATATTATAAAAAAGTTCTTTAACATGAGGGTGATAAATCAGTGGAATGGGCTGCCCAAAGAGGTGGTGAAGGCCCCATCCCTGGAGTCATTCAAGGTCAGGCTTGATGGGGCTCTGAGCAGCCTGACCTAGGTAGAGATGTCCATACTTGTGTAGGGAGGTTGGACCAGATGACCTCTAGAGGTCCCTTCCAGCCTAAAACATTCTATGATTCTATGATATCTAACCATTTCTTCAGTGAAAAGCATTTACAAGGAATTGGTTTTCACTCTTTTGAGGGCTGAAAAAATGGGAGTTATTTGCAACAATGTGAGCAGAACAAATTGGAAAAAATGCTTTCTGTTTTATTGGGTTATAAAAACAAATCATTGTCAAAGTTTTGCAGAGGTACAGTTAGCATATTCAGCCTTACATTGTACTGAAAAAGTCATATTTCTATTTCTAGACTTCAGAGAAAGCTTTGGGAAAAAAATCTCTAGTGCATCAGAAATAGATATTGAATTAAAAGTACATTAATTGCATGCAGCATTCCATTTCTCGGTAACTATTTTGAAATTACGGTGCTTTTGAACATTAGCATTTCAGCAGCCATTCTAGCATGTTTTATTTCTGCAAAGCACAGTTTTCTTCCCAAATGAGTCAAGAAAAAAAAAATTACAATTATCAGACAGTTATATTATTGCTGTAAAGGAAATAACCAGCTGACTTCACTTATATCTAGTCAAAACAGAGCCCTAACCACCCTTCTTCACTTTCCACCTTTCAAAGAAAATGGGTTTAATAAACAGTAGGATGATGGTAATAAACTTTTACACAAACATATTTACAGTCATCTCTGGACATTGTCTTATGACCTCTGCTTAAAACAAATTGCAAGCTTTTGTCCCAACTAATTTTTATTTCTAATTGTACTTAGGGGCATGATATTTTTATCCACACTAAAAGTATTTTTGAATATAATTATTAGGGTCTGCAAAGCTAATTATAAAACAGGTACTCAATATTTGATATATAAACTTGCAAAGCCAAAGGAACAAATCCTGAAGAATTTTTGTATATCCCTACATAAAACCTCAGAAAATAACAACTTCCATTGTCCAGAGTCCACAAATATACATCTTTGGATAGAAAGAAGCTATCCAACAGTTTTCTACCAGATGAATTTTACTACAAGAATTGTTGTGTGTTATTGAATGTCTTTTTTGCAGAACTTGCAGTATTTCAGCTTAATATTCATTCAGAAAAAAAAAATACTGTTCTTTATTTGAATATATGTTGGATCATCATCAATATATTGTGAACAGCACATCCTAAAGGTCAGTATATTCAAGTAAGTGTAAAGGAAAGTCAGCTTTAAATAGTGAGAGAGCAGGAAGAGCCAGATGTGTACTAAAAAGACTTTTTTTAGAGTACAGAAGTATCTCAGGCACAAACTCTCAATAATACCTCAGATGTCATCCTGATGAACCTTTTGGGTTTTCCCCACCTTATATTAGAAAGGGCTATCACAAAAGATTTCTTGCTCAGAAAATAAGCATGAAAATTGGCTAGCACTGCGAGTTTTGCATTTTCAGCAGTATTCCAAACCTTTCTGCAAACTTACATTAAGTACAAATGATTACACAGAAAAGGAACCAAGTACTCTTGCCCAACTTCTCTCATCTCAAAGTCCTTGATAGAGTATTTTGTTATTTGATTAAAAAAACCCCCACATTAGTAAAGTTCAACCTATTAATATTTCTGCCCTCCCCCACCACCACCTGGGATTTGATTTCAGCTAATGTATGCACTTTTTAACAAAGGACAAGAAAGATACGCATATTAAGAGTTAAAATAGTTTTTCAGCGCATCAAAGAATTTGGCTATCTTAATTCTGAAAGTTTATCTTAAGGTTAATGGAAAAATATAATTTTGCAATCTCAAAAATATGCTCAGATGAAGCTTAAACTTTGCAGAACAGTAGGACTTATCCCCCCTACATTACAGCCACAAACATTTCCATTAAAGGCCACACCACCGATTAGAAACAGGACCTTAGCAACCAAGCTAGGTACTCCACATCAGACACTTCCTCCCCATTAGGTACAACATTCACAACATGCATGAAAACCATCTTTACTGTGCTTCTTAAAACAGCCTTGAGAGTCAGGCAACAGTGATGTGGAGATGACTAACAATGCCAAGACCACAGAGTGCCTACAGTTCACATGAGAGATCCCTGCAGCAGCCCTGGGTGAGGCTGGAGCCCATATCCTGGAAGACAATGCCTACAGAGGTGGGAACCAGGTACTACTTTCAGCTACGCACAACCTGAACAAAATGGAAATGTATCAACCATAAACCATCTTACCTTAGCTGTGACAGATGAGAGGAGAGATACACAGTGAACTCAGATGTACTTGTCTTTTCCCTGACATCCAACAGGCCAAAGACCTTGCCTATAGCCTGAACACTGCCACTTCAGGTGTCAATTCTAAAACTCCCATCTTCTGTTCTCTCAATAGCTAAACCTTCAGTTGCAGAGTGGCAAAGCAAGCTAGCAGCTTGCCCAGAAGGACTAGAGTAGCCACCAAGCTTTTATTTTTCAGGATGTGCTGTATGGCTGAAGCAGACTGCTCAGCCACTCACCTAACCAAGGCAAGCTGCAGACATTTCAGTCCCACCACCTCCTTCAAACAACCACAACCACCTACTCTGTTTCTACCCCTTTCTAGAAATCACCTGGTTATTTCCCAGCTGGATCTGATCACAAACAAAGCCAGCTGGCTCCCTTAGCCTCAAGTTCCACCTACTCCACAAAGCAGATAAACTGTTACATTTATAAACACAAAACAATGCATTTATAGGTTTGAACGTGTTTTATTATTATCTGCAGATGCTTTAATTCATAAAAACCTACCAACAGATAGGTGAAGGAAGTTCCCATGTTCCTATATGCATAAGGAAGTGAAGGAAACCAACCTGCAAGTCTTTTGGTGGACAGCAAAATACCCTTAGGAGGATTATCAGTTTTCACCTAAGACTTTCTTTGTTCTTTGCTGTCCTAGTTTCAGCTGGGGTAGAGTTAATTTTCTTCCTAGTAGCTGGTATAGTTTGGATTTAGTATGAGAATAATATTGATAAGACACTGATGGTTTTTAGTTGTTGTTAAATAGTGTTTATAAAAGTCAAGGACTTTTCAGCCTCTAATGCTCTGTCAGTGAGAAAGCTAGAGGGGCACAAGATGCTGGGAGGGGACACAACCAGAACATCTGACCCAAACTGGCCAAAGGAATATTCCATAACACATAACATCATGGCCCCTATATAACCTGGGAGGAAAGTTGGCCAGGGGCCACTGCTCAGGAATAGACTGGACATTGATCAGTGAGTGGTGAGCAGTTGCACTGTGCATCACTTGTTTTATATGTTCTAATTCTTTTATTATTATATTTTTGTTATTATTATTACCATTATTATTATTTTCTTCCTTTTCTGTCCTATTAAACTGTCTTTATCTCAACCCATGAGCTTTTTTTCCCATTCTCTACCCCATTCTGCTGAGAGGGGAGTGAGTGAGAGGGCTGGTGATTCTTAGTTGCCGGCTGAAGTTAAACCATGACATTTGCAAAGATAGTTTCATAAAAGTAATAGCACACAGATAGTGGTTAAAGTTCAAAGAAAGCAGTAGCTAAGCTCCTCACAGACAACAGGAATGAACTAATGAACCACTGGTAGCTTCTATATCAAATAAATCTTAAGATTATGGATGCAACAGATCTCCTGATCATATTTTTCTATTTCTTCTAAATACTCTAGGCTATTCTAAGGAAAAACAGCAAGAGCTGCCCTTAGGTGTATGAAAATTATTTTGAAAGGTTGACCCTACTAGATGTTAAGACTAAAGGTCAAGGAGTGGAATGGAGCCTGAAAAAGCAAAATGCATTCACAGCACAAGAATTACAGGGAAGAACACACCTCAGAAGGCATCTTTCTCTATGAGGGAGCAGATGAAGTTCTAATGCCTTTAGATGTATCCAAGGGTTTGCAAGATAGAAGACACAGAAAACACAAATGGACAGAGAGGAAAAAAATATGTAGAAAAGTGAACTTTTCTGGGAAACATATGAAAGAAAAACATTCAAAGCTCCATAGTGACAGTGGGAGCCCAGCATGTCCCAAAAAAGAGGGAAGGCATAGTGGTGAGTAATGCCAGGCAGAAAAATTGAAAAGTGGTTATCTATTGGGAAATGCCTGGATGCATAACTAAAGTATTTCAGAGTTACTGACAGTAAATTCCCCAGTCTTCTTGTCTTTGCAGAAAGGCAACTGTCACTAGAAGTTTTCCCTCCATTGTAAAAAACTGGAAGGCTGACTATAGTGAACAACCATGAACTTTACCAGCCTCAGATCTTGGGGATCTCATACAATATGCAACTGGTCAATATAAATCTATGTTTGATCATTATTTTTTTTTAGAAAGCATGCTAACCACCAGTACTTCCCCATGACAATCACACCACCACTTATAAAGTTATATTTAAATCTCTTGAAAAATAAAGGCATAGTCTAGTGATTTATTTAGAAAAATAACACAAAATAAACTTTTCCTATATTTTTTCAGCACAACATTTTACAGTTTCAAATTTATCAGAGCTTTGAAGGAGTATGCTTATTCAGGAACAGAGGAAAACATAGATTGGTAGGGGTACTCAAATATGATTTACATTTTTACAAGCCGAGAAACTAGGAAAAAAAAAAGTTACACATTTCCAGATATGTATCTTGGTGGCAAACCTGCTATTTAGAAAACAGGGACTTTAAAAGTCTCAAACACATTCATTCTATAGTCTGTATTCAAAGCAAATTCACCAAAGTCTTGCACAAACGAAGGTGAACAATCAGCCAGCTATAATTCATTCATTAATGATGCAAGAAGCTATTTCAGAGAGTGGGATCTTTAAAAGCCAATGCTGTCATGGAAAGATGCATTTATTTAGAAGCCATTAGAATATTTGTCTCATTTATTCTTCCATAGCTTCACCTGAGCTCAGTCTGTTTAAGAACAATGCAATCAGTCAAGTTGTTTAATAACGGAAGATTCAAAACCTTTTCAATAAATATGCTCCTAGGGCTTTTAATTTTCCAATGAAGTTTCCTAAATATGACTCAAAGCAGCAGAAAACAAGAAGACTCAAAGATGTTTAAGGAAATTTAATAATTTTAACTTAAACTAAATGTTATCTATCTTACGCAGTCTATTTACTTTTTAGTCAATCAGAACCACACACAAATATTTCTGTAAGGGAACCAGTAGCAGCTATTTAGTGCCAGGCTGGTTTGGAAATTTATCAATATCCTTCTGGATTAAGCAGGATAAGAGAAGGGGAGGAAGATTTTTTTCAAGGAGAAGTCCTTCTGTCTTAGTGGAATTCAGCACTTGGTGGAAGCAAGCAATGGCAAATACTGATCTAGACATAGAAAAAGTCATCTTGGTTTTATTTAGTCAAAATCAGCACAAATGTCATGAAAAGTGTAAAAAAACCTTAGAGCAAGAGAACACAGATACAAATGCATGTGTACCTTTTGACCACTGTGGCTGGTGGCTAGCTCCTTTAGCTATTGCTTCTCTACTGTTCGCCTCTTTTTCTACTCCTTCTCCATCACAGATCCTAAGTTTGTTTTGAATAAGATTATGTAGATACCTCCTATGTCCTTCTTAATGATGGATGTAATGACTTTTCCTTTTCTGTAGAAAATAGATCTAACTACTCATAAGATACAGATTGTTAGACCTGCTTTTTTTTACATCAAGGAGGAGGCAGATATTCACTTCAGCAAGTTATCATTAGTTTCAAAAATATCTTGAAGATGACAAAGACTGTCCTCAGTAAATATGACTGAGTACCACAGACTTCAGTGAATCTTCAACAAGTGTGAATCAGAACAAAATCAACCTACTTAGTGAGACAACGCTCTAGGGTAAAGATCAAAGTTGCTTGTGATCAAAATAATTCTGGCAGCCAATTAGCAGGGAATGAAGCTCTGGGTTTTCTAGGCAGGAGTCTGACTGAACAAAATGCTCTTAAGATAACCAAAGAGAAAGACTGTTGTAATATCAGAAGGTGTTATGGGACATTGTTTACTTCTTGCAGCTAACAATGCTTACATGTGCTCATTCCCAAGGATTTTGAAATGTCCGCATGTAAATTTAAGAGAGCAAAGGCATGGCTTCTTAGTACTGATAGTATGGAAGGGAAATTCTACATTTTAAGTGGGAATTTATTTTCCTCTATTCTCCCCAGCTGATATGGTACTTCGTATATTTACTAACTCTATTGTTATTTCATAGCTTGGAACCTTCCCTCTATAAAAAAGTAGCAAAATTGCTTACATAAATATGAGTGAGCTTCAAGAAGTAAGAAAGCCAAGAAGTTACCTCACCTACCAGTGCCTTTATTCTCTTTTTTGTTCTACTGTTTTATCTAATTAGGTGGGAACAAGGGATTGTTGCCTACTAGAAGTATCTGCAGTCCTTACACAGTAAACACTCCATCTTTAGTCAAGGTTTTCAAATACAACTTTAATAGAAATCATTCTGACAAAAAAATAAAAAGACAGAAAAAATAGAAGCAAATAGAAACACCAGAAGGAAAATTTAAAAAAAAAAAAAAATTATATACAAAAAGGATAGACATGAAGAAATACAGAAATGACACAACATGGCAGGAAAAACCCACCCAATAAACAAACAAAAGAGTAACAAATAGAGATAAGGCAACGTGTGTGGAAATTAGGAGAAAGTACAATACATTGGAACACAGCAGAAACCAGTCCATACCCTTTTCTTCAACTAAAATTGCTTCAGGTTGTATTGAAGTAAAACGAAATATATTTTTTCTCAACCAAATGCTGGCTTTTCCACTTCAGAGCTGAATCCTGTTACTGGCACTTTGGCATGTATTTAAGTAGACACTAGGGTGGTTTTTTGCCATTTTCAGAAGTCACAGAGTCAGTCATGCCACTAATTTTTTATCAGCATTGGCACATCTGTACAAGCACTGCTGACATCAATAGTTCTCATGATCACTATTTATGCAAAGCATTTGTCTTTGGGGAAAAAGATAGTCTTATTTTATTATTACTGAGCTGAGGGACATGGTTTAGTGGCAGGCAGTGCTAGGTTAATGGTTGGACTCGATGATCTTAAAAAAATTTTCCAACGTAAATGATTCTATGAGTTCTGAAGTTGTTTATATCAATGGTTTTCACACTACAGCATGGCTTTTAGCTTGAGGCATCAGACATATTTTAATGATGTGCTGAGTATGGGCACTACTACCTGAAGCTATCAGCATACTGTAGACCATTTAGCAATGTAATTAGCATTTCTTTCTTTTGTTAATCAAACTCATCCTTTTCTAGTTGCATACTGCTCTGTTACCAGCCTCTGTGTGTTTGTGTGCATGTGTGTAAGCATGATCATAGCAGCTGACAGAACAGCAGCACCCATCCAAGTGAAAAATACGATTTACAGAAAAGAAAAACATGCATTCCCAGAGAGAACAACCTTCCTAAAGAAGCAATCTGTTAAATGGAGTCACCTAGTAATTTAGCAGTGAAAATGATCAAGATTTCTCTAGTGGCTCTCTTCTAAAGGTTCCCTCAGACCTCTATATTGTTTTTCATAATTAAGAATAAATTTGATACTTATTAAGGGCTGACATATCTACCTAATATCTTAGGCAGTTATCGCTTTGGATGAATAACTGTATTGCATAGTCTCTAAACTTTAGAAAAATATGAAATATGGAGGACATCCTCCCTTTCAAAGGAAGGAGGAAAGCATAGGGATTTTGCCAGATTCTGTAGCTCTTTTCACCACATGAACATACACATTGATGCTTGGCTTGAGGAAAGCCACTAGAACCCCAGTGGCCAGCTGGAACAGAAGTTACTAAATCTAAGAAAGAGATATTAAACTTCTTGCTAACACAATCTAGTTGTAAATCAGGATATAAGCATCCTTGTCCTCCTTCTCAGCTGTGTGTCATTTTCAGTTCTCACTTTCTGGAAACACTGTAATGATTTTTTCTGGTAATGGTAAGTTTCATGGTTTTGTTCTGAGTAACTTGCCATTGCATTCTTCTTTTCCCGTGCATCATGAGACAAAAGCCATGCTCTTTAAAGTCTCAGTGTCTTTTTTGTTCTTGAGTTACCCACTGCTGTACATCTCCTTTCCCACACTGTCCATAAAAGTTGTTGCATTTCCTTTTTCCAAGAGGAAGTCTTGGCCTCTCCATTTTTCTTTGGAGAAGAGTAGCATACCATGCCCTGCCCCATATAGCATGCTAAAGCTGCCAAGAGGCATGCCTAAGCTTAATGCAATGATATCTGTAATGAGAGTAGGTTTGAATACATGGAGTGTAAGCATTATTTACAGAGAATATTTTCATGTTTTTCCCTGTCTAGATACACAGCAATGTGATACACGCATTTCATTAAGCAAAAATCGTCGGCTGTTTTCCTAAGCAGCAATCTTCATTCTCACTTAATAGACAGACTTTAAGAGAACTGAGAGTGTTTTAATTAAAGGATGCAAACAAATAGTCTGATTTTGAGAGATGCTGAGCACCTGGTATTGCAAAACGCATATGGTCTGTCACTGCCCCTGCTGAACTGCTCCACTGACTCTCATTAAAGGCACACCACAGCACTTTACTGTGATGGTTATGCAAGCCAGAGTCAATGAAGCTAAACTCCCTACTCTCAAGACACTATAATGTAAATAATAACATCATAACCCGTGTCATCTAACTGAAATTAGCCTGGCAACTGCATATCATATTTTATCCCAAATGTGAAGGTACTTATAGTGAAGTAGAAAAGGCAAGAACTGCGACGTATCAGTCCCTAGGTCATCCTGGGACTCAGCAACAGGTCCTAAAGATAGCTCTGATGTCAAATGCTGGCAGTTGCACTGCAGGTTCAGGAAGCTCCTTCTCACCTCTCTTGTCCACCAAGCCACTCATTGAGCCCCCCCACACTGCTCTGAGGGGGTTTTGCCCTTGAGCTGAGCCTGCTTCAAGTCTCTGTGTCACACTGTCAGTCTCCCTTCCCACCACACTATCTAGTCAGGATATACGCAATAGGCAAAATATGCTCAGAAAGGAGAGTGAAAGAGTAGAGAGATTTCAAAAGGGAGGAAGTTGGTCAACCAGAGCTCTTCTAAGAGGAGAGCAGTAAAAACAAAAAAAGCATGTGTAACCTCTGTGATGCTGAGTTCTTGCCCTGATAAGTGTCTTTGCCAAGGAGGAGCTTCTTCAAGACAGTATGTTCCTAGAGACTAAACAGCAACTTTTTTACTCACCTTTCATAAATCCAGTGGAAGGAAATCTCTTTTGGCAGCACTATCTGCCACATTAGTTTCTTACCTCAGTTTCAGCTGTTTTGTCATGTGCTTCATGTCTTTAGTTATGTCCACACAAACATGCTCAGGACCTCTTCACCCCTCAGAAAGCAAATGCATTGTGTTCAGGAGTGGATGAGACCAAGAGCATAGCAGGGCCCATTCTTATACCAACTGTAATAAATTCATTAAAACTTTTCTTTGTCCCCCCATCTTATGACTGACACACACTAATGGGATAACAGAATGGAAGTAAGGTAACAAGAAGGTATCAGGTAACAACAGAAGCAGCAAATAACAAGTTACAACATGTAACAGCTTGCTACCACACATAATTAGTTTCCAGTGGGATTTTCTTTGGGAGGGAGAGATTGATCAGCACTTGGTGTGTGCCCTCCTCTGAACTATGCCTGGGCATCATCTCAGAGCACTAGTTTTCACAGGCTACCATCATACCCATGAGTGTGATACAAACTAAACAGCATAGGCAATGGTATGTTCATGGTCAAGTCCTCCCTCTGATCCTGCTTTGTTTCCTGGAAAGATGTGGCTCTGTAAGTCTGCACAAGCATACCCCGAGCTGAGGAAGGAGAAGGAAATAATAGCTACTCATTAACATCCTAATCCACCTGCAGCACAAAAGTAGGAGCTTTACCACAGTATTCACCAGCACATATTATCCTCTCCCAGAACAAAAGCCTTTATTTTCTCAAACCCATGCCTGGAAAAGAGGAAGTATATGAGGAAAAGAACACAGTATCCTCACCTGATTAACCCCTAGGCCTGTGGATATGATCCAGGCAGAGAGGAAAGGCAACCATAAGCATGTCCCAGCCATCAAATTTACATTCATGAATGGGAAAGGATGAAGCAGCAGGGAACAACTAAAGCTTCTTAACATCCTTGGGAAGAGACATTCCAGAAAGAAACAGAGCCTGCAAACAAAGGAATGCCACACGGCAAATACAAATTATCCACCTGATTTATTGCACAAGGGAGGTTTAAATGTGATGAAAAAGCCACAGGCTTTCAGATGCATCAAGTCCGTAATGTCAAGAAGGGAAGAGGGCTTACAAAGGATGATGGCTTAAAAACCCACTCAAATCCTTCTTTCAGCCGGTACTTATCTGAGGCCATGTTTGCAGACAGAGAAAGAGGACAGCAACCTGGACTTCATGGCTGGATATGGGAATTTCAAACACCACGGTAAACGTATGATTCCCTGCCCCACTCTTCTCCCACACCAACTTTACACACCAGCTCATTATCATCTACCACACCAGCACTAGGGAGAAAGAACTGAAGCGCTGGAGAAGCCATTAGCTGCAATGCACAGGAAATAAGTAACCCCATAAGTCACTTCTCTCCCCGAGGCTCTGAATGCACTCCATGGCAGTGTTGCTTTTGTGACATACCCATCCCACTCTTTCCCCCCTCCCCTCTCTCCCTCTCCCCCGTCCCAAGGTGATAAATGCAAACAGCTGAAAAAGGCTGTCTTTTGAAGTGGAGGTGACTGTGACTCATGCCGATATTCATAGCCTTGCTGATGTCTTCAGATCAAGATTTCCTGATTTAGTTTGTGGACAATTTATAGTAAAATGGACAGAAATCCCTTTTGGGGTTCTCCTGACCAAAGACATACCTGGAGAATTGTCTCCAAACAAATTTCTGAGATGCTGGTGACTAAGTCTATCAGCTCAAGGAATAAGCTGGGGCTAGCATCATCACTGGTGATGAACATCGTTTGGAAACAAAAACTAGGGAATGTAATACTGAATTTGAGGAACACAATTATTTTATTGCTCTTCTAAGAAAATGTTTCTCTCTGCAACAAATCTCTCAGAGACTGAAATGCATGTCACAAAATTCAACAGTGTTCTGCCTCTGCAGCCCAGCCTCCACACCCATTTTTTATTTGCTTTTCATTTATCATTCAGACAATCCATTATTATTTGTGTTGCACATAGTGTCTTGGAGCCTGAGTCCAGGATCAAAAATTAAATGCAGTAGGTGTTGTGGAAACTCTAGGCAAAAAGATTGTCTCAAAAAACTTGAGTTCTAAGTACATAAGAAGTATGAGCCTTCTTCCTCCAGTAAATGTAGTGGCCCTATATGTAGCTACTACCTGTTCATTGACATTTTGGGTTTTTTTTCAAATGCAGGGGATTAAATAGCTTTATCTAAACTACTGCAAATATCACTTAAGCTAAGTAAAACTTCCCCACCATTGATTGACTTTCAGTTCAACACACACTTTTTCTAAACAAAAGTTTAAAACAATCTAGAAACATTTTTTCATAAGCCAAATAGCCAAGTGTGCTATAGAAGAGCTTGTTGAGGGGATAGAGCAGATATCAAAGGTGTAAATGTGTTCAAAAAATGTCTGCAGATACTCCTATTAAAAAAAAAAAAAAAAGATTCCTCAAGGTGATTACATACAAAGGCATAGCCAGTCTTTCAGACTTGTACTGCCTAAGCTTCAGCAAGATGAGAGGGTGTACCAGGACAAGAATCTCTCTGTGCTTGCCCAGGTCTTACACTCTTTTCCTGAGTACCCACTGCCAGGTATCCTCAGAGAGAACACTTAGATTTTCCTGCCTGACCCAGTATGACTGTTCCTATGTAAAAGAACACAACAAAAAATTTACTCTGAAAAATAAGCTTTAAATTGCTACCTGTTATAAACAAAACAGAAAAGCCCCTTCTTGCTACCACCAAAGCTATTGCTATGAGGCACACCAGCTGATCAAGATGTCACTACACTGAGTAGGGTGAAGCTTTGCTCCTGAAGTACAGTCTGAGGATGAGCCACATTTTGAAACTGAAAGAAAAAAACAAAGAACAAAGTAGGAGTGTGCAAACCTAAAGCAAATACCATAGGAAGTAAGAGGTCCTAAGGAGATATTTGAAGAACAAGCTGGAGAGAATACTTGCTCACACTGTGATAGCCAATGCCCTCACACACTGTTTTTAGAATTACTAGAGACTTTCTGCCACCATCAATGTCACTCAAACAGTCTCCCCTAGGAGAAAATCTCTGTAAAGGTTTATAGACACTGCTGAAAAATTATATACTAAATTGCCAGTTCTAGAGAGGCATTTTCACATTCCTGATAGGCTGAGTGTAATGGCATCAATCTGAAGCCAGATGCAGACCATAGAACAAACACTGGTTAGTCATAAACAGTCTTACTCATCAGAAGCAGTGGACAGAGCAGGATCATTTTGCTTAACCTCTGCTATTTCTAAGGTCACTTGTGGTATAATTAAAACTTCATTCATTAATTCAAACAATAGCAGAAGATACATGTGACTGGCAGCTGAGGGAGGAAAAGATTGTATTGACTAGTGCCAAAACCTGCAGAAGAAAAACCTGTGTTCAGCTCATATAAAACTAGAACTTAAAAAGCCTGCAGAAGACAAGTCCTAGGCAGCCACCTAAGAACCTGGCAGACACCAAACGATCCAGGGAGACTGCCTCTAATTAGACTGATGAAACTACAATATGGCTGTGTGATGCAGGTAGTTGTTAGAGCGGGTATCTATAAAGGTTTTCCTTTGCCTTTTTGCGCCATCAAAGGCATAAATGAACTTCTAGCACCTTCAGTCTTTTAAAGGTTTTGTGGAATAAAAGTTTGCAACAATAGGGGCTCATTTTACTGAAACACGTTTTTGTTTGCTCAAAGAACTTGTATAAACAGAGATCCAAGCAAACAATAAACATCATGAGCTGAAGGAAAGGGTATGTATGGTTTACTAATTAGCATCCAGGATTACTTAGTACCAAGGCAAAGTATGCATCAGAAAAGTTAATTGCACATAGTGCGCGAAGAGGAATTCAAAGCACTGCTTGCAAGTAGTCCACCTGTGTGGTTCTCAGCCTCCTCATTTGATGGGCTAGAAGCAACACTGAAACGTGTTGAAGTCCAGTGCTGAGTGCTGAGAAGAGGGAGAGAGAGGGCACTGGATAGGTGTGCAACTGTTGGGAGGCGCTGCAGAGGCTGGGGCTCAGCCTAGGAACAGCAGGTCAGTTACCTCCCATGCATGCCTAAGCACATCACTACGGTGTCGCTCACTTCAAAATCTCCTGGTCCAAATATATGACTCTGCTCTTTTGTCTTTGCAGAACAACTGAGCACATGCTTGTCCACCTCTGCATCGTATTATGTGCACATAATTCACCTTTTCTCACAGCCAGGTCGTAACATCTTGGAGGAGGCTAACGGTCTCATCCGTGAGCACGCACTTCTGAGGACCCCAAACCCCACAGACATCGGGTGCCTGAAACAGACCTTCCCCTTCTTCCCCCGACAAGGCAGAGACTGAAAAGACGACGACTAGGCAGCATCTTCTCCATCCAATTTAGGATGCACCAGGGCCCTCCTGAGGGCTCGCGCGGCTCCTCCCAGCCCCCGGCCGGCTCGGAGACCCGAGAAGGTGGCACAAGTGCAGGGCAGCCCCGGCAAGGGACTCCTGCCGCTCCCTGCGCTGTTAGCCGGGGAGGGGGTGTGGGGGAGCATCCCTCCCCGGGGCACATCGCCCCGGTGCTGGGGAGACCACCCGGCAGGTAGGCGCATCCCCGGCGGCGGCCCGGGAGCCGCGGGCAGCGCGGGCGGAGAATTGCCGAGCATCTCCGGGCACCGCCGGGCACCGCCTTTCCGCCTCCCGGCGTCCTCCCGCGGCGGCGACCGCCCCGCCCCGGAGGCTCCCGCGACGCGCGCAAGTTGCACGGCGGCAGCGGGGCGCGGAACCGCCTCGCCCGCAGTCCTCTGGGCAGGGGAGACTTCGGGGCGGTGCCAGAGTTTACCCGGCCGGCTGGTGCCTCCCGTTTCCTTCCTTCTCTCCTTCCCCTCATCGGGTTGTCTTCTTCTTTTTTCATTTTTGGCGGGGGGAGAGGTGGCTGCGGAGGAAGCGCTTTGCTCTCCGCGCTCCGGAGCCGGCGCCTGCCGCGGTGCGGATGCGTATGGACGAGTCCTCGTGAAAACAGCTCCAGACGTTTCCAAAAAAAACCTAAACAAACCATCCACTTGGATAATGAAAACGGTAAAACCAGCTAACTTTTCTTTATCTTGCTTGCTGTGTGTCTATATATGTAGATATTTATGGTTTATCTGGCTTCATTTCGTCATCCTTTGGTTTTCGTTAATTGGCTTCTCTTGTGCTGCCGGAGAACTTGAAATATTGGGGTTTTGAACAGAGTAGAACTCTGTTTCTGCTTTATTCTAAAGTTGGACTGAGGAATGTAAACCTTCCTAGTTCATACTTGCCTTAAAAATTTGTTTACTTGTTTTATTAACTGGATGTAGCTGAGATTTCATGTGGCAACATCCCCTTGAGTTTGCTTTTCCTTAGTTTAATTTTTGTTGATGCTATCTAATATGGCATAGATGTATGTATGCTACACACATGCAATCCTGTATGCTGATTGATTTTGTGTGCTGGCATTCACATTTGAAAATCCAAGTAGACTTTGAATCTCTTTGGTTTATGATGTTAACAAGTGAACTGCTGTCTGTTTTCATCCTAATTCAACTTGTGGATCCTGCCAAGACAAGGTCACTCAAACTAAATCAAGAGGTATTTCTCAGCCCTGTCATTATATAGCTTCCATTTGTGTGATAGAAACATGCTATGGTTCATACAGTTTCTACAATTTGTATAGCTTCTTAATCTGGTAGGCTTTTGTTTGAGAGGTTATTAGTTTTATACAGTCACTGCTTTATGAGACTGGGCAACCCCAGGCTTTTGCTACATTGTGAAAACCAACTTTAGGAGATTATGTGTCTTTCTTTTGTTAGATAGTACATTTTCATGGACATTTATGCTCTTTACCATTACCTATTCGTCTTGGAGTAGTAACCCAGCAAACACTTACCTGAGAAAAATAAAATTGAGGTCAGTTAAAAAAAATAAATCAGTGTATACATGGATAAAAGACTGCCTTATTCTCATAAAAGAAGAGAAAATGAGAGTATCAGTTGCATAACTGGTAAAAATGACTGACGTGAACTTTGCTGTAAAATATGAGCTAAATTTCCAAGTTTAACTCAGGAAAAACTTACTTTCGTGTAGACTCTGTTGCTCTTCATTGATTTTGTTTCTTTCCTTTCTGAGAAGTAATTCGTGTATTGATCTACCCATGCGTACATACATGTGCATATACCCCTGTATGGGCACACATACCAACCTGAGAGTGTCCAAGCACAGGACCTGTGATTCTAGTTTTGGAGTCACAGATAACTACAAAAAATTGTGGAAAAAGGAAAAAAAAAATTTCAACATTTACTTTGGGGCATATATTTTAGGGACCTTACCTTTGAGACTGGTCTCAGTAGTCAAAGAGAGACAGGACCCCACATGCCCTTCAAAGTGCCTAGTATATGCTTCTGCTCTAAACTGCTACTTGCTGCAATTATCTCTCTGAATTCATCTTCCATAACCTTATGTTCATTCACCATTTATCTTGTTAGTGTTGAAAATGAGATAAGGTATGCATTTGTTGGTTATTGCCAGTCTGCTAAATATTAAGATCAGTTGATCCAAGAGATAAATATTTTGCTTAGGGGCTAAAAATAATCTTTGTTCAGAACATACAAACTGCTGTGTGCTGACACTGCACTCTTAACTTTCTGCAGTGTTGCATTAAATGGGAAGATGGAAGTAGGGGGCATTGTTTCTCCTGCACACAGGAGATCAGTGGTTAAGTTACTGGTCAGCAGCGCTGCCCAAAGCATTAGGACCTCTGGGGAATATTACTGTTTCTGAACACCACAAGAAGTACAGCAGTGACCTTTGCATCAGGTTGTTTTAAGGTATTGTAAGTATATTACTCTTGGTACCTCTGCCTCTTAGCAATTACCATTCATTACCAGAAGGCGTGATAGTGCCATCTTTCTTTGGTGTGATTTCTGCCAAGTCCAGATTTCTGCCAAGCCTGCCATAAATATCTGGAAGCTTCTTCATTTTGATTGTGGAGACTGAAGTGCTTGGAGTGCCAAAGGAGAGGAAAAAAAGGTAATTAACTCCAAGCCATTTTGAAATGTTAATGCAATAACAAAAATAGACAGAAAGTCTACTGTCTTCTGACAGTAAGTCAGAAATTCTGCTTTCTTAAGGAGACATTAATCAAGTCTATGTTGGTTTTTTTTTATTTTTCCCAGAAGTTTTGGACTCCACATTTCTCATTGCCTTCAGTGAAACTTGATTTCCTTACCATTTTCCTTGCAGAATTCCTCCTCCTTCCTTCCCCACTGTGAGCTCCAAATTACCTGTTTTTTTTTCATCCAGGCAGCAAATGAAAGGGCTAAGAGAATGCATTCAGGTAGGAGGCATTCACTGCTTGTAGAATCTGACTTTTCAATACTAAGATTCCTCTTGAGTTGAGGTTACTGACAAAAAGGGCTTACGCTGCACATGACATCTCTCAAGGGCTCATGGCATTTTGTGCCAATACCACGTCTGAGGATGACATACCACTATTTTAGTGTTTAAGAGGGCATAAATTATTCAAATTCAGATACTTTTAATAATTTACTGATACACAGCTGTAAGAAGTTACAATTGAAGTTATTGAATCTGAAAGAGTAACAACTTTTAGCCCAAATTTCCTTTAAGTTATTAACTGGAAAAAGCCATATATACCGCTAGTTTCAGTGACTTGCCCATAGTATTAGTCTTTCACTCAGAAACAAGGAGGAAAACGTATACCTTCAAAACTAAAGAGAATTTTACTTGAAATCAGTTTTTATACCCTTGTCATTTAAATGACTAATCTCCACCACTGGGTGTCCATTTAACCTGTGAGATAACTTTAGAAATTTTTGGAGGCAATTTGTACTATAGGATCTTAAATAATTAACACTTAGGTATGCAATATAATGCATTTATATGTGATGGGTTGTATCTCTTGGCTTTGGATGCTTTTTTTTTCCCCCCTAATGTTACATTCTAGCCTGAAGGGTTTCTCTGTAATTTATTCTCACAAACAAAGGTTACAGACTCTCTAATTCAAGCTTTAACTGTTATGGCATTTTCATACAAATGCTCATTTACTTTGTCATAGCATTTAGCAAAAAGGATCAGAGAATGTGATCCATTATTCTAAAACTATTGTGTGAAGACGCAATTCTATCAAAAATGTGTCCCCTGGTTATATTTTTTTGCAAACTAATTACATACATCAAACATAATGTTGCCCTCTACATTATGTTTGCAAATGTAATAAAGTTGTAGAAGTTTCAATGCAAGAACAAAACAAAGTATTTTTTCAGTTGACATTTGACATCCATGGTGGGAAAATTGCACAAGGCAGTTCCTCCTAGCAGAGAAGCAAGTCCTTCAGTGTATACACTTCACATTTTAATTAAAACCAGGGTTCATCTCAGAAAATGTTGGGAATCTGTATTATATATATTGAATTTCAAGTGTTACTTTCATGATGGTTCATCTTACAAATCAGTGATGGAGTAAGAGAACGGAAATGGTGGTCATTTCCTTCACACTCTCTTCATGTCCTCAGTTCTCCTGCAGTTCACAGAATCACAGAGGGAAGTCCTGGAAGAAAATCACATGGGAGTACAGTAAACTGTGCAGACCTAGACATCCTAAGAATTGACTAAATACTTTTGAGTTTCCGTTGCCTACAGCAGGAGTGTATCACATCCTAATTTGGGAGGCTTACTTGGAAATGGAAGAGTTATGAAACTAGGTTTGTCTCTTATAGCTGCTCATCTCTGTGTATGCATTTGCAGGTTTTCTGCAGGACAGAGACAGAGAGCTTGAAACTAAAGGCTGGATAGCTAGTTTTAAGTAGCAAACAGGGCTTGCTCTATCATGAAGCGTCAACAGCTCAGCACTACAAAAAGCCCAATCTAAGGACTTCCACACCACTGGCTTCATCGAAAAATGACAGGATTTCTATAAAGCACTAGTTGCGATACTGTGTCTTGAAAAACTGCATCAGCATACAAGCAAGTAGCCTTGTTGAATACGTTTAAGCATTGTTTCTTCTTGTCAAAACGCAAGCTGAATTTTGAGATTTTTGAGTGGCAAGCAGCCCCAAATGGAAGATAGGGCTTATCAAAGTGAAAAAATGACCTAGAAAAATCTTGGGCCCAATTCATTGCATCACTCCACTCTGTTAAATGGCAGTATTACTTTTTCAGGCTTTGGCTGATCTGGGGGTTTTTGTTGGTGGAAAACAGAAAGGTTTGATGGCAAAAGCATCCAGAAAGAATTGGCAAGTTAGCTGGCCTGCATACAAACACAGCAGTTATGCCTTAGGTGCTAAACAGATAAAAAGTCATTTTTTGCCACAGGGAATATTGGATTGTAGTGATAGCTTATTAATAAGACTGTTACTATGAGGTACAAAGAGAGGCTATGGTGATCTAGCTACCTACTTGTATATATAAGTGTGTGTGTGCGTGCGCGCTTATAGGTGTATGTGCACACACATACCAATTTCAGGGAGGCCACATATAAAACCCATGAGAATGAATAAAAACTTGCAATGAATTATGAAGGAACATCAGGAATGTGACCTGCTGGAGAAAGAGGAAAGCAGAGCAGAAATGAAAACTAAGAGTTACAGAAAGGTCTGATCCATTATGTAAATTTTGTACACTGTAGATGAGAAGGACTGGAACTAGCTTACCTAACCCAGTAAAGCCACTGCTTGTGCAGAGGTGGTTAGATTTTGATGGATGTTTTACGATAACACAAACCCAGGAATTCCTCCAAAGTGTACTTTGTACCTATTGAAGTGTGATTGCATTTGGCAGCTTCTCTTGACTTGGGAACTTCTGAACTCTGTTGCTATAAGTCACAATCAAAAAGAGGATAATTTTAGAAACTTTTGACCTTCAAAGTAGAATTTATGAGCACTTAATTACAGTATCTGTAAGGGTGTAGTCATGTCTGCAATAACTATTATGGGCAAACACACAATAGTCAGGTTCTTCTCTCTTTTTCATAGTAGCGAGAATAAAAATTTATTTTATTCAAGTTTAATACATTTTCCCCATAGTAACTATTCCTTCCTGGAGTGGTGTGTAGTTGCTTCCTACAGCAGCTGAAGGAAATGATTAGAACAATTGGCTTGGGTCTTTTCATGGACAGGAATGCCAAATGTTCTCTCCCTATTGCTTCCTACCTCTGACAGAGGACAGAATGCTCAGTGAATCACAAAGTCAGCAGCATAGTATGACTTCAGCATCACATTGCATCTTCTCTCCTTCTTCTCTCTCCCCTAGTCTCACCATCTTTCTTAGCTCACAGCAGCTAGGCTTCAGACAGACCACACTCTCCCCAGCCTCAGCTGTCTGTATTTCCTGGTCTTTTGAATTCCTGGATTGCACTCACATGAAAGCACTAACACTGTCCTGACTGAAAAACTTTCTGTGGGCAGTAGTAATCATTGTGACTGTTGGTTTTCCCCAACTCCAGAAGCCAGTGTGCATAACACTTATTGCAGGGCTGCTGCAATATATAAAAACCAAGCATTTTCCAGTTTTAAGTGCAGATTATTTCTTTGTATCATAATCACATTTATTGATCTCTAGATATATAGATTTGGGCCATAATTGATCTTTTGCAAGCAAAAGTGATCCCTCCTCTGGAAGAAAAGGAACATATCCCTGTCCTTTTATCTAGCATAAACATTAAATCTATTCAGTTTATTTGTACTGAGATTATCTATGAAGTTCAGTACAGAAAAAAGTAGCTATCAGTACTCATTTTCCTATCCTCAGCTTTGTGGTAGATTATAAAAGATCAGCATGGCTTGGGCAAACCACTGTAGTAGGCGGTGATGGAGCCCACAGAGCACAAGTTTCCTAACTCCCTGTGATGACTTTGGTTCACTGAGTCACTGACAAGAAGTGGGTGCTCTGAAACCAAAAGAGAGACAACTGAAACAGAGATATCTATTATCAAAGTGATATCTGAGAGAGATTTCAGGCCATGGTTTATTAGTATCTCAGCCACTAGAAGATGTAGGCAAACTTGGACCACAACTATTTTGTTTACAGATGCAGCCCAGTCAGTTATCATAGTATCTTCCTCCAACTGCTGTTATAATAAATCCCAGGACAAGCTTCTGACATTGCCACAGACACACAGCAATAAATGTGGCTTGAGTGAAAATATTA
This sequence comes from Brachypteracias leptosomus, assembly GCA_013401335.1. Classification (NCBI taxonomy): domain Eukaryota; kingdom Metazoa; phylum Chordata; class Aves; order Coraciiformes; family Brachypteraciidae; genus Brachypteracias; species Brachypteracias leptosomus. Next base: position 22,864 of record VYZX01014197.1, on the reverse strand, counting down.
GGAGTGTGTACCACTGTCTGAAAAGCTTGACTCAGAAAACAGGTTTTAATAACTCACTAAAACAAATACTGCCAAGTTGTAAGGCTTACACCACTTACAGTTGTCCAGGGTGTAATGTTTTAATTAATAGTTTAGTATTTAATTATTCATTAACAGTTTAGCTGAGGGAATAACTTGTACACTTGGTAAGTGTGCAGGTGATACCAGGTTGAGAAGGAATGCAAATGGGTTGAATAACTGAGTTATAATTCAAAGTTGTTTTAAGAAATGTAGTTCAACAGAACAAGTATCAAGGGTACTGTTGGGCGGGAACAGCCAAGAGTGCAAATACAACAGTGGAAATGACTGACCGGGCATGTCAGCAGGAGCTGATTCACGTTCAGGTGATGTAATCGGTGGATCCTTCTTGAAAAACTGCTACGTGGCCATCCACATCCTGAATCTGGGCATGCAGGGAACAGAGAAAGAGCAGGGCTGCTCTGCAGTGGGGATGTGCTGGGAGCTGAGGTGACTCCAGCACAGGCACTGCCTCACCAAGGGAGCACAGCCAAGCGCAGGTCCACAGAGCCAAGTGCTGGTAATGGGACCCATCAGCAGCCCCAGTATAGTGAGGGGATGAACCAGGGCCAGGGGCGACCCGAGGTTGCAGCCAGGAACTAAAAAATGACATGACGTTATTTAATGACATAGAAAAAAATCCAAATGCACCAAATAAAGCAAGCAAATAATGTAATTATTCATTCAAGAAAACAGAGAAGTCAGACTTTAGAAATCTAATAGCATTTTGGTCTCTGTGAAAGAAGCATTTAAGGCTGTTGATTTCTTTCCTAGGGAAATGACTTCCATTCTATCCTCTCTAATGCCTGTATCTACATAAACAATAATCTACATTGGGTTTGCCCAACATAATGGCATCATTACCATCTCTTCTGCACAAAAATTTTTACATTAAGGTTATAAATTAAGCTTATTCTCATTCTGTCTTTAACTGAAGGCTTTTAATTTTTTTTTTCCAGCCAACCCTTACTCTTCTCAGGGACTGTACTGCAGGTCTTATTATGAAGTTACCTTAAGATTGACATTTGCCAGTGGCAAAAAGGGCCCCTGCTGTTTTGGAAAAGATGGAATGTGTTTCTTTTCATCTAGACCCAAAGCCTTGGGTGGTTGTGGGGGTTTGGTGGTTTTGTTTGTTGGTTTGGGTTTTTAAATTAATATTTTTTAAATGTTTATATGTAGCATAAACAATCATTTTCTCTTAATAACAAAGATCAGTGGGTATGTCCACACTCACACTTCCCCAATTTGCTATTAAGTCCCTATCTCTTGATCATCCAAACTGTATTGATGTTAGTTTGTTTGGACCCTGTTATAGAACAAACCAATCAGTTTCCTCCAAGACAAAAGCCAGGTGTGTATTTGGAGGTGATTTCCTGAGAAGACCACTTCAAAATAAGCACTATAGCTGAGACCATACCCAGACTTGGATTCTTCTGTCCTACATAGTATTTTCTAGTGCACTCCCAGCCCTTAAGGGCTCACAAGCCCTCATGCCATGTCCAAGGATATGCAACATATCTTCTCCTTGGTATTATGCTATCAAACTACCATTCCACTGGGTCAGCCTTCACATCAATTCAGGTATTTAGAACCATAAAACCTCGAAAATATAATGCCTTTCAGCCACTAGGACTTGTGGTAGTTACCATGCAGTGAGGACACAGCTGTCTGCACCCCTCTAAATGGAGATAACATGCTTAAGTTTGTCTTCTGCCCACAATATACTAGGGGACAAGGATCTTTCAGCAGTAGAGACATCTTTTCTGGTTTAGATATTGGTTGTTTTAGATAGCTTGGTTCAGGCTTAAGTTTTTTGTTTTCATTTCAGATTTTGACAATGGCCTAATGACACTAAGTTTTCTCCTTGAGGACCCAGGAAACTACAGGCCAGTCAGGCTCACCTTCATCCCAGAAAAGGTGATGGAACAGCTCTTTCTGGAGGTCATCTCTAAGTATGTGGAGGAAAAGAAGGTTATCAGAAGTAGCCAGCATGGATTCGCCAAGGGGAAATCATACTTTACCAATCTGATAGCCTTCTATGATGGCATGACTGGCTGGGTAGATGAGGGGAGAGCAGTGGGTGTTGTCTACCTCAACTTCAGCTAGGCTTTTGACGCCATCTCCCACAACATCCTCATAGGTAAACCTAGGAAACATGGGTTAGACGAGTGGACAGTGAGACGGATTGAGAACTGCCTGAATGACAGAGCTCAGAGGGTTGTGATCAGTGGCACAGTCTAGTTGGAGGCCTGCAGCTAGTGGAGTTCCTCAGGTGTCAGTACTAGGTCCAATCTTGTTCAACATCTTCATCAATGACCTGGATGAAGGGACAGAGCATACCCTTAGCAAATTTGCTGATGATACAAGACTGGGAGGGGTGGCTGACACACCAGCAAGATCTTAATAGGCTGGAGAGTTGGGCAGAGGGGAACCTTATGAAGTTAACAAAGGCATGTGTAGGGTCCTGCACCTGGGGAGGAATAGCCCTAATTATCAGTACAAGTCAGGGATTGACCTACTGGAAAGCAGCTCTGTGGAGAAGGACCTGGAAGTCCTGGTGGACAA
>VYZX01014197.1:4550-15892 GCA_013401335.1 Brachypteracias leptosomus | reverse complement strand
AAAGATAAGAAAGCAAATAATATTTTTCTGATCTGGATGCATTTGTCTGCTGAAGTCTGACTTCCAGCATGTATCAAAGAGGTATGTAACCAAGAAAGAGAGGGGACAGTACATGTATCTTTACTTCTTTCATAAACCTGTGAGGCACCTTGGTAGAAGTGGCACAGGAATCTAGATTGAAATTCAATGCAACAGCATAGAGCTTCAGTTAAATGCAGACTGGCAAAGACAGGTGTTGAAAATACATACAGGATATACATATATACATATAGCTCCATTCATATAGGAAGGATCACTGTAAACATCAGGAGCTGTTTTAATTCATCAGTTTACTTAGTTTTTACTGCCAATTCTTTTCATAAAAGCAATACTTATTCTAGGTGTGACCAAATCATTTGTTCCCTTAACTGTTATTGAGAAAACTACTTTTACAATGTTGTAATTTTGTGATGTCTTTTCTGTATACCTAACGTGTACTACACCTGCGACTAAATGATTTTTACTGTCTCAATTTTATTGAGACAATATTGTGTAGACTTCTTTGACAGTAACTTGACATAAGGCTTTGTCTTTTGAGTCCAAACATATTTACCTTCTGGAAACTCATTCATTTAATCTAGAGAAACATAGATCATTTGAAGAATGATACCATTACATGGTCAGCCTGAAAATTAAGCCATTTATATAAGAGGTTTGCTCTTGTACAGCAGTAGGTATGAGTCACTGACCTAAGAACTCAAAGCATTGCAGGGATATTAAGAACATAAAAATAAAGATTTTAATAAATTGGTTAAATAATAAAAGACGACAGGAAATAAAAGACTTGTTTGTCATGACTGAAACAGAAAGCTTCTTTCTGTGGTAATGAGAACAGATCATACCTCTCATGTTCCCTGTTACAAATCTTCTGGACAACACCTGTCAAGCAAGTGCTATTGCTGGATGTACTGCCCTTTAAACAGTTGTGGGAATCAATGAGAGTAAGGATCAAGAAGTATTGGTCTTGCTTTCAGTAAGAAGGACTTCGGCACCCTGTCTCCTTTCTTCAGACTCTCCTCTTCCTGCCTACAACAGCTGCCAGCTCTGAAAGAAGCTGAGCTGCAACAAAGAAATATCCTGGAGGGGTGGAAAGGCCCTGTGGGCAGAATTGTTCTTATTCTCAGATCACAGCTACTTCCAGCCAGAAAGGAAAGGGTAGCTTTAATAGAGGATAAAGAGAGGGAAAGAAGGGGAGAGAAATACCTTTCTTCGCGTCTTCATCTCCCTCTAAAATTACCTTCGCCTCTCTCCTTCAGTGCTTTTGACTGTGAGCAGTGTCACACCTAGCTTTCAGGCAAGAGTCTCATCTCCAGCACCTACAGGGCAGCAGCTCACATACTGCAATAAACTGGCTTAGAGTCAATTCAATTTAGATCAAAGCGTTGATAATGTGCTAAAGGAAGGAACTAAAGAGGTAATTCAGAAGATGTTGCTGCCTTCTGAAAGGTTATCCAGCTAGCTATTCTTATGGGTTTTGTTTGCTTTCAATTTAGATTCCAAGTTACTTCTAAGTACTCAGTTGCCAGACCCAATTGTTTTTGTATGCAAATACTTCTCTCTTTTTTACTCTGTTTTAGATGTGTGAATGGAGTACCCAATGCTCCCTATCAGAACTAAGGAAATACATGAACAATGATATTGAAGAGTTAAAAAATATTCCTAGTGCAGTCTCTGCTTTTCAGATTCTCCACTGTGATAAGAAGCCTTTGGCACTGGGCTATGTGTGTGATTATAAAAGCAAAACCTTACTTGAACAGGCTGTCCTACTGTTAGCTTGCCACCTCTCAGGAACACACACAAGCCCTCAAGACCCCTTTATGCTTGGTTCTGCGTGCAGCACTGCTTGTGATGAAGTTTTGAAGGCAGGAGGCTTGTCTCGGAAAATAACGTTTGGACCACACTGTCTGAGAAACTGCCTCTTCTCCTTGTACCATGCTGAGGAAACCAAGCTAATGGAGGTATGAAAGCTGCTGCTGCCTCCAGTCTCACATGGGCTGTAAGGGATCTGATGATCCTGGAGTTTTCTCTCCTGCCTAGTTCCTCTAAATGACGAGCAGTCTCCTTGCCCTACAGATCATGCTCCATGCCAGCAATTGTGAGTTGGCTGCATGGTGGTTATTCCTTAGCAAGGAGGCAGGAGCTGGACTGGACTCTGGAATAGTGCCTGTTCATCTGGAGCGGGGAAGCAAAAAGTTGTTTCTGAGTTGGGGGAAACATTAATAGATTGAAAAAGTTCAGCAAGTCTGAACTAGGTATTCTGGTAAGAGTAGTATTCAGGCTGTAAATATACATATTAAACATGATCTTAAAGAGGCTGCTAAATCAAAATGCAATAGAATAAACACAGACAGTAAGAAAGAGATACAATAATTACAGGTAAACGACTGAAATAGAACTTCTCTTGTATCATCTACCTTTTTCCCCTCATATCACCCTAGCACTCTCACTAGACCTACCTGAACCATACAATATATCGTCAGTTCAGCCTTAACAGAGCACTAGCTGGGGATAAAAATATTGTGATTAAAACCTCACAGAGACTACATCAGAATAAATCAAATAATGCAAGTAGTTAATTTTCATAATATGAAATTACTTGTCTTTTATGCAGTCAATCACAATCTAGTCTGTTAGCAACTACTTTGGAGTATTTCTGGACATAGTTTATAAATACTGAAAGGGAAGGTAGCAACCCATTTTTGTAAGGAAGTTTGTAATGCTGAGTCTTACACTGGGTTATACATAAAAATCACTCCAAAAGTGACGGCATAATGGTCAGTTCGGGGACAGCTGATATGTCAAAGTACAATCAGAAACAGTGCAAGCAGGAATCACAGAGCTGGTTTGAGGAGGGAAGGGCAGAGATCACATGAGAGAGCTCCCCACCCTGTGGCTCATGGCTCAGAGGATTTGGGTTTAACTTCATTCTAAGTCAAAGTGTGACCTTGGTCTCACCATTTAGTCTCCCCGTGTCTCACTTTACTAACTCATAAGGCAAGGTGAAGAGCATTCTTCTGTTTAACAAAGGATGAGGAAGAAAAATACATTGAAGAGTACGAGGTACTTGAACTCTGCAAGGATGGGCTATGCCTGTATTGCTCAGATAGACAGATCTTCCTCTGGTGAGCTTCCCTGTGGCTTCAAGTTCAGGGTTCTCTTGGTATAGAAACATGCAAAATACCTGCAAATAAATTTTACGCAGGGCATGCAGTTCTGAAGGCCTCCACATCAGAGGTGTGCCTCTGATTTTATCTGTTGCCAGCTGTTTAAGTTTAAAAGGAGGAGAAGTAGCAAATGGTGGTTCAGTCTTACAGCTCTTCCCTCCCAGGAAGACAGCAGAAAACTTTCACAGCTGGTTCTGCAGGCCTTTGCAAGACCTTTCCATCTTCCCTGCATGCATCAATGTCAACTGATCATTGATTTTCAATACAGCTTTTCATCACTGAAATATTGACTAATTATCAGGAGGCCCTGCACAGGCTGGAATTAAAAAATAAAGAGTACTTATATCATAGAGCTTAGTATAGCAACTCCCAACAAGTTATTTGAGCAGTGGAACTTTTGAAGCTTGCTTTCCTGTAGTTCTTGTTCTTCTAAAAGTTCTTAGTCCTTTTGTTCCCTCATACAGATTCTCTAATGTCTAATAACAAGTTGAACACATGCTGTGGCCTTTCCATTAATAGGGCCTTGTCTTGTGTCTATTTGGCAGCATGTTTTCATCAAACATAGGGACTCTTGATCTCCCTGCAAGTTTAGTTAAAACTGGGCAGTGAGTTCAAAAGGAACTCATGGGGATTGATAGTACAATCTTAAGTGTCATTTCTCAAGGCAACTGGATTAAAAGACTAGTGGCTGGCTGTGTGGTAGGCTAATCAAACCTTCCTTTTCTGTCAGTAAAAAAAAGATGAGAAAATATTTTTTTAAACAATGTTAATCAGTAGAGTTTCAGTCAGAAGGAAACTGACTCCCCAGATTTTTTTTTTTTCATTAATAGGGTCTAGAAAAAAGGACAATTTTATGTCCTTGTATAACTAGAAGATATTACTTCTTTAAAGCGCCCTTTTTTATTAATTACTGGTGATTTGCTTTGTCAGGGATTTTCACTGCATGGTGCCTCTTTTGGAATAATTGCAAAATCATTATCTCTTTAAGGCTGTTTTGAGCAACATGATGGAAGCCTCCCATAGCCTGTTTTCCTACTGGAATTTTTATCCTTCTTGATTATCAGCTGGGTTCCCATGACAATTCCTGCACTCACGCATCCCAGAATTAGCTCCTAACATGTTCCAGCCTGATGGTACATCAAGCCCACTCAGTGCTCTGGAAACCACATGTATGCAATAGGCTCTGAATGTGTGGGTAAAGGAAGGTCTCTAATTTGGGTAATAAGGCCATGGGATTGAAAGACAGGAGAAGGGATGGACAGAAGAGAGTGAAGGGAGTAAAAGGTGCTTAGGTTTATTCTTTTTTAAGTTTTGTTTTTTTTTTAATTGAAATACCTCTTATATGAAGGATAGAATCTATATAATTAGTATATACTTTTGGTGAAATGGAACACTTGCTTGAAAGTGGCTTATCAATTTAGCCTCAGACTCAGCTGATAAGGCAAGCAGTTCTATATTTGAATTAACTTCCCTTCAGCTTTCCTTCATTACACCCTCAGTTTACCTGGAAGTTAACTGTTTCCATGAAGTGCCTAGGTGCCACTTCCATTTCAAATGCTGCTGAATAGCTGGGTGTGTTCCAGATGCAGAATGACATACCTTTCTCAAGATTGCAACAGTCAGCTTATTCAAAACCTGAGCAAATCCTAGTAGAGATGTACTCAAAAGAAATACCTCTGCACTCAGTTCTAGCTGCAAGAATAGTGCCAGACCTGATGGTCCAGCAGGGCCACTAGCTGAGAAGGGAGCATCTGGACATTCTACTACTCCAAACTAAGTCAAAGTCCATTGACAAAAAAACTCCCATCAGGTGCTGGTTTGGCTCTAAACAGCACTGGTGGTTTGCTAGGAAGACCACCATCATGCTCCCATGTTTATTGGGCCAGCACTAGTGTTTCTCAGCCAAGGCATGATGAAATCCAGCCAGGACTCCTGATAAATCTTCATGGACAGCCAACAATGTTGGCAGAACATGTTCAACTCTAATACAGCTACCTAGAGAGCTGCTAGATAACTTTTCTGCCAGTAGTTGAAGTTCACAGATGAAAGCCATTCTAGGGCCTTCTGGATGTTTTTGCCCCCGGCCTGTTCTCAAGAAGCTGTCCAGATTGGAAAAGTAAAGCTCTTCAACATGTCTCCATCTAAGAACAGCCTACCATCTCACCATCTGTCACAACAGCGTTTTCTAAAATTTTCTTCTCCCTCTTGGTGCTTCTTATGCCTTTTCAAAGTTTGCCCTCTGGCATTTTCCAGATTACACAGCAACATTAAGCAGTGACAAATAAACCTTGGGACACTTGCATTTATGGAGTATCAAAAAGTCTCCTTCACCCCAGCTAACCACCTCTTCTCACTCAGTATGATGGTATCACAAGGGTTAAAAACCCAAGCTTATTATATTGCAAGCACAGGTTCCAAGATAGCAGGTAGAGCAAAAAATGCAATTGAGATAGTAGTTTGCTTTACAGTTTGAACAATGCTCTGAGCTTTCAGCTATCTTTACCTTTAATAGGATATATTACCCAAAGATATTTAAAGATGCATACAGATTTTGAGATATCCAGTTTGCATTAATCACAGTCTCAGCACTTTAATTATTTGATTTCAGAAAAGTTATTGCAAAAGTCTATTTTTGCTATGCAATTTGTGCAGACCTTCAGATGATCTAAACCCAGATTTAAAGCAAAGATAATACACTCAATGGCAAGTGTCTCTCTGAGGGGTCACCTATAAAAGTAATGTTGACCTTTCATCCTCACAGAATCTCTGCGAGAATCCTTACAACAGAAATATTGCTGCCTATTGCACCAGGTGCCATTGCCATTTCAGCAAGACCCTTTTTGTTCTTTGGAGGCAAACCTCCTGATTGCATCCATCCCCCACCATAAGGATAGCCAGCAGAATTGCACAGGGAGGTTACTACTGCCTCTCACCAAATCTTGTGACAACCCTTTCACCAATCCAAAACCATACAGGCACCCTGCAAGTCCCTGTGACAATGCTGTCTCCAGGCTGAGCCCAGGACACAGCTCACCCCAGGAGGAGATTTTAGGAGGGGAATTCCAGAAGTGAGGGGAAAACATTGCATTAGTGTTGCTATGGAGATGAAAATTAGCACAGTACCTATTGTGTTCTGTTTCAATGCTTCCTAGTCTCCAGTTGTAACACCTTCCCCCCGCTCCACCACTGTTTCAGTTTTGTCCCAGCAACATCCCAGCACACCTGACAGATTTCTGGGTCAGGAACTGCAGAAGGAATGGCAGAACATATAAGAACCTGAAGTCTGGCCTGAGACCAGAAAGTGTGGGGGAGGGGACACTAAAAAAAAAAAAAATGAAGGAAGATCTTGGCGTAAAGAGAGGAGAGGGTGAGCAAAACAGAGGACTAAAAGAGGCAAGGACATAGAAAAACAGCTTTTGGAGACTGCACAGAAGCAGATAGAGATGGAAAATATTTTGGTGCCCTATAGTTGCCCTTTATACTTCCTTAATGACACTCTGCCCCTCATGGAGAACAATGCACAGGTTGTACGCCACTTGGCATTGTGTATTGAGACCATCACCTTCTCTCCTGTTATCTACAGCCCTTCCCTTTTCTTCAGCACTGAGAGGAAAAGCAAAGCTTCTAGGAAGAAAATACAACACCACACTTTCTTCTGAGAGGAAGAGCAAAAGCTGGAATGAATTCAGTAATTTTACAGTTTTCCACATACACATTGTTACGTTCAATTAGATGGTTGTGCCATTTCTGGTGGAGTTTATGTTCCAGTGCCCTAAATCTTGCACTGCTTATGTGCAAGTTGCTGTTGAGATGAGTTCAATACCCTTTCATAAAATCATTCATGCTGTAAACATAATGCCCCGGCCTTCTGCAGAAACACTGAAAAAGCGTTAAAAAGACGTAATAAAGATTCAATTGAACTTGTAGAGGAAAATTAAGAGGACAAGACTTTTCTGATCCACTAGGCTTCACAATTAACTACAGGTGCTAGAGACAGCATCACCATAAAGTGTGTCTGAACATATCTTTCACCTGCCAGTAATATTGTTTCTTGCTGCCATAGCCACTGTACAAAACCCAGCAAAAGAGCCTTGTTCCACTACCTCTGGCCCTGCAGCAGATACCACCTCTGTTCTTTCAGTCTTTGAAAAATATATTCCTCTGCTGCCACCAAAAGTGTAGCTGGACTTTTATTTTGCTTAGCTAGCAAAAGACACCATAAACTAGTCAATAAGCAGAGGATAAAATTGTGCCTCCCAGGAGAGTAGCGGGATGCCTGGCCCTGCCCTGCCACACCCTGCCAGGGAGCAGGGCTCCAGCCAAAGGGAAAACAGGCTGCAAAAAGGGCCTAAAATGCCACTGGGAGGCATTCACACTTATGCCACTGTTATATATCCTCATCCCATATCACGTCCTTTCCTAAAAATGAAAACTGACTTTCTGAGTCCAGAAAATGAGCTGGTGCATTTGGTCAGGCAGAGTTCACCAAAACTACCCCTTAGATTTTATCCTCCTTTGTCCAAAATGACACAGCAACTGGCTGTACATGCCAGCTGGCTATGTGAGGGCACACATAGACACCAGCATCCCCACACTGATGACTCTAGGGATCTTGCTGCAGCACCTTCCTTCCCTTCTGACTGACAACAACTTGGAAATGGGCATAGTTTACAAAAGATACGTGAATGCTACAGTTGACTCTTTTGAGTCTTTGCTGCTCTCTCCAGTCCCAGCATTCCAAGAGCTTCTTATACGATTTCTAACTGAGCTTTAACAGGAAAAAAAAAACCTACAGCAAATTGCTTCCAGCTGTATGGTGAGAGAGAGGACCACAAGACTAACTTGTGGTGTGGTGCTATGGTGACGAAACGCATTGCTACACAGATTTAAAAGGGTAGTGAGAAACGACCAATTCTGGCCATTAGTTGCTGTGCAAAAATTTTCAAATAAAACCATAATTTCTCATAACTTGCCCTTGTTGGCAAGCTTTCACAGGCAGGGAAATAAATGTGTTCCCTTCAAGCATTTTAAAAGGAGGGAGAGTCTTCACTAATTTATTGATCTATAAAGCATATTTTTTAGGAGCTTGGGAAAGTACAAGAGTGGAATAAGGTTCAGTGGGACTCTCAGTCCAACTATAACTCCACTCTCATCATCTCATTTCCATCCCCCTTCCCTCCTCCTTGCAAAGGAAAACACCTTCAGACTAAAAGTCCTCTATCTGTTACTTCTGAAGATTCATTCCCTTGTCTTTCTGGTGAAGACTCTCACTTTTTTTTACAGCATAGGTAATGAGACACCTTTCTGAGAAAACTTAAAGTCAGGCATGAAACAGACAGAAAAATCATTCTTTCAAGTTCAGAAAGTTAAGGAAAGGTCTTTCCAAATCAACCCTTTGATTTAATATTTCCCCAGTCAACAAAGCATTTGACTAATCTCCTTATATTCTTATATATAAAAGGTTCTCTCAGTAGCAAATAATCAGTTTAAACTTGAAACTCAGACGCTCTATAGAATGGCTGAAGTCCAAAAATATGGGAACCATGGGGATGAGAGAGCATGCTACTAATTACCCCATTCCCTGAAAATCTTGTTTCTTTTTATGAAATGTCATAAATAAAGTGACAACAAATAACTACGATCTCCTAATTGAGAAAGTATCGGAAATGGGAGAAGCAGTAGAGTGTCACTTTTGGTCACATGCCAAAAGCATGTTATGTGAAAATAACATTGGGAAGTTCCAAAATCACAATCAAGACTTGCTCAGTAGCTGCTAAGTTGGTAAAGATTTACCTGCTTAACTGCCCAGTGGTGCAGAAACTTTGAGTGCAACTTGAAATCATCCGTGTTTCTACCACATTTCCCTGTCATACTTTTGAAAGATGGGCCAATGAAATCCTTTATTTTTAAACCTTAAAGAAAGACAAAAGATTACCAAGAGATCTCTTTTTTTAGCTATTGTATCGTAGCCTTTCTGGATTTCTGAGAAGTTTTGTCTTTAGGAAGATTTACTTACCTCTATCCCTGGATTTTATGTACCACATGTAGAATAAAATTTTTTAATAATAGTATATACTCCTATTTCTATTCAGGAGACACTTCAATAAAACACTTGCATGAATGCCTAAATTATTTCAATTCTCAACCACACTGAAAGTCAACACAACCCAAATACCCAAACTACAAAGACAGTTTTGGAAAGTGCTGTTAGGCTGGGGTCATACTGTCTTAATCTAGATATTCACATTCAGATGATGTCACTGAGAGATGTTTGGTTTTGCAAGGACAATTAATTTAATTTTCCCTCTAACCTCATGAATGGTACTAATCACTCCACGTAATTTTGTTCAATTATGGTATTAGTTAGTTTCATGGTGCAAATAAAATCTAGCCTGACATCTCAAGAACCCTGGCACCATATTAACAAAGCCTTATTACAAAATATTTCTTTTATCCCTTTTTTAAGCCTAAATACAATATAGTTGGTGTCAAGGTATGGGGAACTTTGGCATCTTCAGCAGGGGCCAGTCTGAACTAGTTGCTGTGTCATGAAACAGCTCAAATTCAGCACAGTGATGGTCTGTTACGTGCAAAGCCATGCCTAGGCCTTTGACTCTGAACAATACCCAAATGACAAATAGTAGAGCTTCTCGGGATACACCATCCCACCTATACCAACTTTATCCTATAGGAAATATGCTACTTCCTTGGCCTCTGGTATGAGTGCCACCCAATGGTTGATGAAGATGTCTAAGGTGATGTGAAAAACAGAAATCAAGGTTGAGTGATACTAGTTTGAATCTTGAACAGTCAGAGTCACATCACACTGTCCAGTGGAGAGCTGCTAGGTGGTGACAACTGCTTTCTCTCTTCCAAGGAGTGCAGTGCACTTCACAAAAGGAGTTAAGCCTTTTGTACATGATGGCATGTAGTGCATAAAGTATTGCTGGGGTCTCTTCACTGTCATGTAAAAATCACAAATGTTGCAGCAAGTGCTGTGCTTTGATTGCAGTGTTTGTCAAGCCCATTTTCACTTTTCCTTGTGCTTGCCTTTTAAGCTTTAATCACAATGCTGTGCTGGTAAAGACACCTGAGAAACAGATTGCTAGGCAACAGATACTGCAAAGGACAGCTTCCCCTCCCCTAACACTGAGATGGCAAGAGACCCTACAGTGCTCAAAGTTGCCTGTTACAAAATATTCAAGGCAAAACTAGCCTAGTGTTATGAAGGCAGACAGGTGAAGCAAGAAATGACTTTGAAAGTAGGAGTTAAAAATAAACAGCAATAGGAAAAAGAGACAATTCAAGCAAATGAAAGAGAAACATGATGGGAGGCAGCAAAAGGCAACATTAAATAAGGAGTTATTAGAAGTGTGGGAGCAGGTAGGGAATATAAGGAAAGAAATTAGCAAAACAGCTACAAGGCAGATTTCAAAACTTGTGCAATAGCATAAATACATATACAAGCTTAATTTACTGACATTCTTATATAAGTTTATGTATTTCTAAAATTCCGTTTAGTGTTCATTTTACACCATCATATCAAAAATTACATCTACCATGAGGAAACTGATATAACTGCTGTGTTTTTCTTCTGAATTACCAAAGAGAATACTTTACACCATTTCTAACCAGCCCATAAATGTCACCCATGGAGTAAATAGAAAATTTTCATTTGATCACCATTTAGGAGAGAATTAAGAAGTTACATAAAGTTACACAAATCAATATTTTATCCAGAATGTAACTTGGAAGCCAATATACAAATGCAAAATGGTTCATACTAAGCAACGTTAGGTAAGCAAAGGAAAGGTTGCATCTGTCTAACGAGAGTTTCCTTTAGGATCAGAAAAACAAGCTGCTAAACTAACCTGACCTGGAATCTGTAAAGCATAACACACTACCACATTTAGGAAATGTGTTTTTCTTGTTTAAATGCTCAATTGCTATTTTAAATGTGTAAATAGGCTTGCCCAATAGGATGAACATTGGCAACAAAACCAGATGCTGGGTATGCAGAACCAACAGGAATGTACTGAGCAACAAAGCCAAGCTGAATGTTAGAGATGAAGAAATGCTGACATACGGTGAAAATTAGACTTTACCAAGGGTATTAGAACAATGGGCAGGGTGAGGGGG
>VYZX01014196.1:15823-46869 GCA_013401335.1 Brachypteracias leptosomus | reverse complement strand
GTGTCTCCTGCCTGGCCTGAGCCGGTCTCCTGGGAGGGTATCTCTTTCTAATGGCTGAGACATGTGTCCATTCATGAGGACAGGTGTTAGTCATCCTCTCTGTCTGCAACCTGGACACAGATGCCTTCAGGTCCTTAATGTCCTCTGCTGCAGCTGAGACCCAAGCCTGGTGGGAGACACTATCCTCAAATTGCCTCAGCTGGTTTGCAAATTCACTAACAGTTGGTGGGGCATCATCTCCTCCCCCAAGGATCCTTCCTCCCAAGGTGTGAGAGTAAGCAGGAGGGGCATACTGTATTAACTTTTTTAACAGAGATTTATGGCATGGCAGCTCATCAGCATCCAAAACGGTTTGGTTGAGATCATAAATTATTTCCCGAACAGCCATGTCTCTCAGGCATTTGATGCCCTGCTCTACGGTGTTCCATCTAGTGGGATGCCACATCATATCATCTTTAGAGGGATATCGGTGTTTTACAGCCGCGAGCAGACGTTCCCAGAGAGAGTGGGTGCCATCTATTCTCCCTCCCCTTCCCCAAACTTTAAACCACAACACCTCTTCCAGTTTGAACCCATTACCCTTTGTCCTACCACTGCAGGCCCTTGTAAAAAGTCCCTCTCCAGCCTTCTTGTAGGCCCCCTTCAGATACTGGAGGGCTGCAATAAGGTCTCCCCTGAGCCTTCTCTTCTGCAGGCTGAACAAGCCCCATTCTCTCAGCCTGTCTTCATAGGAGAGGTTTTCCAGCCGTCTAATTTTCTTTGTGGCCCTCCTCTGGACCCTCTCTAAAAGGTCCATGTTCTTCTTGTGCTGGGGGCTCCAGAGTTGGGCACAATACTCTAGGTGGAGTCTCACAAGAGCAGAGTATAAGGGCAGAATCGCCTCTCTCAACCTGCCTATGGTTGGTCTTCTGAACTGCACTGGCACAGAGAGGGCTCATGTTGAGCTTCTCATCAACCAGCACCCCCAAGTCTTTCTCCACGGGGATGCTATCAATCCACTCATTGTCCAGCCTGTATTTGTGCTTGGGGTTGCCCTGACCCAGGTGCAGGACCTTGCACTTGGCCTTGTTGAACTTCATGAGGCTGTCATGGGCCCACCCCTCAAGCCTGAGAAGGTCCCTCTGGTTGACATCCCTTCCCTCCAATGTGTTGACCACACCACACAGCTTGGTGTTGCCTGCAAACTTGCTGAGGTTGCACTCAATCCTACTGTCCTTGTCACCAACAAAGATATTAAGTAGAACCAGTCCCAGTACTGAGCCCTGAGGGACACCATTCATTACCAGTTTCCACTTGGCTATCGAGCTGTTGATCATGACTCTTTGAGTACGACTATTCAGACAATTCTTTATCCAACAAGTGGTCCACCCATCAAATCCATGTCTTTGCAATTTAGAGACCAAGATGTCGTGTGGGAAGACTCAGCTCGATGTTGTCCACAAACTTGCTGAGGGTGCCCTCTGTCCCACTGTCCATGTCTCCAACAAAGACATGAAGCAGCACTGGTCCCAGTACTGATCCCTGAGGAACACCACTCATCATTGGTGTCTGCTTGGACAACAAGCTGTTGACTGCAACACTTTGAGTGTGACCATCCAGCCAAGTCCTGAGTGGCTCATCCATCATATCCATGTCTCTCCAATTTAGAAACAAATGGAAATAGCACCAAATAAAGAAAAGGGATCCCTTGAGTTCTAAAGTCCAATACTCTTAATTTTTCCCTTACCACATGTCAGTATGTGAGATTGTCTTTGGTTTTATGAGGAAATTAGTTCAGATTAGGTGGAAACTCTTCTAATTTGTAGTTGAATAAAAAATGAACCAAAAAAAATACACTAATGCAGTAAAATTATTGTGTATCTTGTAAGAATTTTGTGTAAAACATTAATAATGACAAATTCTAAGAGTACTCTAATTTAATGGAAGTCAGGTATTGAAATAAGTGGTACATGAGACAGACATCTCAGGGGATAATGTGGCTAACCAGGATTTTAATTTCTGAAGTACTCAACATAGCTCACAGTTCTTAATTCTTGTATCTAGCCCCAGATCAGTCTTTAACATTTATAGTAAACATGTATTCCAAAAAAGTCAGCCTGCATCAAGTTGTCATTTTCCATCTTGACATGCTTTATAACTCAATGTACCTGACAGTTTGATCTGATATGCCGCACTTTATTCTCTCCATGAATACTAAATTTAAAAATACTTTATTTGGGGAATCTTAGCTATGGTAACCACAGTTTTTAGAAAGTGAGTAATTCACAGTTTAAGCATAGTTGTTCCCAGTTCATGTACTGTGAAAAATGTGGGTCCTTTGCTTTCTTTTAGTTGGTAGAAATTGCTTATTTGGAGTGTAATCAAAAGAACATCCTTTATTTTTTGAAAAAAAGTTATTTCTAAAATGAACAAAGAAGGTGTACTACTTGATTTAAGAATTTAGCTCAGGAAAACCAAGTTTCTCACAATATACTGTGAAGGTTACTACTCTTAGCTCTCTGATCAGAGACCATGTTCCACACTTACTTCTCCTTGTAACCTTCTCTCTTCAATTTCTCTGTCAATGATTCCAGCACATCCAAACCCTGCATTGCTTCTCTGAAGCTACTTGCACTGCTATATTATTGTTATTGGATAGCATCACATATAAGTCTGTCAGCACTCTGAGAAGATTAGGCTGTTTCATTACTCTTTTCATTCAATCAGAAGCACAGAGGCAGTGAGATTTAAGAGCTCACTTCCCATTTCTATTTGATCAAATGGATAGTTATTGACAATATTTATTTTTTTTTTTTAGTATAAGAAGAACAATATGACTTGGAAAATAAGTTTTATCCTATATCATCTTTATAACACTACTTGTTTTATACACTCTGAGGCTGAAAGGTGATTATCGATAATTCCAGTTCTAGTGTGCCCTGGACAGATGCTTGCTCCTCAGAAGATGATGTTTCTTTCTCCATCTGTGAAATTAATTTTCACAGTAACCATGAATAGATATACAAGTGAATCATCTTCAGGACATGAAAGTGACTGAAATTTTTAGTTGTAGACTGAAAACAAATGTATAGTTGCTTGTTTATTATTAAAAAGACTCATTAATACCAATAAAAATGCTCAAGATTGAATTAGTTGAGTGGATATGACATACGTAACTAATTTTTCTCAATTAAAACATGTTTTTTTAAGTTTTAATGGATAGTTTCATCCTCTCATGAGATGACAGAGCATTTTTCGACTCCTTTTACAACTGCATAACACTTTAAGAAGATTATTGCAAAAGCCAAGAAAGCTTCAAAATCTACAATAGACCTTAGAACAACAGCTCCCCATGGACTTGTCTTGCCAAACTTCTTCTGAACCCACTTTTCCCACTTGGTCTGCTTTGGAATCTGTAACAAGGATAAAGCATTGCAGGACCTAAGGAAGAAATGGCTCTAGGGCTCTGCAGCTCCTGTGAGCACATAGTTAAAACTGAAGAGCAGCAGGAATCAACAGAAGAATTGCTGGAGCCCATCAACTCAAATATCACCTCTTGTTGCTATGGCTGCCCTCAGGCAGAGGCAACCTTCTCTTTAAGGTCAGGAAATATGTTCACCCCTTACTATAGTAACCTACACAGCATGCAAATTTTAAGAGAAAGAAGAGTTGCATGATATTAGATTGACTTTGTCTGTAGTATCAGGTTATTCTGATAGCTCTGGGTAATTACATCCCAAACACAAAGGAGTAATTTTAAAAAAGAAAAATAAATCCCTTTCAGTCAAAAGTCATAAGGCAATTCAGTGGCTGTGAAAAGCCTCCTTCATATAAATCGTAGTAATTTCTCCAATTGTGTTTGCTATGCTTTCAATGAGATTGAAACATCCAAGCAGAATATCAAGCATTTTAAGTTATATTTACTGCTTTAAAAATACTGAAATGTGGAGGATGGTGGTCATTAACTTGTGATGCTTCTCTGCACAATAAAAATATTTTAATAAAAGCATAGACTATAATAAACCATGATCTAAATAAGATGCATAGTAAGATGATTATTAATCTTCAGTGGTCATCACCTGTGTACAACCTGTTAGTTGGCTTTATCACTACAAGAAATGGATTCTTGTTTCAGGCAGAAAAGAACTCTGGATTCCTTGTGCTACCTTGACCATTTGGCTCTTTGGGGCTGTGTTAAGTTCCATCACTCTGGAACAGAGGTAACTTCACAGGTTTTAGGACTCTTTCTTTGGAAGTCAGGAGAGTGAGTTGCTCTGAGAAGAATCAGCTCTAGTTGAATCCTCTATCAGTAGCAGCACTGCAGTATTGCATATGGCTTTTCCAGTTAAGCAGATTGCAGCGCTGGTGGAAGATAATGTGATTATCTTGGTTACATATTTCTTAGCAGTAATGAAGCCAGAAAGAAAAGACAGGAGAAAACTGGATAATAAATGTAAATAATGAAAGAGTCTTAAATATAAGGAATTCTTTAGATCAAACATTAATAATCAGAAGTCTCCAACAATGAATAAATGTGGCTATTATTAAGCCCATTTTCTAAATGAAGCTTATTATATTCGAGAATGCAGTTCACATTCTTTGGCTTCAATCAAACTTATCTCTTAGCAATTAAATTAACAGGGTCCTACTTTTTTGCTTCTAAGTACTATGAAAAATTTTATATTACAAAGAGGCCTGTTGACATCATAGTTCATGGGATTGTTTGTCTTACTCAATTAGAGTAAAAAAGGCTAGTTCTATCAGTACCATAGAGGATTATTCTTTCTCCACAGAAATGTATTAAGTGTACCTTCATCATACCAGTTATCATTAGATTTATACCTTTCAAAAGTATGGTTTTTAGCATTACATTACAGTTAAATAAAAGATTTCTGAATCATTTCCAAATATACAGACTGAACTATTTTGAACTCTTGTATCATGCTGCACCTTCCTCAGCCCAATGCTTTACTTTCCCATCCTCTAGAAACTGTTTCTGTATGAGCTAGAAGATTAAAATGCTGAGGGCTGGTAAACTGCAGTTCCAGAGGATTTTCAGGAAAATATTAGCTGCTATTTATACTGGTTTTGGTCTGTCTGGATTGTGGAGTTAGGGGTAGGAAGATTTCTATTGCCTAACCTTTAGTCCTCTTAAAATATCAAAAGTTATTCCAGCCTACTCTCCCAGTATATGTAATAAAGATTCATAAATGTCTGAGCAGGACTAGGCCAGAAATACAACCTTCTTGTGGCCGATTCAAAGTTAATCTAAACATAAATGTTTTGAGGAACATGGTTTTAAACTGTGCTGTACCAGTAGATTAAGAGATATGGTTACTCTTTTTTTTAATAGCTGTGTCAGGTTCACTATCAGTAAGTAGTGAATCACCTTATGTTTAATATTCCAAGAAGAAAAAAAACCTACATGAATGGAGCTTCCTCAAATTCATGCACTGTATTTTCCAATGAGGAATAGTTGGTATGCCTGTATGCTGTGCCCCACTCGCTAAACTAAAACTGCTTCCAATGAAACCATATGCTGGCTTCTGTCCCTGCTGAAGGTTTCCCACTGAATTCTGAAGGAAAAAAGGTATGTCACACACATGTGTGTGACAGAGGCATGAAAGATCAGTAAGAGTACTGGTCCTAGTGTAATACTAGACGCATCCCTAGATTTTCTCTCAGAACAGAAGTCAGGATGTCTATGGCCTGAGGAAAGGCTTCTGGTTCCAAAAGGGAACAATGAATTACTGTGACTTTTAAGTCACATCATCACAAAAATCCAAAATTTACAGTAATCCCTCTGCAGTCATCCCAGGCCTTTGAGGATTGTCTGCTCAAATACATTTTACTTTACCATGGCTTTTTTACCTGGAACAAAGAAAAGCCATAAAAATACAAAAACCAAGGGATCAACCCATTAATGCTGTGCTGAAGGAAAAAACCAGAAGATAAAATGTAAGAGAGAAAGAAGTAAGCTCAATCTTACTTCTTTCATACAACTAGTGACTAGATACTTTGGGAAAATGCATGGGTTCTGAACATAAGCTCAGTCTATTTATTTTCTTATTACTGTGTTATTACTTCATTATTAGTCTACTCCTTACGATGACATTCAAGATCCTACTTGTGAAGGTCAGGTCGTTGTCCTGAACAACCAGCACATGTTTCTGGCAGAATTGTACTAGGCTGGTAAGATCGGTTCATTGCCTAAGGTTGTCCTCAATTTTAAAGATCACCCACCTGATCTTCTAGTATCTGAGGCTGAGAAAGGAGAGAAATGAAATAGAAATGTCTTTAAGAGATTGTAATTATGCAAGTATTAAGGTCAGCTTACCTTTCCTTGACAAAGCATGAAATTGCTATTCATTAGGAATTAAAAATCAGTAGAACTTTAAGGAAGAATGAATTTTCTTATACTTGAAAGCATCTCAATTTTTATTATCATTCATACTTCTGTTACTTGCTTAATAAAAAATTGTCATTTTAAGCAACATGTCTAGTAATGCTTATCTGGATGTTCAGATGAATTTGACAGAACTCATATCAGAATGGAAACTAAGTGATTCAATAGATTTTTTTCAAAAGCATTGAAAAAAAAGCCATTTAGAGTAAGAGCCATCTCTCATTGTGCCTTTGAAAAACTCTCCCCAAAACTCTGAAGTGCCATTTTAACAAAATGTTAGATGTAATTCAGTACAAAAAAGCAATGCGTTAAGTATTGCAGAAATCTTGACATTTCTATTATGAAAATAATTGGCAGGGAAGCACTTCTAATACCAGACTGATGCTAATTGCTTCCCAGTGGTAAATGTCAACTATAGTCAGATAGTAGGAGGTCATATAAGAGGAAAAGCACAAGGCTCAGAGCAATTGATTCTCAACTCCTGTCCTTTTTGTGGTGTCTTTGTCAATCTTTGTATGTGCCCNAATTTCTTCAGCCCCCTTCTCTCACCACAGGTCAGGTGGATAATTCTACAGCTGTCAAGAAAAATATATTGGGGGTTTTTCCCTCTTCTCAAACAATTTCTCCATTCACATAAATTGCCATAATACAAGGAGGCACATAAACTCACTTTTGTTGTGGACTGAGATAAGTTTTGAAGGCTTTTTTTAAAAACAGTCCTCAGCCTTCACTGTTTGAGACATGGGGCCATTATAAGCTTTTTTACTTATCACAGTCAAGGCTCTTTGAAAGCTTAATCATGCTTTCCTCTTTGGTCTAAACAGCAGCTGAAATGTGGCCATTTCAGAAAATAGTAAAAAATGAGAACTGCATTAAGTGTTCCCACATAGCCAAAGCCTATGAGTTTCTTTTAATAAAAGACTGCTATTGATCTCAGAAATCTCAGCCAAATTAAAGATGAATAAAAGCATATGTGAGGCCACAATGTACATGTGTGTATGTTCTGGGATTTGAAGTGTGGATTTAAGTCTTGTATTGAAAAAAAAAAAAGATTTATTTTTAAACTGTCTAAACTGATTTCTAGCTTCAAGAATATTAGCAATTGATACCACATTAGAACCCTATTTTTAAAATCTACAGTTCATTCAAGAGTCTTATGAACTTTTGGACCTAAATTATTGTTTTCCCTTATCAGTATACTATTTTAAGAAAACAGGTTCTGTTTCTCAAAACAGATTACGGAACTGCAAGAATATCATACAGCTTCTCCCAGAATCTTCTATTTTTCATAGTTATTGTTTATTGTGATATTTGTAATTAAATAACAGTGGTGGGGTTTTTTTGGTAATAACCGATTTATTTTTAAGCAATTCTATGCTATTTGCAGTTCAGTCCATGCTTTAATATCAAATTATAATATCCTTATCACTCTGAATTACATCTTACTTTAGACTGACTTCACTAGATCTTCCTTAATTTGATATACTATTATTTCATAGACCCTGGCCCATCACTGTGTGGTCTTTAAAAAAAGCTAAGCAAACGAACAAAAAAATTTGATTGATTTGGTGCTTCTTTTACTATAGTTTTTGAACAATGAGTCTTGTAGAAGGCATTATTTGGTAAGACCAAAACAAAAAAAGAATTGGTACTAAAGTGCCATATAAGTTTAATTCTGCAACCATATCAAGAGTAAGACGAGTTTCAGGTGACTCCATGTTGTTAGAACTATGGGTCTGTGATCTGAGTACACTTGGAAAATGTCTTATTTCTGTAATGCTATAATCTTGTACTGCTCTGTTCATGCATCTAGTTTCAAAATTAGCACTGTACACCTTCATATTCATTAATGTATGGGAATGTTCTAGTTTATGCACCAGCATAAGAAATAAAGTGATTCTCAAATGGTATGCAATTATCTGAGCAAAACTTGAGATTTTAAAATGTTTTTTGACAATCTTTCTTCCTTTCCTATATCACATCTGTCCATTTTGGCTTTTCTGATGTCCAGAAGCATCTGAAAAACTTTATAATCTTTTACTTCCTGTGATTTAATTTCTTCTTTAAAAATAGATTAATCTGTATTCATCCCTTCCTTGAAGACCTTGTTACAAAGAGACAGCTTCCATATTAAAAAAAAAAAAGCAAGCAATGAGTGAATTATTTGAGTTGTAAATTAGCTGGGGAAAATAAATTTCAAAGTGTAATTCAGTCACAAGTGCAATACTGAGTTTTACATATGCTAAAATCCTTATTAGCATTTAGGAAGAATGAAAGCAATGTTTTGAATTTTAAGAAACAAATTTTTTTAAATATATTTTAAAAATCTTAAGTGTTGCTTGAGCTGTATTGAGGATTTGAAAGTAGTTAAAGGGAAACAAACACAGGAGTTATTCAGAGTTTATTGATTATTTGTAAAATGAAGAAAGAAGTTGTATGCACCCTATAGTAGATGGGTCTTATAATTAGATGAGTTTTAACAAATTAGCATATATATATTTATTTAATATTTAAAAAAATATTAAAATCAAATATATTTCCATTGCTTCATGAATTAGGTAAGGGACCCCAGAAGATATCTAGTCCAATCTCCAGCTCAAAGCAAGGGCAGCTCTGAGCTCAGATCACACTGATCAGAGCTTGATCCAGTTAGATCTCAAATACATCCAAGGGTGGAAAAGGTGCAACAGGATCACAGAATCACAGAAGGTTGAGGTTGGAAGAGACCTCTGTAGGCCACCTGATCTAAACTTCCTGCTAAAGCAGGGCCAGCTAGATTTACTTGCCCAGGGCTACGTGCAGTCATCNTGCAGTGTCTTTCACTGCACATGATAATATGGCAGAAAGAGTACAAGTAGTGTTGTTTTAAACATATTTCTTCAGGAGACACAAAGTCACCCAATTTAACTAACAGCTAAAGTTTGGGTGTAGTGTTCTGAAGTTCCTTCCAGCAACTTTAATAGCTAGTATCCCCCTTTCTCGTGTCTATATGAATTACTGTCTTTCACGGACTTCACTGAATAAGAACAAATATTATGGCATGTTTTCTTTAGGTAACTATTGCCACTCAAAAACACGTATTCATAGCAATTTAATGACTACATCTTTAAAATTACAGATACATATATAAAAAAAATAAAGTAAAATGNCTTTAAAATTACAGATGCATATATAAAAAAAATAAAGTAAAATGTGCTTCTAAAAGTCAGTATGAGTTTTCTTCTATTAATATCATGTCTCTAGTCTCCAAAAAGAGCATTTGTGATCGCATCAAGATTTCCCTTAAGACTTTATGTGATTCCTTTGAAATTCCAAAAGGAGATAATTTCAGGTTCAAACTTCACTTTAATGTGTTACCGCCATCCAAATTATCCTGCAAATACTGTTGATTTTTTTTTTTCCATAATTAATACATTATACCCAAAAGCTGTGCTTTCAGAGTTCAGGTAATATTTCCATTACAGCATTGCTAACAAAACTCAGATGATACATTAAACATATTGTTCAGCTGGATGACATTTGAATTGACTAAAGAGAATGAAACAGAGTAATGAAAAGGAAGCATGGTGACCAAAATGAGATTGCTGATTGTAATTTGCAGAGGTTGTAAGAATTTGTAGGTGTCTCACATGTTTGTTGCATCAGGCAAGCTGAATAGCTGCCTTAGAATTTTCTGGGAGGAGCCTCATCTGGGCCTTCTGCCCTTGACATAGGAGCTAAGTTCAAACTCAGATCATAGACCTTGGTTCTTGCCTGAGCTACTCTGATGAGGTTCACTTGCTTCCTTTGTCTTACTAGCTTAGTCCTGAACATGAACTATGACTACAGACCTGTTTAGTGTTCTAAACTGTTGGGTCACTATGCTTATTGTCACTGGACCTGCTCTGCTCACTTAGGCTTGTTGGTACTATATCCCAGACCAGGGGGAACTGCCCTGATGGCCTTTGTACCAGAACCAATGCTGGCTCTCCTTCCCTTGTAGAAAATCTGCTCCTACTCTTTGTTGACAGATTCACATATTAGTTTAATCTAGACTTCGATTCACCCATACTCCTAGGGCACAGTCATCCTCTGTTTCAAAGGGCTCATACTGGCAATGATAGTATCCTTAATCAGTGATCTTGTAGTAAAATATCTAGAAACAATCTCATTATAAATACAGTTAATGGAACAACTTATTTAAAAACATCAACTACTTGTTCTCATATTAATAATAATGTTAAATTTTCTTCAACACTTCTTTAGTTTGTATCTGATTCCTCATCCCAAAATACTATAAAATACAGGTTGTTGTTTAGAACATCAGCTGTTGCCTATCAGAGTAGTCGTTTTATTTGAGCTATGCCAACATGCAGCAGATGATCATCTGACCCTAAGTAGAAAGGCATGCAAGGACTTGTAGAGTTACCCAGACATGGTTTTGATGAAACCCAAACAGAACACATGAGTTGAATATCACAGATGTTCACCTTTTAAGATTTAGTGTTTCAAATGTGAACAGTGGTAAGGGAAAGAGACCAGCCTTTTTGGGTCTGTATGCTTGGAGCTCTGTGGAGAAACTTGAAAAAAACTTTGAAAAGTTATTTTTGCCCACTGAAAAGTGATTTCAGAACCAGNCATTTCTTCATGAATTAGGTAAGGGACCCCAGAAGATATCTAGTCCAATCTCCAGCTCAAAGCAAGGGCAGCTCTGAGCTCAGATCACACTGATCAGAGCTTGATCCAGTTAGATCTCAAATACATCCAAGGGTGGAAAAGGTGCAACAGGATCACAGAATCACANTTTCACTGCACATGATAATATGGCAGAAAGAGTACAAGTAGTGTTGTTTTAAACATATTTCTTCAGGAGACACAAAGTCACCCAATTTAACTAACAGCTAAAGTTTGGGTGTAGTGTTCTGAAGTTCCTTCCAGCAACTTTAATAGCTAGTATCCCCCTTTCTCGTGTCTATATGAATTACTGTCTTTCACGGACTTCACTGAATAAGAACAAATATTATGGCATGTTTTCTTTAGGTAACTATTGCCACTCAAAAACACGAATTCATAGCAATTTAATGACTACATCTTTAAAATTACAGATGCATATATAAAAAAAATAAAGTAAAATGTGCTTCTAAAAGTCAGTATGAGTTTTCTTCTATTAATATCATGTCTCTAGTCTCCAAAAAGAGCATTTGTGATCGCATCAAGATTTCCCTTAAGACTTTATGTGATTCCTTTGAAATTCCAAAAGGAGATAATTTCAGGTTCAAACTTCACTTTAATGTGTTACCGCCATCCAAATTATCCTGCAAATACTGTTGATTTTTTTTTTTCCATAATTAATACATTATACCCAAAAGCTGTGCTTTCAGAGTTCAGGTAATATTTCCATTACAGCATTGCTAACAAAACTCAGATGATACATTAAACATATTGTTCAGCTGGATGACATTTGAATTGACTAAAGAGAATGAAACAGAGTAATGAAAAGGAAGCATGGTGACCAAAATGAGATTGCTGATTGTAATTTGCAGAGGTTGTAAGAATTTGTAGGTGTCTCACATGTTTGTTGCATCAGGCAAGCTGAATAGCTGCCTTAGAATTTTCTGGGAGGAGCCTCATCTGGGCCTTCTGCCCTTGACATAGGAGCTAAGTTCAAACTCAGATCATAGACCTTGGTTCTTGCCTGAGCTACTCTGATGAGGTTCACTTGCTTCCTTTGTCTTACTAGCTTAGTCCTGAACATGAACTATGACTACAGACCTGTTTAGTGTTCTAAACTGTTGGGTCACTATGCTTATTGTCACTGGACCTGCTCTGCTCACTTAGGCTTGTTGGTACTATATCCCAGACCAGGGGGAACTGCCCTGATGGCCTTTGTACCAGAACCAATGCTGGCTCTCCTTCCCTTGTAGAAAATCTGCTCCTACTCTTTGTTGACAGATTCACATATTAGTTTAATCTAGACTTCGATTCACCCATACTCCTAGGGCACAGTCATCCTCTGTTTCAAAGGGCTCATACTGGCAATGATAGTATCCTTAATCAGTGATCTTGTAGTAAAATATCTAGAAACAATCTCATTATAAATACAGTTAATGGAACAACTTATTTAAAAACATCAACTACTTGTTCTCATATTAATAATAATGTTAAATTTTCTTCAACACTTCTTTAGTTTGTATCTGATTCCTCATCCCAAAATACTATAAAATACAGGTTGTTGTTTAGAACATCAGCTGTTGCCTATCAGAGTAGTCGTTTTATTTGAGCTATGCCAACATGCAGCAGATGATCATCTGACCCTAAGTAGAAAGGCATGCAAGGACTTGTAGAGTTACCCAGACATGGTTTTGATGAAACCCAAACAGAACACATGAGTTGAATATCACAGATGTTCACCTTTTAAGATTTAGTGTTTCAAATGTGAACAGTGGTAAGGGAAAGAGACCAGCCTTTTTGGGTCTGTATGCTTGGAGCTCTGTGGAGAAACTTGAAAAAAACTTTGAAAAGTTATTTTTGCCCACTGAAAAGTGATTTCAGAACCAGTTGAAGCTGTCATCTCTTTCACTCTGTGCAGAAATCACAACATATATAGAATTAAATGTTCGGGGATTTTCCTATCTATGTTGTCCAAAAATTACTGTTCATGTCTTGAATATACACTCTTAGCTAAATAGAGAGCTTTGGGGGTTTTGATGTTGTTGTTTTTGGTTTATAGGGTTGTCTGGGGTTTTTTTCTTTTATTGTTTTTGGTTTGTTTTGGATATAACAATACTGTATGACAATATTCTCTATTTCATAGGCATAGAGGAAAATTCAGGTTGAACGGGGCCTCANCCCCAGGTCCTTTTCTGCCAAACTACTTATGTATTAGTGCCTGGGCTTACTCCAGATGGCATTATCTCCAGAAAGCATTACTNTTCATAGAATGGTTTGGATTAGAAGGGGCTTTCAAAGATCATCTTGTCCAATTACTCTGCCATGGGCAAGGACATCTTTCACTGGATCAGGTGAAACCACATACAACCTGACTCTGAACATTTCCAATGATGGGGCACCCACTACTTCCCTTGGCAACCTGTTTCAGTAACTCAGACACATCATAAAAAAATTTCCTCTTTCTGTCTAATTTAAATCTACCCTCTTTCAGTTTAAAACCAATGCAAGGCAAAAGTCTCAATGATAGAGATTTTGTCTCTTATTCTGCCTGCATGGATGAATGACTCCTTCTTATCTCTGCAGAGATTTTTGGAAATATAAAACTCAAGCTCAGTACATGAAATAGAATATGTACATTAATTGTTTCTTCATCTGACAGCAGAGTGATGTCTTTGTGAGATGTAGCATGTTGGAAATTGAACAGATTGCCATCATAATTTTCCAACCTCAATAAAACTGTTTTAAAATGTTGCCACATTTACAATAATTCTGCTGGTTCTCCTTGCATAAAGTCTTAGCAATCATGATTTATATTTTTTGGCAACAAAGAACAAACCCTAATCTAGGAGAATATGTGGTTCTCAGATACCTTCAAAACAGTTTTTTGAAAGAAGTCTTGGAAGCACCCACATTCCAATGAGAATCAAGCTATTCTAGAAACCCCATAATTATCACTTTCTTTAATCTCAACCTTCCTGTTTACTAAATGTAGTGACTGAGGTGAAAAATTCCAGTTGAGTCTGTGGATGCTCAAATTAATAGGAAAAACTGGCAAGCTGGCATTGGAGGACTTTTTGCCACCATGTAATGAAAGATGGAAAGTCAAACAAAACATTAATACATCATTTTGAAGGTCACTATTTTATCTTCCCATTTTTCAAAAACGGAATGTTTACATGAGCAGGAAATTAAAATGGCATCATCAGCAAAGCTTGTGTTTAATTTATTCATTAATTCTTGAGCAAAATGTTCTTTATAAATGGACTATGGTTTATATTATCTCATATATATAGTTGTATATGACCATCACCTATAAATTACCTACGTATCTGCCTTGAATATTTAAAAGCTAAACAGAAAATGGGATATATTCTCTCACAACTTGCTCTTACACTTTCTCCACTATCAACCTACACCTAGTGTCTGTTTGTTCTTCTTTAGCTAACAGGTATACTTTTTACATCATTGCCGTATCAAAGGATCTCTGTAAGAGACATATTTGCCTCTGTGGCAAAATCATCATCCAGTCAGAGGAGATATGGAGAGGAGGAAAGTATGAGAAACAGCCCTGCAAGCAGCAAGGTGAGAGAAAAAGGGAGAAGGTGCTGCAGATGCCAGAACAGGGCTTCCTCTGCTGCTTATAGGAGACACCACATAGGAACAAGTTCATCCTGAAGGACTGCAGCCCATGGGAAGGATCGATGCTGAAAAGGGGCAAAAGTGTGAGAAGCAAGAGAGGGCAGAGGGGAGCTGTTGTGGACTGACCAGATACTCCCATTCCCCTCTGTACAGCTTGGGGTGGGGAAGAGTCAGGAGGGAAGGAGGGAAATTGAGCTTAGCTAAAGAGGGGGTGGAGAAATTGTAGTTTTAATTTTGTCTTTATTACTACATAAATCTATTTTAATTGATGAGTTAATCTCCCCAAGTTGAGTCTGTTTTGCCTGTGATGGTAACTGGTAAGTGGTCTTCCTGTCTTGATCTCAGTCTATGAGCTTTCACATCCCTGTTCTTCCTATTTTTCTCCCATTGTCCCACTGAGAGGGGAGAATGAGCAGTCAACAACGTGGTGGCTTGGCTCTTAGCCAAGGCTGAACTCTCACATCAGAAAAAACCCTTCTCTTACAGATTTAAAATACAAGTTCCACTAGGGATTTATGGCTGGGTTAGGTGCAGAAACAGAACCACACAAGTCAGTGACATATAGTCAAACATTTGTCTGCTAAGCAGAATGGACAGTGATTGATCTTTGTTCCATGATACTCAGTCTCACTGATCAAGGCCATGCCTCTGTGGTTCAGATCAGACCAGCACCATAGACGCAGAGAAACAGGACACCCAACCCCACTGCCTTACCAAGCTGCAAGTGACCTATACTATTTAATCAGGTGAGAGCCAAATAAAAAAAACAACCCAAACATACTTTGGATGTCTTGTACATCTTTCTCTGATGCTTGATTGTGTCCCCATTGGAGACCACTGAGCTTCTAAAAATTCCATAGTCCTCAGAAATGCTGATCCCAGCCTAGATCAAAATAGTTTTTTGAATTTATTTGTATTTAATTTGTTAAACATTGAAGCACTTTTTAAAGCTCACAACTGTGTTTTGAGAAAATTTAAATCATGTAAGTTTTTCTATCCTGGAATATAAGTCTGGAAAAGACCCTGAGACTTCATCTGATCCATCACAAGACCACAGGGTGTGTCAGGTAACCTTAACCTTTCTAATGCTGAGGGTCTGCCATCTGCCGTTATGTAGTCTCCCTTTGGCTTGCTGCTTTGGTAACCTTTGTTTTTTGGCAGTGTTATTTTAAAGGCTCTGTGGAAATATGTTTTTTTGTTGTCATGCTTTTATTTTTGTGCTGTTGCTCTCATGACTTAGTATATGAAAATTCCCATAATGGTTGTTATGGTGTGTTTTCATTAAAAGAATCAATTGTTTGAGAACTACTTCTTATTTTCTTCTCCATTAGCTTGCAACAAAGTTCTTTCTCCCTCTCCAAGAAGAAAAATTTCACTATATAGAGTTGAGGTATGCCATCATCTGTGAACGCTGCTAACAAAGCCTTGTGCGCATAAAGCAGTCTCAGCATCCTTCAGGACACAGCAGGTCCTCATTCCTGGTCATGTCATCAGAGCCTTATAATTTTCTGTAGTCACAGTGCATCTCACACCCAGCAGTTTGAACTTTTCCCCACTTTTCTTCTACCACATTATACCTTGTCCTGTTCGTTTTGTCCTGGCTTATGGCAGAAATAGAAAACAACTTTTCGATTTTCATTTACAACGATAAGGGCTAGAAACTTAGTTTGCATTTTAAGTAGAAGGTCACATTTGAGGCCTGAAATAATCAACAAACATCTTCAAAACTGGTAACCTACTTTAAGTCTTTGACTTGAATTTTAGTATCTCCAGTGTTAAAAGAACCATAGGTAACTAACATTGTAAACAAGTGTCAGAGAGTTCTTTTACAGCCAACTGTTTTGGTAGCAGGAAAAGAATTTCTGAGTTTTGTAGTATAAATGAATAAGATCAAAACCTGGCCAAGCTCAAGATATTAAGATGAGAATTATCAGAAAGATATTAATTACAATAGGAAATATTTTATCAACACACATTTTATCATTCCCCTTATACTCTGGTTATATGAAATGTTAAAAATAATAAGGTATCATACATAGTTACCTAGTAGATACTGATATTTTTTGTAATATTCTTCTCATAAGTCCATCAGCACATTGTGGTAACAAATTGACCTTATTAATTTATTTGATCAAACTAAAACAGACTTTTCACTTCAGCAAAGCACTTATATGTTAAATTCCTTTCTTAATACAAAAAAAGTACTTTGGTATGTGGTTAAATCTTGCTGAAGATGGTTGAATGAAACACAATTTAAAGTTATGTTAAACAATTAATTTTTAGGCCTGTTGCTTTGGTACTTTATTGAATTAAAGCCAAAATAAAGCTTTGATAGTCTCTAAACAATGACACTTCTGCCATAGAGACTCTCAGGGAAGAGGAAACCACATCATTCAACATGTTTGCAAGTGGACCAAGATGCAGAATGGAAGAAATGGGCTACAGAAATCAAATCTGCCTTTACAGGGACATGGTTTATACAAGCTTACTTCTATGGCTGTAGCTTTAGCTTTTGACATTGAACTTTTCAGAGTAGAATTTCCAATCGCTGGTTAGTTTAGTACAATGTCTGGCATAACTATTCTAATAAACCTGAAGATTAGATAAAATTAAATCTTGACCCTTCATTGTAGCTTCAATAAGAAGGGATGAAGAACACAGGAACAAATTAAATTTGACTCTTTGGGGCAAAATTAATAAAACCAAAAATTAAGATCCTCCCAGGGGTAGTCATCTTCTTTATCTCTCTGCCAGTGCAGACTCCTAAATCTTTCTCTAATTGAGGCAAAACCTTTATCTGGAGCTTTTATGGGGTAGGAAAAGAGAATTAGAAATTCATATTTAGAAATTATACTCCATGGAGAGTAGAGTGACTTTAGGCTCCCGCATTTTCTGACTTATAAATCCTATAATACTCTGGATTATTGAACTTCACAGAAAAAGCAAAACATTCTGAATTAGTGTAGTCACTCCCTTTCTGGGAATAATGTTGTTTTTTTCAATATGCAAATCCTTCTTAAACTTTTGCAAGAATAAACTAAAGATTTTCCTAATTTCCGAATTCTTTGTTGTATTGCTGTTTTTTTGATATTTTTTAATAAAGTTTCAGAATTTTGCTGAGTATACATGGTGTGACATTAGCAGGGAATATAAACTGATATTGCCCTGTGACTTGAACAGCAAAAATGTACCAAATAACTGCAAATCTTGTTCAGAGTTTGCTAATATATGCTATTGACTCTCAAAAAGTAGACTCATACTAAGAAAAAAAATTGCCCTCATAGTCCAAAAAGATAAAGTCTTCTGCTTGATGTAATGTCATAACATTTTGTAGTGGGTCNTAGAGGGACTAGGGGTGGGCACCGGGCACCCAGCCAAGGTAAACCCACCACACATTTATACAGAGATGGATAGTAAAGTACATATAATAAATCAGGACAAGCAGGGAAAGGGTGCACAGCCACCAAAATAGTTTTGAAGTGAAGGTCTGCAAGTTGATTCATTTTTAACTTTAATGGACTGAGGGTGGCAAGGAGAATGAGAAAAAGCAGGCCTTGCTATCTTAGGTCATTCAAAATTATTCTGTTCCTTTTGCACATATGAAAGAACATGAGATTTGACTCTGAAGATGTAGGTACAAGAATTAAAAAAAAAAGAGTCTCTGTCTGAATGGGGAAGTTAAGACAAATTTATTGGCTCTCTAGCAGACTCTCTAATCTCTTTTCATATTGCTACCAAGTATTTACTGAGTTCTGCTTGGCTATTTCTTCTATTTCTTGTTCCTGGATGGCAATGTCATTTTCAAGGGTCATTTCCTGTAACCTGAAACCTGTAACCTGAAGTTCTGACTGCGGAATGATTGTCTGGACTTCTGTGTGGGAGCTCTTGGGATTGCCAACTTGACAGGGAAGATCTACTTAAGATTGAGCATGGCGACAATGCAAATTAAGGGCTTTGTAACAAAGGAATCACAACCGCGAGATCATTATTAGTTTGGTATTTATCTTCTCACCCCTAGGTAACTCCTAAGAAGTATTTTAAATTTCAAAATCTTCCACCAATTTTGTCAATGATTGCACACAAACATGCTCATGTGTTTTAAAGATTTAACGGAAATGTCTTTGAAATCATGTATGAAAACTCCAACCCGGTGTACTGAATATTGATCAAGCTGTTAAAATTTCCATACACATAGCAAACATAATTTGCACTCTGTAACATAGAAGTGTGTAACAAAGCAGTGAGTTTCATTAATTTAAGATTCTTTACCAATGAGAATAATATATTTTTGCATTATTTATTTTCTTTTGAGTTTTGTAAAGAGACGTGGAAGCTTTATCTGTCAGCTTAATTAGAATGAAGTTTATATTGTTCACAGATTGCTATTCCTTGGTGGCCTATATTAAACTTATTGCCTAATTTCATCAAGAAAGATTTCCTCACTGTAAATGCAGCTTATTGCCAGATGTGCTGACATTGCCAATAGAGAAAACTAGGCTTAAAAGGACATGGAAGCTTATTTTTTTTCTGTTAAACCTAAAAATCTAGTTAGAGATACAGTGAATGGCAGGATGATGCAGGAAAAAATTTTGTGATAAATAAAAAGGTAAAACTGTTTCTTCTTCAGTTCCTTTTTTTTTTTTTACTAATAGAACTGAATGAATATTTAGGGAACACACAAAGGTGTAAACAGAAGGTGAATTTATTAATAAAGTTCATGTTTATTCTTTTGTTAGGAAGATTGGTTTGGCTGAAATGTAAATGTATATAGTCTACTAGACTTGCCATTCATTGCTCTTGCTTTTTGGCTCATAAACATTTGCATCTCACTTTTCTGAAAGTATGGATAGAATAAATTAAAAACTTTTTATGAATTTTACTTTTTATGTTCTTTTTAATTGTATATTTCCATGTAGGTCAGTATATACATACACATATGTGTGTGTATATATGTGTATATATATATATTTATATAGCTACATACTTATATATATATATATATTAAAAAAAATCCATAGAATGTTATTTATTAAGGACATGGCATCATGTCTTAAGATTCATAACAAATTGTCTTTTGCCAAGAGCTTTCAATGTATTTCATAAATACAAGAATCTTTTTTGGCAGTAGAAACAGGGATGAAACAGTAAAATGGTCATCTCGTATGATTATCCTCCAAATGTTCACAAATGCATTTTCAAAACAGCCTCTTAGCTAACAGCTCAGTATGTAAAAGATGCAGAGCACAGTCATACAGTAGCAAATAATGATAGAAATAGACAGACTATTCATGCTGAATAAAGGTTTCATCAATTTAGTCATTCACATTTTCAAATTACATTGTCTTTTCCAAACTCCTCATTAACAGTAAAGCTTGCAGAAAACTGGGGGGAAAAAAAGAAAATGTTAGGTGAAGAGTTAATTATGATATGTGACCTCCTTAATAATTAACTGCTACCAATCTCTACCCTTGCCTACACAAATATTTAAGGAATGTTATCCTCATAAGGCCTAAGCCTTATGTTAGCTAAGTTGCTTGAGTCTTTTGCTCATGAAGTTTTCTGTATGGGACATCGTAACTCATATTTGTACAATGTAATGTCTGCTTGAATAACAGAATTCATTATTTCTTGTTTGCCAACCATTATTTTTTCCTAGGAAATTTCAGTCTCTCAGTCAAAACAGCAACAGAAAGATATGACATATGCTGACAATTTGTATTTAAAGTATAGTAAATTGTATATCAGTTAAGTGAGCATTTTATCAGATTCTTGCAAGTGAAAATTTTCTTTGGTATATCAATTGAACATAGTAACTTGTGTTTAAAAACACCTAATAAGAGGTTTCTGAAATGCAGAGTGTGTATTTGAAGGAAGTGAAGATTTAATTATTTTTCATCAGGATATGAAATTTGAGCCAAAATATACTAAACATATTGAAGATTTAATTGCATATGTTCTGTACCAGTCATCTAAATAGAGATCTTTTCCTCCCAGGGTGGAAAAGAATGCACATACCTATACCCTATACTCTGACTTTTGAGCAGGTTTACAGCTTAAACCAGTTTGCAATTTTCAGACTAAGCCTTCCATACACAGTTTCTATTAAAGGATTTCTCCTAATTCCAAAGACCTTTTCATGTTTCAAATTTTTAAATAGCTAATGTCTAGTTAAGCTTTACTCTTCTAGATAATTGTCTTTCGGATAAATAATATACCGTGTTGAAATGTGTTTTCTTTTCAAATTGAAAGAGTAGGAGTGAGTGAATGTCATATTAATAATAAAAGTATTCTGTACCATGAAACCTAAATTATTTACTCAGTTCTGTGGCTCTGTAACTAAGCAGCTGGCTGAAGCCACTAGAGACTTTTTCTTTTTTGAAAAATTTTGCACTTGTCAGGTAAAATGTCTGCACCGTTCAGAATTTGCACTCTCCATTTGAATGTCTCTACTAAAAGGTGTGATCACACTTACAATTATACTCTCTGTCTTTCTGAGCACACCTTCCTTGTCAACCTTTTGAAATGTAATACTCTGAAACAAGTGATGCAGGGCATTTAAGATGTTTCATTTATTATGTGAATGGATGTATTTATTATTGGATATATTAGATGATTTTTTTCCCCTAGTCTTATAATTTTGAGATAATTTGTATCTCTATGAATCTCTGGAGCCATCAGTAATATGAATATTTCTTCTTGGACAGAGACCCCAAATCACGACTAATACAACGAGTAACACTTTGATCAATTTTTAGTGTTTCATAAAATTGCTAAGAAATAATTGATCTCACTCATGCCCATTAAGGTCTTTTCTTCAACTTAAGTAATTTTGGTCTACTGAAAGCAACTGTGTGGTGTCTCTTGAATCATTGCATTTAAGGGCTACAAAGACTGGGGGAGTTTTCTAATGTCAAGATTTCTGAGATCTACTAAACAGATCACATTTATTATCAATGACTATACCTCAAAAATAGAAAAGACTCCCAAAATTATTTTCAATTTCTTTCTTGGTTGCTATAACATGAGTATATGGGCTCTGCCTCTTTGAAGTGAAGAATTTTGATATTTTTGCATTTTATCTATTATCTATCTCCCTTTATTCAGCCAAAACTCTCTAGTAGAGTTTATAGAAGGGGAAACCTGCAAAGGTGTATTTTAAAAAATGTTATTTTCTGTTGACATTTCTTAACCAAGTCCAGAACTTAAAACAGCCAGGTTTTCTTCATCCAGAAAGCTCTCATTAAACAGAAAGCACAATTTTAATTGATTATTTGCAACCATTTGTACCAGTTCATTTCAGCTTCTGCACTCTCTCATTAGGCTCCCCGAATTCATTGTAACTCTATAATAATACATAAAAAAAGATATTTGTTCATTAACAAGGTCTGCTATATTTGTTAGTCCTTATTCAAAGAGTTTAATATATTTGAAGGGAACTGTCAGCTGTGCCTAACATACAGATTTTAGTTTGTTTGGGTTTTTTTTCCTGTATTTCTAACCAAGATTGAAAAATAACATGCTGAACACCAGAAGAAGCTGGAACATTGAAGTAAATTTATTATATTGTGTTTACTTTATCTGTAGGTTTGAGCAAGATTTATACAGACAATAAAATTCAATACAACCATGATTACATTAGCTATTTTCAAAGGAGCAAAACCTATCTCAATAAATGGAATTTCTGTAGTCCACCTGCACTCCAATATTTCCTTGCTGAAAAAGGATGTAATATTTGGTAGCAGGACAAGTAACCATATGCCAAACTACAGCCTGACTTCAGCAAAAAAACCCTTTGGAATCTGGATGAAAATTTGGTTTCATGCTCCACCATAGGTGAAAATAAATGTTTTTATTTTGCCTACAGGTCATTCCAAATCAAGTGAATTTATCATAATATCCTCTATCTAGCAAAATAAGCACAGGAGTAGTACTACTCAGCTTGCTGCTTCTAAGATAAACTAAGTCAATGCTTAGCTTACGTTTGCAGGAATCTGTAAATAATTTCAATTGCCTAAACTATCATAACGTCTTGTGGATTGGTTCTGGCCTGCTAGATTCATGATCTCTACCTCTGAATTGAGCAGTTTTGTCAATTCCAAAATAGAGATTTCCCATCAGAAATTATACCACATGCATTGCCAGAGGATAACTCAGGAAAAAATCCCAACAAATAAACAAAAACCCCCAACCAATTTAAATTCTATTTCAGATTAAATTCATAGATGTCCTTGAAGGAAAATATCAGTAGCACTTCCATGACTATAACAGGAATACATGTCTTTGTTAAAAGTTTACAGCAATGCATAGACAGAATTTTTACTGTAGCTGGTCTTACTGCCTTACTTGCTCTTTTCTATTCCATTTCTCTCATGTATAACATGTAGGCTTTCAGTAAGAAGTTCTGAATGGAAGGATTTGTTATTTCCAAATCATTAGTGACACTGTACTTGGTGGTAATTTTCCATGGATATTCAATGACTTCCCTTTATAGGGAGCTACACTCACTTTGCTACTCTGGGATGAGTTTCCATTCATGACAGAATGAAGGTCAGGAAAAGAAAACTGCAGTTGAGTGTCTGAACAGTAGGTTCCTTTTTTATAGAGTTGTAGTCATAACTGGTGGCTACTTGGCCATTGCATGGCAGATCTAATAGATGTGGAAAATGAATGGTTCTCTCTTCTTTCTCAACAGGACAAATTTGAAACACATTGTAGCAACAGTATGGAAAGGTTGATTGTGCTGCAGTTGTTTTTAGGAGCAGTGTTGTCATAATTCAGATATATATCCAAACACTAACATTTTAAGATTAATTGCATGTGAACATGAGCTCCAATCTGGCAGTGTAACTTGAAGCCACTGTGTAATAGCTCTTTGATATGCCAGAGGGATGGGATGCCATCCAGAGGGACCTGGTTAGGCTGGAGAGGTGGACCCAGGTGAACCACGTGAGGTTCAACAAAGCCAAGTGCAGGGTCCTGTACCTGGGCCAGGGTAACCAGCATTATCAGTATAGGCTGGGAGAGGAGATACTGGAGAGCAGTCCTGTGGAAAGGGACTTGGGGGTGCTAGTGGATGAAAAACTGGATATGAGCCACCAATGTGCAATAGTAGCCCAGAAGGCCAAGCACATCCTGGGCTGCATCAAAAGAACTGTGGCCAGCACATCAAGAGAGATGATTCTGCCCCTCTACTCTGCCCTGGTGAGACCTCACCTTGAGTACTGCGTCCAGTTCTGAAGCCCCCAGAACAAGAAGGATGTGGATATATTGGAGCGTGTCCAGAGGAGGGCCACCAAAACGATCAGGGGAATGGATCATCTCTTGTATGAAGACAGGCTGAGAGAGTTGGGGCTGTTCAGCCTGGACAAGAGAAGGCTCCGAGGGGACCTTATAATGACCTTGCAGTATCTGAAGGGGGCCTACGAAAAGGTGGGGGAAGGTCTATTCAAAAGGGGTTTCTAACGATAGGACCAGAAGTAATGGTTTTAAGCTAGGAAAAGATAGATTTAGACTAGATATTAGATGCGGCGGGAGATCAATGGACAACACGCACACAGATTAATATAATCCAAGCATTGCCGTTTATTGCCCGAAGCTCACTCATTATATACCCACCAGCGCTAACCGCACACTGGAAGCACAATTCTAATTGGTAACCAACTCTGCCAGGCGCTAAGCAATATCTCTTGATTGGCCAGGTACTGCTCTCAAGGCGCCTCCCTTGGTTCCACCTTCTGCCTTCATTTTCTTGCTGCTTCACTCCCGTGTCACGTGCAGCACGTGGCTGTCCCCGTGTGTCCTTGTTTACGTCTTCCCTGTAATCGTCCTTGTGTGTGTCCTTGTTTACATCTTCCCTGTAGCCATCCTTACTGGTGCCGCCAAGTCTGGGTTTGCTCACATGCCCATTCTTATGGAGATACTTCTCCACAATTAGAAAAATGGTCTTTAACATGAGGGTGATAGATCAGTGGAATGGGCTGCCCAGAGAGGTGGTGGAGGCCCCATCCCTGGACTCATTCAAGGTCAGCCTTGATGGGGCTCTGAGCAGCCTGACCTAGGTAGAGATGTCCCTACTTGTGTAGGGAGGTTGGACAAGATGACCTCTAGAGGTTCCTTCCAGCCTAAAGCATTTTATGATTGTATGATTCTATGATTTACTCCATCTCCTTGTGAGAAGCACATGTCTGATTATGTCTTATGAATTAAGGGCAAGAGGCAGTTGTTTGGGCTGCTCTGATTTGTTTTTAATCACTGAGAATGTAGTCTTCTGCTCATTTCAATATGCTTCTGACTCATCTTTCCATTTAGCCGTCACTCTAAATTGTATTACTTACTGGTGCTGGGCAACCTTGCACTGTCACAGTGCCTGTACGTTAAGCAATACCACTGGTAACTCTTTTCATCTTATATTTTGTTTTTCACATGCGAAATAGACCCAACATGAAATGCATTATGCCTTAGGATAAGCAAGTTTTACCCCTCTGGACATGGAAATGTTGCTTTGTATTTAATTCTTCTCTCCAATTCTGCCTTGGCATTTGATAACCTGGCACTAACATCTGCATGAAGGTTAACTAGGAGTCACTGCTGGGAGTGATCTTTATGGTAGGAAATTTATGTTGTAGCCAGCAGTCGATCCTGAGACAACTATGTTTAGAGGCTTTGTGATAAGTTATCATCAAAACAGACTGAACTAGACTGAAAAGAAAGCTTTTGACATTGTTTTCTGTTTTCAGCCATATGACGTATTGCTGAGTAATACTAAAAGAAAATTTGCATCAATATTTGAGTATTTGCATTAGTGTTAGAAATAATTGCAATTGTTACTATTCTGCGAACTCAGGCAGGTTTCCATGCCTCAGAGTGTTTGTTAACTTGGGAACAAAAGACAGGCTCCAGATCTGAAGAGATTGCCCTAAGATATCTAACAGGAATAGGTCCTCAACTTCGGATACCTCCTGTTGCAAAAACAACCTCTGATTGCTAGCTTTGGTTGGATCATGGCTTTTGTGGCACTACTAGGGTAGCAGTGCTGAACATCAATGCTATTTTTCACATAGTGGAACTAACACTGATTTTAGCTGACAACTAAACTCATCTCTCTGCAATCATAATTTTTTAATAAATTTTAATGATTTCAATAAATTGGTTAACACTACACTAGTAGCACTTTAAAATATATACTATATCAACTCTGACACTGTTTGCAAGTATTCAATAGAGATAAGAACATGACACTGTATAAAGCGTACAAAAAAAGCCAATCCAATGAACATAATCCGATTCATTTTCCTTTTTAGTTCCATGTGGAAAACTGAAATCACCATTTTGTGAAGCAATTCAATAAGCAATTTGTAATATAGTTTACTGCATGACTCACTGACTTTTTCCTTCTTCAACACTGATTTAAAACGAGCCTAGGCAACAATGACTAAATGATCCATCTGATAACTGGTTTCTGAAGAGCTCCATAGAAGATACCCAGTAAATAGAGCTCAAAAATCCACAAATTCTAAGGAAATCCATGTGTTTAGAAATTCTTAACAGATCTGGCACCTGTGGAAAAAAAAAAGACAGATAAGATATACTTGACATACAGATGAAGAGTGAGAAATCAGATCCCTGTAAAATTGTTCTAACATACAGAACAACTATGATACTCTCATTTCAAGCGTGCCTATGCTTTGCAAAATCTGCTAGAATTGTATGAGGAATTATTGATTTGATGTTATTTGAAAGTACAAATATTCCAGGTGTGATAATGTTTTATTTCCTGATCAACTGATTCAAATGAAACTTGTTGTCAGATTTCTTTCTAGTTAGATTTCATTAATTGAATTTGTTTGATGTGAGCCAAGTCTTGACTGAATCACTCTGTAAGAACAGAAATCTTTCTTGAAGCAGTTCAGTTACTTTGCCTATTTATTCTTTCAGTGTCTCCTGCTGCTAATATTGCTTGAACAAATAGGCCAGGGATATTTTCTCTCTTCTTATAATTTAATTAACCTAGTAGTAGAAATATAGTACCTGTCATGAATGTTTTGTTAGAACTCTATCAGGAAATTTTGCTTGTTTGTTTGTTTTGGTTTGGGTTTTTTTCTGGGGTTTTTTTGGTTTGGTTTTTTTTTCAGTTTTGGAGTTTGGTTCTGGTTTGGTTTGGTTTGTGGAGGGTGTTGTTGGGTTTTTATTTTAAAGTAGAACAGTATGGGGAGGATCTTTCCATGACACAAACAGGCCAAGATGGATAAGATATCTACCAACTGCCAGCAGTTGAAGCCAAGAATCACAGAATCACAGAATTGTTTAGATTGGAAAAGACCTTCAAGATCCTAGAGTCTAATCATAACACTGACAAGTCATTGACTAAACCATATCCCTAAGCGCTATGTCTACACTTCTTTTAAATACCTCCAGGGACAGGGACTCCACTATTGCCCTGGGCAGTGCCATTCCAATGCCTGATAACCCTTTCAGTAAAGAAATTCTTCCTAATATCTAATCTAAACTTCCTTTGGAATAGCTTGAGGCCATTTCCTCTTGTCCTATCACTTGTTACTTGGTTGAACAGGTTGACCCCCACCTTGCTACAACCTCCTTTCTGGTAGTTGTTGAAAGCGATAAGATCTCTGCTGAGCCTCCTTTTTTTCTAGGCTAAACAACTCTCCTTTGTGCTCTAGACCCTTCACCAGATTTTTTGCCCTTCTTTGGACATGTTCTAGTGCCTCGATGTCTTTCATGTGGTGAGGGGCCCAAAACTGATCAAGATGCAGCCTCACCAGTAAGAAACAATACCAAGGAAAGGTCCAAGAATATGGAAGCAGACAATTGGGTTAAGAGAGTAAAAAGTGAAATTAGGAAAAGGGAATCTTTGCAGAGGGAAAGTTTTCAAAGAATTAAAAAAGATTTAAGTAAACATTTCAGTAAAAACACCTACATGAAATCAACTTACCTAACTGCTAACCACAGAAAGAAAGAATGTCAAGTGCTTAGGGTGCTTGTCCCAGAACAGGGAAATCCTGACTTCAGTCTCTGACATCATCATTGGTTTCCTGTGTTTTAATCTGTAAAGGAAAGGTGACAATCCATATTTTCCTGCAAAATAAATAATACAAAGAAAATAAATAATACAGAAGAAAATAAGTATATTTACAATTGTGAGACTTTTTGGTACTGAGCTTACAGGATTATTGGTTATAATGACCTAAGTATAGTGTGGTAGAAAAGTTTACTGTCCAACTTGCACTGAAACTAATTAGAATACCATTGATTTCAATATAACTTTGAAATAAGAACATTTTCCCATGAATATGCATAAAGCAACAGTAATATTTTTTTAATGTGGTTTTGATATTCAAATAGTTGCAAAATATTTAATGAAAATAATATATAGATAAGAATTTTTACTAGGCTTAACTTTTTCTATATCTTTGAGGAGCGGTTTAGAAATAAACTCTCAAATATGTATCTAGGACTATTGCAACGTGCTGCATGGAAACTGCAAATATAATAAGAATATCAATGATTCATTAACAGGACCAGAAAAAGCTACCAGTGAGGGAGGACTGCTAGAGTAGGAGGCTAAGAAGGAATCAATGATTATGATCTGATTACATTTGTAATCAGCACAGAAAAGGCATTCTGTAGTTGTAATATTATATAGCTATGTTAGTCCCTCAGATAGGTTAGATTCCCACTTTCCTGGGAAATTAGAAATTAAAATTAGCAAAAGAGGAAAAGAATCTGAATAAGACTGAACTTTCTTGAAACCATTAGAAACAACTTACGAGACCTAGCTGTGTTTTTTGAGGTAGATTTGTATGCTCTTGGTTTCTGTGAGATGTCACTCACTCAATTCTATCTAATTTCTTCATGTGCTATACATCAGGACGTTACTTCTTGTGATTAAACATCCCAGAAAAAGACTCTAAAAAAATAAGACACAATAGCAAATCACTGCAATACCTGTAGAGTAGAGTAGAGTAGACAAGACTAGAATAGAATAGGTTTAGTTCAACTGGAAGGGATCTAAATGACCACCTAGTCCAGCTGCAACTATAACAATCTGTATAACTAATATCATGTACTTCAGAAGACACAAGTTAAACTGTGTACATTTAGAAAGAAAGAAACTGCAGCCTGTGAAGAGCCTACACTGCAGCCCGTAGAAAGAATCCATACCTGAGGAATGGAAAAGTGTGAGGAGGAAGGAGCATCAGAGAGGACCTGTTATGGACTGATTGAAAATCCCCATTCCCTACCACCCATGTGCCACTAAAGGGCAGGAGGTAAAAGAGCTGGCAGTGAACGAGTGAAGTTGAGTCTGGGAAAAAGGGGCTTGGGAGGTAGGTGATTTAGTTTTTATCTTTCTCATCTTCTATCTCTATTTTTAATTGGTAATAAAGTAGATTAATTTTCTCCAGGTCATGTTGTTTTGCTCATGATGGTAATTGGTAAGTGATCTCCTCATCTTTGTCTTGACTCATGAACCTTTTCATCTTATGTTCTCCCTCTGTCCTGTTGTGGGGGAGGCAGGAAGTAAGAGAGCGGCTCGGTGAGTGGCAGATGGCCAAGATCAACTCACCACAACTGCACAAAAACTCTCCCCAATTTCATGTGTTAGTTCCTTAAAGTCATACAATATGTATCCTCTATTAATTACACAGGAAGCAATAGGACTGAGTGACATAAGAATAAACATAACCTGGCAAACCATTTGTAACACAGGCAAAGCAAAATGGTGCTCAACAACTGAAACCTACATGAGACTGTAACATAAATAGGATAAAATATGACATTGTAGAAAAAAGCTATATATTTTATTTCCCATGTGAAAA
Organism: Brachypteracias leptosomus; assembly: GCA_013401335.1. Lineage (NCBI taxonomy): Eukaryota > Metazoa > Chordata > Aves > Coraciiformes > Brachypteraciidae > Brachypteracias > Brachypteracias leptosomus. The sequence goes on along the minus strand of VYZX01014196.1, from coordinate 17,361 downwards.
AAGACAGATCATAAATTAATAAAATAACCTTAGATTGGTAGCATATAAAAAAAGTTAACTGATCTCTGCTTCTGAAGTTTCTGTTTTGCACAATAACCTGCAGTGAAATTATTCTACATATTAAAAGCTTATTCACTTCAGTAAATGTCATGCTTTTAATACAGTCATTTTCCAAATACTATTATATCATAAAATGTTACAGAAAATAATAAGGTTGGTTTATAATTAGAACTATGCACGATCACAGTCTGAGATTACTCATTTGCTTGAACATTCCTGTACCACCAACTGTATGACATTTGAACGTCACAAAGCTTCATATATTAATATTTGCACAGTGCTGTATGTAGAACACTTGGATAATAGTTTGCACATTTGCAATGAGTTCTTCATAGACCCCATGTAAGCCATAGATATATTCTGTTTCCTTCAGAGTTTCAGAGGTGACATCCATAGGACTGTATAAACAGCTGGTGTTCACCAGTGAGTAGGTTAAGGTTTTTAAGAGGAAGTAAGAAAATTAGCCCAAACTCAAAAATGTCCCCAAAATACAGTGCTAATGATACAAAAGGACAAATTCTCAGATGTCCCCCATTAACTTGTTTCAGGTCAACAAAGTGAAGAGATTAGGTTTAAAATATGGAAAACGAATGTCAACTGGATAGTCATCATTCTGAGGCCTTACAGTTTGCCGTTCTCAGGCCTCAGATAGCTCTGCTGTAGCAAAGGTGACTGTGAAAGTGGTACTAAATGGATGAGTACATGCCTAAAGAGGTGTTTCAGCATTAGTTTCATGTTCTTGTGCATAAAGGCCATTCTTTAAAGTACTAAAAGTCAATTCTTTCTTCATCTTTAAGGGTTTTTTAAAGATTTTTCTTGGTTTTATGGAGGTTTCACAGACTTTGTTCATGGAGCGTATAACAGGCTCCGGGCTAACATTATTGTTCAAGAGATGAAAGAAGGAGAAGCAATAGCTTGGTTTAGGCAACTAAATGCTGAGTCAGCTATCTTAGACTGGAGTCATTGAATGTGTTGGGATTAAGTTTCAACTCAGTGGTTGGTATTTAGATATGCACCTATGTTTACGTATATTGCAGGATGGAAAATTTTTTTTTTTTTCTTTTTTTTTTTTTTTTTAAATTTCTTAGACAGTTTTTTGCAGCTTAAGAAGTCCAGTTGGTTTTGATGGTTTGTTTTGTCTTTTTTTTTTATCATAGAATAGTTTGGGCTGGAAGGAATCTTAAAGATCATCTAGTTCCAACACCCCTGCCATTTGCAGGGACATCTCCCACTAGACTGGGTTGCTAAAAGCCCCATCCAACCTAGTCTGGAACATATCCAGCATTGGGACCTTCACAACTTCCCTGGTCAATGGTGCCAGTGACTCTCAACCCTCAAAGTGAAAAGCTTCTTCCTAATTTCTAATCTAAATGTACCCTCTTCCAGTTTAAAGCCATTACCTCTCTTCCTATTGCTACAAACCTTCATTAAAAGTACCTCCCCAGCTTTCCTGTAGGCCCTCTTCAGATACTGAAAGG
>VYZX01014196.1:0-13771 GCA_013401335.1 Brachypteracias leptosomus | reverse complement strand
CACCTTCTATACCAATTGGTTGCACTTAAAATCAGTATTTTGCAAGTTTTGAAAGTCTTGACAGCAATTATTTATTACCTGTTTGTATCACCTTCTTCCATTTATTACATGGTTAAATGTGTGGTTTTTTGCATATCTACCATTGCTGATCATTTCTGTAACACTTGAGTTCATCTGCAGGTTCATGACTCTTCAGATTGTAGTCAACACTGCCTGTTTAATTAATTCTTCTCATAGTATTGCCAACAGAAAGGTTAAAAAGACATTATGCAACATAAGAGTTTTTGACACAAATGCTACCTACTCTAAAATAGTTCCGTGTTTGCAGTCTTATAGATGTTTGCTCAGATTCATAAGCTAGTTTTTGATTCACTTTACAGTATAGATAGGTCAAATTATTTTGAACTTCTAATAAAATTTTGGTAGTGATAATCTAACCTTTGTGGTAAAGAAGTTTGTCTTTAGAAAACGCCTTTAAAAATTAAAAATACACTACATAAAACCTTAAAATACAGGTTGTTTTTATTCATATTTAGATATAACTCCAGCTGCTCTAGTATTTTCAGGATTTTCTGTTCTCAGTACTTCACATAAGAAATAACTTTCAGCTGCATTTTCCTTTCTTTCCTTTCTCTCTTCTATGTCTTTTATTTATTTTCTTTCCCCTCAAGAAATCCAGGTGTTTCATAGATCTTGGGAAATGTTCTGTGGAAGAATAATTCAACAAGCTGACATCTCATTGTTAACCATATTTCTTTGGAATACCCTCCTTCTAGTTGTATAGGATCTTTAATCCAAATAGTTTATAAAGACTTTACAAAAATATAGACCAACCATGATCCGATTTGTGAATGAAGTTACTTTCTCAAGAAAGCATTATGAAAAATTAAGAATACTTGATTCCAAATCATAGCAATGTGATTCTAGAAAATCTAATAATATTTACAAAGGTATTCCAATGTCCCCGAAATAGAGTTCTAATCAGATCTGGTGGAAGTATTTTTCCCCTTTTTTCCCCCAGATAACTTATGTTTTAAAAAAGGACTTAATTCTATGACTGCAACGACCTATTTAGAAAACTGTTTTCACAGAACATCTTCAACTTTGATTTTCACTCTTTATTACTGATTCTTCATCTGATATGATTGCAGTAATGTATCTAATAACTATCTCCCAAATAAATCAGTCTTGATAAATGTTTTCCAAGGCATTCTATAAATTTAGACAAGTAAATAGTGCACTTAGTTCCATGTGTAAAACCTCTGTTCAGCAATTAATAGTGGTGAAAGAATATGCTTTGTCACAGCCTTTAAATTTGCATTCTGGAGTTATAAATACAGAAGACTACAGATGTTCACTAATAAGAAAAGTTCCAGCCTGAAAGGCAAGTTTTGCAACACAACAAAATTAAGCTAAAAAATAAAATTGTATGAAAAGAATTATAAATGAAAGCAGAGAAACATTGGGGTTTTTCCTTGATTTTTTTGGGGGAATATGAATAACTCTGGAGATCACTTCTCTAGGGATCTAATTATTACTGACAGGGGCCAGAAAAAGAGGGTTGATTTTGAAGAGAATTCACTGAGAACCCAGCTTAGCCTCAAAAATAAAATAAAGCAAAAACCCCAAACAGTAAATTTCTCAGAAAATTAAAATATTCTTGTGATGGTATTGCTCACAAAGTTCTATTTATGAGGAAACTATTCTGCAGTGTACCAATTATTACATAAAAAAGGGAATTTTGGCATTTTGTAGATCGGTGTTAACATTCTGGAGGCTTAAAACCAATTTAATATGAAGCAAAGGCAGTCCACTGTACAGAACTGTATGCAACATAGTTAAGCATTCCCTTCTGAAGTTCTTCTGGTTGTGGTATATATAATACTACTGCTAATTTTCTTGTATATTCAGCATCTCAAAATTTGTGTTTTGACAACTAAAATGTGGTGATGTGGAGCCATTAAGTGTTTCAGTAATTCATTCCCAAGATATCTAACCTTGTTCAAATCTGTAACAGTGACCCGCAAGAAAAATCACTTGTGTGTAAAGTTAGTAAAGACCATGACCACCCCGGAAACAGAAGACATCGAGAGTGGTAAATAACTGTTTAATAAAAAATGTTCTGCTTTATTACACGTTGGAATCAGAAAGAAGGAAAAATATGGAGACTTGGGGGTATTAATGCTCTTTTTATCCTGTGAAATGTACTGTAAGATCTAGCCCCATGTTTGGTTGTTCATATCTTCTTTATAGTATTTATTACCAAGATCTATTGTCAGTAGCTGAGTTTCAGTATTTGTAATCCCATCTGTTACTCACTTTCATTGCTGCTAGGATTATTTCCCAGGAATAAAGGGTCTTAAGGTAAAGATCCATCTTCATAGGTTCAATATCTACTGGCTTTACACAGTATTTTTTACCTCTGTCACTTCCACTTTACAGATACTGTAAAGGAATCAGCATTTGCAGAGGTTAAAAGAGGCTCAGCAACAGAAAATAAGGTTTAGAGATCATGCAGAAAACAGACACATTTCAAGCTGTCCTACCAACAAAGCAGTCCACTACCATAGCCTGAAGCAGAACACCTCTTGGAGCACGAAAATTAATGTGCCCTTTTAGAGTCTTTTAGGACTTAGGGCATTTTTTTCTACTGAGAAGTCATCCAAATGAAATTTTCTTCAGCTACGTGTTAGTTTCCACTTGATGTTGACAAGATATGAAATCAAATGTTAATGTACAGGTAATGACTGAGAAATTACATGTTTACACTAATGGATTGCTGTTCATTAGCACACTCCAAGCACACATCCTCATCAATCACTGCATATTCATCACTTTTGCAAGTGCTCTGCTGATTCTCAAATGTATTGCTTTAACAGAGCAAACATCATACTTATGCTATGGTCATGTTTCTGTGTTCCAAGGCTTATCAGGTGATATCCTGCCACAGCAGGGTTTTAGAGGGGGGGTGTTTTTGTTCATTTTGCTTCTGTTTCTGGCAAACTGCTTGCAAGTTTGAAATAGATATCAAATTGTGTCATCACTTTGATAAAGTCTTCCGAGCTGAACACTAATACAAACCACAATTTGTTTTCAACAGTTTATCCTAAAACTAAGCATTCTAATAAATTTTTCTAAAATAGAAATTAAAAGAAAAAAGAAAATAAAAACTGGTTTAAGTAATTCATTTTAAAGCTTTATTTCCATTTTGCCCTCATTTATTTCTGCACTGATAGCATCTGCCTGGACCCAATACTTCATTTTCCAGGGACCAGATAGCTTCTGAAGTCTACCATTGCATGGATGCAACTGTTTTTAAAATACCAAGTTTATTGTTGACTCATTGCAAGCACATGAAATAATTGAAGACTGGAGGTGGGTCACTGTCTGATAGCCAGTGGGAAAGCTAACCTTAGAATCACGGAATCATAGAACAGTTTAGGTTGGAAAGGACCTTTAAAGGTATTTAGTCCAACCCCTCTGCACTGAGTTGATTTAACATCCAGAGATAGGTTGAACTCCATTTGAAGTAGGATAGTCACACTCATCTCTTCTTTAAGTTTATGGCAGAATTTTGGTAATATAGGCTCTCATCAGCAAAGTGATACATGGTTTATTGTATGTAGTGTACAGGTAAGTACCACACTGTTTTCCAAGTTAGAATACACACTATATTAGCACTGTAAGATAAATAGAGGTGGTTTGGTTTTTGAAAGCAAAGTATACAAGGAATAACTGCTTGCTGTAAATTTCACAGTAACTATATATTTTCCTTTCTAATAAATCTTTCTATAAACCGTTGCAGTCTTGAAAGTGCAAAATTGGGCCTAAATGTGATTGGAGAACTGTTTTGACTTGTCTGCTAAGAATCACAGAATGATTTGAGTTGGAAGGGACCGTTCAAGATCATCTCGTCCAACCCCTCTGCACTGAGCAGGGACATCTGCAACTAGAGGAGGTTGCTCAGAACCCTGTCCAACTACACCTGGAATGTTTCCAGAGATGGGACATCAACAACCTCTCTGGCAACCTGGGACAATGTCTTGCCACCCCCAGCACAAAAAATTTCTTCCTTCTATCTAGTCTAAGTCTTCCTCTTTTTGTTTAAAACCATCACCCCTTGTCCTATTGCAACAGGCCCTGCTAAAAGGTCTGCCCTCATCTTTCTGATAGGCCCCTTTAGGTACTGGAAAGCCACAAGAATGTCTTCCTGGAGCCTTCTCTTCTCCAGGCTGAACAACCCCAACTCTCTCAGCCTGGCCTCACAGCAAAGGGGTTCCAGCCCTCGCATAATTTTTATGGCCCATAACCTTGTTATGTTGCAGACAGATGAGTCAAGAACACTGAAGTGCAGTTTGAACTGGGTTCCATGGACATACACATATATCCCTTAGAAATAAGCTATGTTATAATGAAAAAAATTACTCACTTCCTGACTATTTACAACTCATATGTGTGTGTAGGTATGTTTCTCTGTGTGTATGCATGCATACATTTTTAGTTTTACATATTTTAGCACCCATAATGATTCTTTTGCATTGCCATGCAGGAAGCCAATAAGTAAAGAGCAATTTTAGGTCTTAAACTACCAAAATTTTTCTTTCTCTATGCTTGAGCTCACAAACCCCAATTAAACCAAAGGAAGGACTCACTCTTACAGGTTTTTATCGCATTTCTTTCACCCTTAGCAAAAAGAATCCACTGATAAGCCATATGTACCAAAAGCCATCATATTTTTACATTGAATTCTTCCTGAGCAGGGTGTTTTTATCGAGGAAAAAAAAAAAAAAGCAATAATAAAAATATGGGGTTTGGGGTTTTTTCACAATGTGATTAATCCTAACTGAGATGTAAGGGGCATTCCTAGTCACTTTGAATGATTGAATTAGCATGACTTTCAAAAATTATCTATTCTAGTTTAACCAAACAATACAGACTTGATGTTTTTGAATGCACAACCCAGTTTTAATATTCATGTAATGCAAGATACCTTATCAGACAATGGAATTCTTCTTTTTCTTTTCTGAGCTACAAATCTAGACATTTCTTATTTGATTCACTTAATTTCTTAAGTTGCTTATGTGAACATGGCATATCTCCTATATTATTCAACTAAATCTTATTTATACAGCTTAATATCTGTTATATCTATGTGTCCACTCTACGTATTGTTTTTATGTTTTTGCAATATTATTTTTATCCCTGCAGTAGTTTTCATATGGATGTCATTAAAGGACCTATGAAGAGGAAGAAGCCCAAGATAGTTGTGAAGAGATGTGTTTATGACAGCAGGACAAACAAACAAATGGAAAAAGTATAGAGCCATGGGTGGCTTTTTGTTGCCGATTTTTGGGTTTGGGGCTTTTATTTGTGATTTTGTTTTGCGAATTTTCTTTGCTTGTTTTCCTCTTTTTTTCTTCCTCCATAGTAAGCTGGAACTGGAGAAAAGGAAAATGAAGACTTTTCACATACTAATTAGTAAACTATTTGACAGAAGATGAAATCTGGTGTTTCAGTTATATTTAGTCTGCGTCATTACTGATGGTATACATCAAAGCATGTGATTTAATGCAAAAGAAGCTTACTCAAGGCACAGTAGGCAGCAGGTGGAGAGTGTTTGCTGAAATGAGGATATCTGTATTCCTTAAGCTTACTTCTCTCTTTCTTCAATAAGTAAATAGCGTGACTCCAGACAGCAAAACGAATGAGTGAGGAAAGAGACAGATGGCAAAGCATTTTTAGTATTAATGACAGGAGCTTCTAGAAAATGCTACTTGCAGTGTGAATCACACAAGCCTCTTACATGTATTAGTTTTATTTTAGGGGAAAATAAAGAAACTTAACATTTAATACAAGAGTTTAAATCTAAATAATTGTTATGTGGGGACTAATTTAAGAAAGTAGTAGATAAATCTCTTAGCTCTTTGCAATCCCATACATTTATAGAATCTACTGTGAGAGACCACAACTGATTTCAGTGGGGATTATGTGCTTTGTGGAAGTTAGGTACATGTCATCTATGTGGGCTTCAGGACCCCACGCTGTATAAACATTGTTATCAATGCAAGTATTTCTCATGAAAGTATTGCCATATATTTTCTAATACATGTGATGTGGAGGAATGAAGAAAATATTACTCAGAACCTCTGAGAAATAATGATACCTCATGAATTGTTGTGGATGTCCCATCACTGAAAGTGTTCAAGGTCACATTGGATGGAACTATGAGCAACCTGATCTAGTGGAAGATGACCCTGTCCATAAGCAGTTCCTGTGAATGAAATGAGATGATCTTTAAGGTCCCATCCAACTCAAAACCCTCTTTGATTCCATGATTCATGTGCATTCTATATATGTATATACATACATAAATTTGTCTGCTGAAAGCTTTAACAAATATTCACAAAAAATAATTTGAATAATTTCAATAAAAAATGAAATTTAGGTTTCATTAAGTATTTCCATCACTCCTAAAAACAGAACCACATTTTTACCATCCTCTTAGAGTTCCTAGGAAATCTGAGCTTGGTAAATTGAATGTGGGCATACTTTCAAGTCTTATAAATATTGAAATCAATATTTCTATTCTTCCATACATTCAGTTAGATAAAAAATCCTCATTCTTAAAGAAAATACCAAAATTTAGGAACTACAGACAAAAAAAAGCTATATGGAAACCTTCTGATGGAATCGATCCAAGTTATTATCATAAAAAGATTTGTTAGATCTAATTTAATACTGTCTGCTTAGATATTCTCAGAGCACCTGAAACACTGAGGCCGGTTAGTGAAGGTTAAAAAAGTCAGTTTAATTTTTTAAAAGTTTTTTCCTCCATTGTAATGTAATCCTTTGAGGAATGTGGTATTTCTATTTGATAGCTGCATCAACTCAAGCATCCAAATTACATCATTGATTGAGCATCTCCCTTATGAGGAAAGGCTGAGAGAGCTGGGTCTCTTTAGCCTGGAGAAAAGGAGACTGAGGGGTGACCTCATCCATGTCTATAAATATGTAAAGGGCAAATTTTGGGAGGATGGAGCCAGGCTCTTCTCAGTGACATTCAATGTTAGGACAAGGGCCAATGGGTACAAGCTAGGACATAGGAGGTTTCGGATAAACATAAGGAAAAACTTTTTCACAACGAGGGTGACAGAGCACTGGAACAGGCTGCCCAGAGAGGTTGTGGAGTCTCCTTCCCTGAAGACATTCAAAACCCACCTGGATGCATTCCTGTATGACCTGATCTAGGTGATCCTGCTCTAGCAGGGGGGCTGGACTAGATGATCTCTCGAGGTCCCTTCCAACCTCTAACGTTCTGTGATTCTGTGATTTTACACAACAAGAAGCAACTTCTGAGTTAATCATTATGAGCCTGCTGAACTGGAAGCTGAAATTTGTAGTGGATGCTGTATATGACAGCAACTGACATATTTATTACAATGAAAGAGAAAACAGGAGTTTGCTTGATACTCTGCAGTTTCTGCACACGAAGTTTCATCTGAAGATAGGGGGTACTGCAGCATATCCAGGACCAAGTTACTTGCTATCAAATGCTATGTCAAGCTCTTTGACATGATCTCTACACTGAATCTACAGTGGCATATATTTGAATTAGCTCCTCTATAGACAGTAGTCTAACGGGAGCAACTTCATGTATGTTAATTTACCTTGGTTCATGAATTTTGATTAGATTTAGTGTCTGAGGGTATAACCTTTTATTATTGTTTTCTTTACTCTGACAGTTTTGGTTATTCCTAAGTATGAAACACAAGCTTAGCTCTACAAACACCTTGTCATTCAGCAATAAAAAAATGCTGTCCTTTTTCCAATGAAAAAGTAATTGGGTGAAAAATTTGAGACTGCTGAAGATAGTAACCAAATTGTTCTTAACAACAGCGAGGGTAGGATTTTGCTCACTGTCTTTAGATTCTTCTTTATAACACATTGGCTCATTTTGAGAGCTGTTACCAAATATGTTCACAGAAGACCATGTCTGATGACCTAACAATCTTTGGAACCTTATAAATCCCCACTGTTTTTCACATCCAGAACTAAAAGCATTTTCTACAAAATCTCAATAACGTGGTAATATTAGAAGTGATACTCTATATAGATAGAATGTTCTGAGACAAAAGGACCTTTTAGAAAACTAAGTAGTCCTTTATTTTTTGCAGAAATATTGGAAAGGATGAAGTTTTACAGGAAAACAAAAAAGATCCAACAAACAAACTTCCCAGAAATCCCCCACATAAATCACTCCTTAGTGAGTACAAAGGCAACATTCCTCACTTTGACAAAGCTTTAAAATATACCCATATGTGTTCCCATATTCCCTGCACACTTAATACTCCAAGGTTCAGAGCTGTGGCAAACAATGACAACAAAAAAATAGCAGAAGGCCTTTATGTATGGTTTTCTGACACGAAGCAAATGCAATTCAGTGCTGACAAATGCATGGTGTAGGAGCTTGGTTGCCAATAGAATAACAAATAGAAAATGGATTAAGTGTACCAGACTGAGAAGACTGAAAGTAATCTTAGCATGTGTAGACATTCTAGCTCTGCAAACCCCTTGCCCTCTTCTTTCCATGTCTACTGTCAATCTTTTTTATTATTATTTGGCTTTGTCCTCTTAAAAATCCTTTGACATTATTTCTTTGTTTCTTTCTTTTTTCAATGTGCCCTTTCCCTTTCTTTGAATAGGTGACCACAGGTTACATAATATATAGTCTGTCTCAGAGACCGGTATAACCTGCCATAGTATGTTTGATAACCCACTCATCACTGAAACTGAATATATTTTTAATGCAGTTTTACCCTAAAAGCTGGATTTAAAGTTGGCCTTNGAAAACAGGAGTTTGCTTGATACTCTGCAGTTTCTGCACACGAAGTTTCATCTGAAGATAGGGGGTACTGCAGCATATCCAGGACCAAGTTACTTGCTATCAAATGCTATGTCAAGCTCTTTGACATGATCTCTACACTGAATCTACAGTGGCATATATTTGAATTAGCTCCTCTATAGACAGTAGTCTAACGGGAGCAACTTCATGTATGTTAATTTACCTTGGTTCATGAATTTTGATTAGATTTAGTGTCTGAGGGTATAACCTTTTATTATTGTTTTCTTTACTCTGACAGTTTTGGTTATTCCTAAGTATGAAACACAAGCTTAGCTCTACAAACACCTTGTCATTCAGCAATAAAAAAATGCTGTCCTTTTTCCAATGAAAAAGTAATTGGGTGAAAAATTTGAGACTGCTGAAGATAGTAACCAAATTGTTCTTAACAACAGCGAGGGTAGGATTTTGCTCACTGTCTTTAGATTCTTCTTTATAACACATTGGCTCATTTTGAGAGCTGTTACCAAATATGTTCACAGAAGACCATGTCTGATGACCTAACAATCTTTGGAACCTTATAAATCCCCACTGTTTTTCACATCCAGAACTAAAAGCATTTTCTACAAAATCTCAATAACGTGGTAATATTAGAAGTGATACTCTATATAGATAGAATGTTCTGAGACAAAAGGACCTTTTAGAAAACTAAGTAGTCCTTTATTTTTTGCAGAAATATTGGAAAGGATGAAGTTTTACAGGAAAACAAAAAAGATCCAACAAACAAACTTCCCAGAAATCCCCCACATAAATCACTCCTTAGTGAGTACAAAGGCAACATTCCTCACTTTGACAAAGCTTTAAAATATACCCATATGTGTTCCCATATTCCCTGCACACTTAATACTCCAAGGTTCAGAGCTGTGGCAAACAATGACAACAAAAAAATAGCAGAAGGCCTTTATGTATGGTTTTCTGACACGAAGCAAATGCAATTCAGTGCTGACAAATGCATGGTGTAGGAGCTTGGTTGCCAATAGAATAACAAATAGAAAATGGATTAAGTGTACCAGACTGAGAAGACTGAAAGTAATCTTAGCATGTGTAGACATTCTAGCTCTGCAAACCCCTTGCCCTCTTCTTTCCATGTCTACTGTCAATCTTTTTTATTATTATTTGGCTTTGTCCTCTTAAAAATCCTTTGACATTATTTCTTTGTTTCTTTCTTTTTTCAATGTGCCCTTTCCCTTTCTTTGAATAGGTGACCACAGGTTACATAATATATAGTCTGTCTCAGAGACCGGTATAACCTGCCATAGTATGTTTGATAACCCACTCATCACTGAAACTGAATATATTTTTAATGCAGTTTTACCCTAAAAGCTGGATTTAAAGTTGGCCTTAAGGTATTCCACACTTCTACTCTTTATGGTGATATAATACAGAATATGGTCAATATGCAAAAAATAATATATATGCATTTATTTGAAATGGATCCTGTGTTCCCAAAGCTAAGCTGTTTTTCTTTCTTCTCACATATTATGACAAGCATTACATTTCCTTAAGCTGCATCACCCCGTGTGGTACTTCTCCTTTTGCAATCTTTATTCAGGTCTGTTTCAACACAGAATTATCATACCTCTGAACCAGGTCTATAAAAAGTGTTATACATAATTCTGATAACAATTCATTTTAAATAACTGTAAAATGATGAAGTATTATAAAAAATAAAACAACATTTTAAAAGGTGTGCATCTCTCAGAGTTCACTAAACTCTAGCTTGTATAAAATTGTTTTTCAAATAATATTATCCTTACATGAAGTGTTGGTCTTTATAGAGATATTGTAACAAATTACATCACCATATTAGGATATCCATTTTTTGAAGTGCATCAGTGAATCGTGAGAATGTTTTGACTGACATGTGTTTATAAGAGGTCAGATTTGCCTTTCTAATATGTAGCTTATCTGCAAAGGATTTGCATGCCTGCAGATCCTAACAGAAGTGAAAAAATAATTCTTTAATTAATCTGCACATAATCCTTCCTTAATTAAAATTATTTAGCAAACTGTTTTGTAAACAATTGTCTTTGTTGTGGTTTAAGGTTTGGGGAAGGGGAGGGACAGGTGGAGCGGCTATTCCACTCCCCTTCCTGCCACACTCTATGAAAGGACACAGGAAGTTCTGCTCACCCCTTCCTAGCTGGGATTGCTGCTGGGCCTGCACCTTTGCGTGGCTGCTACAACTCCACGTGGCTCGGGAGAAATCCAGCAACATCTGAGGATCAGTGTTGTATATATTTGTATATATACCTTCCCTTAATACCGCTGTATATTTCCCTTCCTTTGATATCCCTTTTGTTACTGCCTGTTAAAAGTTGTAATCTTGATTTCCAACTTTGTATGAGGCCTTTCTTCCTCCCCTGGGAGGGGGAAGAGGGGTGAAACAAATTCTGCTCGTGGGGGATTGTCCTGAGCCTTAAACAGAGACAGTCTTGTATAGTACTGCCTTTTTTTGTTGCTCTCCCTCACATATTTGACTTTTTTTTTTTTTTGAGAATTCCATCCAATAGACTGTTTTTAAAAATATGAAAAAAATACAGGTGGTTTATTTCAACAGTATATACATCTGACATTTTAATACAGATCCAGTGCAGGTTTTGCATAAAACCAAGAAAGTAATGGTGATGGGGGAGTGTCTTTAATTCTGTGCATTAATCTCCAAGTGTGAAATTGTAATTTTGATAGAATTTTTGAACCATCATAATGATTTGTCATTTGATAATAATGAACTCTGTCAGATTTAATAGATATATAATTAATAGTTAGATAATATTAACAGCATATCATGTCTGTAAATAGCCATGATGTTTTGGAAGCAACAACAGGAAAGTCGTATATTTAGCAAAGTTGTAGGTTGTTATGTTGTTTAACAGGGAGCCTAATGAATTTATTAATTTATTTTGAAATTATGTTAAAGCAGGGAGTTTTTTGTAGTTTTGCAATGCTTTCACTTTGTTTTTCTCTCAGTTTCAGAAGTAATTACAAATTTAAGATTTCCTATGAAATAAAACATACCAAAAGAATCCAATGTTTCTTTAATTTCTGGCTTACTTCCTAGAACTAAATTATTTCAATCCTCAGTTGCTGTATGTATAAAATATGCCACCAAAAATTGCATTGCAGTTGTCTAAACCAGTCTAAGGACTAGTTTGTTTTAGCCTTTAAATGCTGGATTTTCTACAGGAGCAGTAAATGTGTTTGGTGAACATTTTATAGCAAAACTACCTTTTTGCAGAAAACAGTCTAACAGTGATAAAGTTGAAGCTTCAGTCTTCTGTCATATCACATCTTGACCCACTACAGTGACATGTAGGGAAAAAAAAATAAAAAAATGTTATTACACTGTGTTTGTTGTGATATAGGAAATCTGGACATGAGGAAAAAATAGATATAAATTCTATTTTTTCTAAAAAGAATAACATAGAAAATAATTATTCTCAAACTGATGGACAAAACATTAGAAATAACACAGGTAAATGTAAAGTTATTTTCTAAAAACACCAAACAAACAAAACCAAAACTAATGAAATATATAGAATTCTGGCAGGCTGGTATTGCATTACTTACGGTGACTATATCTTAATTTCTGCATACATGTTTTCAATTTTACATAGAAAAATGGAATTTTATATACAGAGAATTTCTATCTAGAAATACTAATCATATTCAGTATATTTAATATTTGAAAATAATATACTCTAATAATAATTGAATAATATTCAAAACCATAGTCAAATCTAAACCCAGAACATGATTACTGGTATCCAGAAAAGGCTAAACAATAGCTGAAAAAAAGCCACACTGTAAAATGTCACATACATCTTGAAAAAATAGTTATTTTGACAATTCAGTTTTAGAATAGTACTAATTTTAAAAAGTTGATTCTTGAAACTGACAGGATTTCTTTTAATTGCTGTTTTTTCATTACCTATCACCAAAGGTAACATTTTGATTGCCCCATCAAATAAAAGCCTTAAAGCTCTTATTTTCAAGTGGTTTTTTTGATGCTGGATGAAAATCACGTCTCTACCTGACATTTCCCATGGAACTGGTATTTCAGATTTTGTCTAGCTTTTACCACTACAGTCATTAAATTTAATGTCATTTGTGACACTCACATAAGAATGACACTAAGTAAACACTGCACAGTGAAGATACATGTTATTAAGAAAAGTGTTCTGCTAGTCTGGAGAGATGGAAAACTTTCACTTCCATGAATGAGTCCCTTATTTAATTATTTATTTATTATTTATTATTTATTTATTTTCCAGTAGTTAATCTCTCACAAAGAGACTTGACAGATCTCATTTCAATATCTTGCCATTGAATTGTTATATCTCTTTCTTCTGAATTTCAAATAATCTTATTTTCAAAAGTAGGTTGGATCATTATATTTTTATGTTCATATTTATAGAATATGAAATAGTTACTTTATAATCGTCTGTAAACTAAATGACATAGTTTTGATTTCTTAAAACTTATGAGACACTCTTCAGTAATTTTACATATCTGGTTCTCCAGGCTCATTCATATGCCACTTTTTTAAGATCATTTTGGAAGGGTGGTGTTAGAGAGCAAACAAAGTTGCTGATATGTCTCAACATTGTTTTGCTACTTTTTCTACAAAAGTGCAAGGCTTTGGCAAATTTTGCTGCTGCTAAATGCAAGTAAGTTGCTGTAGAGACTTCGTGAAGCCAAGACTCTGTTGCCTTAGAAATGGGACTGGCTGTCTTGGATGAGGTAACTGCCACATTCTCCAAATTTGAGGAACTGGTAATGTTTGTCATTGTGTATAGCACCTACAACATAGTGCATGTGCCATCGGCAGGGCCAGGGATAGGACACAGTGATGAAGACTCTCTGTTGTGG
>VYZX01014195.1:132975-143410 GCA_013401335.1 Brachypteracias leptosomus | reverse complement strand
TCCCGGGGGAGGGGGCGTGGCCTGGACTCGGAGTGGGCGGGGCCGGGGGGCGCTGCCGGTGGCTGGCGGCAGCAGAGTTCTGCAGCGCCCCCGTGTGGCTTCGGGCTGCTCTGCAGGGAACCCACCTCTGCTTTCAAATGACTTTTATTGAGAAATAAAACCCCAAAACACCCCCAAACCCCCCCCCCATCCTCCACACCAGGTATCCCTGCCAATTCCTTCTTCCCTCCACGGGAGCTCTGCCAGCTCAGCATGGGGGTAAATCTTGTATCCCTGGATTTCTGCTTTTCCAAAGTGGGAATTGTGATTTTCTCCTCCTGGGACATCCCGAGGGTCACTGCGCTGGGATGAGGTACCAGGCGACTGGGGCAAGGGGAGAGCCTGAGCCTCTCAGCTTGTCCAAAGGAGCTTCTTAGAATAGAATCATGGAATTTGGGCATCTTGCCCAAATGCTGCTGGTTTTCAGGTTTAACCAAGTGCAGGCTAAGAAGCAATTTGGGAAATGCTGAGTATCTGCAGGCTCTATAGTCCATATAGATCAAACCCTGAATGCCCACAGATGAGTGGAGATGCCTCTTAGGCTGGGGTTGAAAGCTTTGACGTTTTTCTTTTCAAATACCATTAGAAGCAATTATCTCTGCCTCCCTGCTGTCCACAAACGTCTTTTGTTGCTTTTGACTGGGTTGTTATAAACCTGCTGTTGATGTATTTTTAAGCCTTACGAAGCAGGCTGAGGAAATATTCAGGGAACAGGTTTGTGAGAAGTGTGATTCTATCCAAGGTTTCTCCTTCCCCATCCCAGCATCATCCAAACGAGCCCAGGGAGCGAGAGGTTAATCCATATATCGGTTATTTTTCGTGGTTTCTCACCATGATTTTGAGCAGGTTTGACCAGTTCAACCTGAGTTGTGCCAAGGGGAGGAGGAGAGACACAAATCCATGAGCAAACAGCACATTTCCTAAAAAATATCTACTTCTGTGTGATGTTTTGTAAAGAAATCAGACTCCCTTAAAGCTCCTGAGCTGCCGGGCTTTGATTTATCATTTTCTGAATGGAAATGCACCATAACATTAGTGCTTTCAAGCCCGGCCTGATAATGTCTCTGGCATTGTGCAAATAAGTTCCTGGAATGGCACTTTGGCTGGTCAAAAGGTTTTGGCTGTATTTTATAGGGAACAACTTGGGTTCGCCTCTAGATTAAGGATTATTTGTTCGGGGTGGAGAGGAGGAGGGTGGGTGGGTTGCTTTGCAGGCTGCCAGAAAGAGATGCATAAATCACATCAGGGGAGCTCAGACCTTTGTAGAGGAGCAGCAGTGGTGAGAGGAATGCTGGTGAAATTTTCATTTAAAATATTTTAAAAATCAACCCAAAGCGGCTTCATGTTGTTGTGAAGGATTTTACAGCTGTGGCAAATTGGAGAGCAAGGAATTGCTGCAGAATTAGGGTCTGGGCAGTGGTCAGTGTCCATCAACCAGGCATGGGGAGCTGCAGGTGATGGTCCTGGGGCAGCCCAGGTGCTCATTTGGAGCTCAAAGTTGTTTTTTCTCAAGCTGAAGCTGTTGGGAAGTTGGTCTGAGAGGCTGTTCTTGTGCTAAAGGTGTCTGGGGAAGAGCAGGTGATGCAAAGGGTCTTGTCTCATCTCCCCCGCACCCTATAAAAGCAGCTTTTCTTTACAAAGGGTTGAAATTTAGCACATTGGCGTTGATGAGAGGGCTGGAGGGTGAGTTCCTGCGTGGGGTCAGCAGCCTGGACCTCTTCTGGGCATCTTGTCTGGTGGCTCCTTAGCTCTCAATCCTGACACAAACCAGATCATGCCCTGAAATGTTCTGCTCCAGACCTATCCCTTTAGCTCCCACGTTGACATGGGATGTAATTTCACAGTGGTTATTTGCAGTTGAGGATGGTCAACCTGAGGATTCAAGTGCTGGCTTGAAAAGCACGAGTTTTACCCCAAAATGATGTGATTTGGGTGTTGCACACCTCAGTTTGTGGTTTGCAGAAGGGTTTCTGCCCAGCCACCCGGGATGTTTATTTGCTTTTTTTAAGCTGAGATTTTCTCAACTAATCCCTTGCTCGCAAGAGCTCTTGAGGAAACAAAAAAAATGTTTGGAAACATGTGGTGTAAAAATCTCAGGAGCTCAGTGCAGGGCCCCAGCCAGGAGCTAGAACTTCAAATCCCTTGTAAGTCAGCGAAATGCCAATAACTTATTAATGCAGCTTTTCTAAAGCAGAAATCCTGCCCTTCCTTGCTGCTTGCCGACAGGGAAAAAGCATAATTAAAGTTTCTTTGGATTGCTTTTTAAGCGTGGGACCAGATGAATAGATTTATTTTCCGTACCTAGAGGACACTCTTTAACGACAAGGTGTTATTTGGATTTTTTTTCTTTATTTAAGAGGCTTAACACCAACGAGCTCGTGTGAGAACAGGGAGCGTTGCCTTTGATCACAGCCTAAAATTAATTGCAGAGGAGGATGCCCTGAGCCCGTAGATTATTCCAGGGGTGGTGGAGGGGGTTCAGAGAGTGGGTGCCTTGGAGATGATGCTGTTGGGAACTGGTCCTGGGTGGGGTGGCAGCTTCAGGAGCTGGGATGGAGCTTCCTCTCGTGGCAAATTGGATGTTCCTCATGTCAACCCCCCCGTGAATTATCAATGCACAAGTTGCTGTTGCAATGGGGGGCTGGGGTAACTCCCACACCCGCCTCCTCAAGGCTTTATTATTATTATTATTCATGAGGATGTAAATCCAAGGCTTTGTGTCTCTATGTTCTCCCCAGCAGAGGGATCAATATGCAGGAGATGCAAGTTAACCAAGTGTTGGTTGGGGTGGAACTTGGTTACAGCTCCTCTTCTGCCCCTTTGGCAAGAGGAATTGAACCAACAGGCACCAGAGTCTCTCCTGACTGGCCTGTGATGGGGTTTCCTCTGTAGGAGGGATGTTCAGGGGGTGGGATGCTCAGGTTGGGCAGCATGGCAGAGGAGGTGCCCGTCTTGGATCACCCAGTTGGTGCCCTCTGACCATGCAGAAGCAGCCATGGGATGTCCAGAGCCCTTGGTTGGCACCCAGGACCTCTCTTGGACTTGAGAAATGGGGTTTTGCCCTTGGACAAGTGCCAGGGGTTGAGTGTCCTTGGCACTGGTGGTGATGGGGTTACAGCAGATCTAGAATTGACATTTTCACCAAATATATGAAGAGCAGGATTAAATATTTGGTGGCTTCTGTGTGTGTGTGTTTCAAGAGGAACAAGGGTAAGAGACTCTAGATTGTGCCCTCAGGATGTATTCAGGTTCTAGCAAAGATTTGGGGATCATTTTTCCCCTATTAGAACTCTGAGCATAACAAGGTCATGAGCAGAGGAGGTGAAGGAAGCTCTTCCTCTGCTGGAGGACAAGATGACTTCTCTCCAACCAGCTAAACTGGGACACATTTACATGACAATTTGGGGCTAAAAAGGCAAACAAAGGCGGTTCCCCATCTTCCTGGGGCCCTTCTCCCTTGGTGGGAGAAGCCAGAGATGTTCTGAGTGGAGACACCTCATCCCACCAGAGCTTTGTCTGCTCACCTGGGTGGAACTGGTGGTGGACACCCGGATCTTGCAGGATCCATCTCAAGACACTAACAAGTCCTCAACTACAAAATTACCAGCTGAGAGAAGTGGTGTGGGCAGCAGTAAAAGCCCTGGCTCCATAGACATTGACACACGCTGAGCTACCACTGACTTCACTGCAACTGCAGCACCTGCTTAAATGTATGATTCAATGGGAGCCACAGGGAATACAGGAAATTATTACCCAGGTTACGCAGTGCTGAAAATCACCATGTGCAAAAATAAAGGCACTGTCCTCAAGAATTTCATTTCAAGGCTGCTTATAATAAATTCTAGAGTGAAATACAGTGAAGAACAACTGGAGGGAAGAAGAAAAGGACTTTTTTTTTTTTAAAATTTATCTTTTTTTTAAAAAAATGTATCTTTTTTTTTTTAAATTTATCTCTTTTTAAAATTTCTCTTTAAAAAATTTTTTTAAATTTCTCTTTAAAAAATTTTTTTAAATTTCTCTTAAAAATTTTTTTTTAAATTTCTCTTTAAAAATTTCTCTTTAAAAATTTTTTTTAAATTTCTCTTTTAAAAAAAATTCTCTTTTTTGTATTTTTTTAAATTTATCTTTTTAAAAATTTTTCTTTTTAAAAATTTTCTCTTATTTAAATTTCTCTTTTTTAAAATGTCTCTTTTTTTTAAATTAATTTTTTTAAAATTTCTCTTCTTTTTTAAATTTCTCCTTTGATTTTTTAAATTTCCTCTTTAATTTCACCTTTAAATGCAAGGAGTGAAGTAGAACTTTATTCCCCGAGCTGTGGTACCTGCTGGTGGGTTTGCTCAAGCCAAGAGGCGCCGTTGGATGTTCTGTCACTGTCACTTTGCAGAAGACACTCTCTGGTGTGTGTGTATTTTAAGAGTAGCTTTGTTTAAGGCTTAGGGTGATGAACTACTCCTGAAACCAAGTTAAACTTTTATTGTTCAACCCTCGGTGGCCAGTCAAGAGAGATTGGGCGTCCAGATTGATTTGGGGTCTGCGGGGAAGGGTGGAAGGGACACGTACCTGGGTGAGGTGGGGGCAGAGCTGGTGGGGCATTGAGCAAACACTGGGACTTCTTCTAATCCAGTGTCAGGGGAAGAGCAGCTGAAACAATCAGCATCATCCTTCACCCTGATAATCCTTTCTCGCCAACTAATAGCTCCTTGTTCATCAAGGAAACGAATGTGCGCCGAGGTGACACGCTCTTCACCCACCGCTCTTTGTTCTAGGGTCCTCCAGACTGATTGTATCAGCTCCAGCACTGACAAATAGCCCCCCAAACTTTAACACTATGTAAAATTGAGTTATGGGGTTTTAAGGTTAGACTCCTCTGGCTGAAGGTTGATTGTCTCCGGGAGATAAAGGAATCAGGACTCAACAATAACAAAATCTTTGCCATAGGATAATGCCTGTTATTGAGCTCACAGCTCCCTTTATTTGGTTACAAAGCTTCACCCCTATTTTTTTTCCTCCTGTGCTCGAAGGTTGAAGTGGGAGCTGCTGTTGGAAATTGGTGAATTGCTGCCGTTCCTCTCTCCACCCTCAGCCTGTGCTTGAACAAACGCTCTGGCGGATAGATCAATCCCCTGAAAGATCCCAGCACCCAGGGCTGTGTCTCTGCAGCTGCAGGCTTGAGCCAAGTTGCCCTCTCAACGTCACCTTCCCAGCAGAGCAAAGGTGCTGGTGGCACTTGGGTGGCTTTTGGAGAATGAAGCCTTGACTGTCTTGTCTGGACAATCCCACAGAGGCAATCAAAGAGTAGCAGGAGAGCATTAACCTGGTGTTAGAGTAAGATTCATAGCATTATAGAATCATTCTGGTTGGAAGGGACCTTTCAGATCATCCAGTCCAACCATTAACCCAGCCCTGCCAGGGCACCACTAAACCATGGCCCTCAGCACCACATCTCCATGGTTTGGAACCCCTCCAGGGATGGGGACTCCACCACTGCCCTGGACATGGAGGAAATCTTCCCTTGGAGTGGAGGGAATAAATCTCATTGAGCTGAGGCTGATGTAGAGTACAAGTGGCTTGACCCAGGCTTATGGTGGTGGCATCAATAACATCTGAAAGCCTTGGAGCCCCCCAAACACTTTGCATCAAATCCTCTGGCCGAAGGATGGGTTTGCATTTAGTAACGAGGCTTGGCCATCTGCTGCAAATGGAAGTGGTCTGGGATCGCTCTGCAGAGGATCAAAGCCTGAACAAACATGATGGAATCTGGGGGAAGAAATGGGAAGTTTATTTTAGCTTTAAACTGATGGGATCTGGGGCAAAGGCACTCGGGGCTCAGACAGACTTATGTTGAGGGCAACGAGAGCCTGCAGGAGGAGATGCCTTGGAGGAGCTGTGCGAGCAGTGGGTGAAGGAGTCACAAACCCCAAGGGAGGACAAAATTTAGTGGAGTGAATCTCCTCGTACTCTCTGAACTCCTTCCAAATCCTGGAAGCACTCTGCCTCTCCTGATAAACACCTGATGCATGAGGTGTGTGGAGAGGACATGCATGATAGGGATGAGCTGCCCTTGAAGATTTGGAGCGGGTGGGTGGTTGGTGTCAATCTTTGAACAGATGTAGGGCTGTGCTCTCCAACCTCTGGAGCTTGTATCTCTGCTTCACCCACTTCTAGAGACCTAAAAAGACAGAACTCTGCTGTCCCCCAAAGGCCGTGGGCATCTCCAGCAGAGGTCTTTGCCTCAGTGAAGCTTTCAGGTCTACTCTGATTTCTGCTTCCTTAAACTTCATCCATGTCCTTACACTTCAAAACACACCTGATTATTCCTTGCCCAGGGCAGTGGTGGAGTCCCCATCCTTGGAGAGGTTTCAAAGCTGTGGAGATGTGGTGCTGAGGGACACAGGTTAGTGGTGGACTTGCTAGAGTTAGGTTAATAGTTGGACTGGATGATCTTAAAGGTCTTTTCCAACCAAAATGATTCTATGATTCTATTGTGAGAGCTGTGGACTATGGGATGGGTTCAGAGATCTCCTGCCTCCAACCTGGGGGGGCAGATGGTTTCCATCCTGTTCCTCTGCACACCCTTCATGTGTCTTAGGCTTGGGCCAAGATTTTAGGCTGGGATTGAGGTTGTATTGATGGTGCATCCTTGCTGGAAGAATCCTCCTGTCATCTTGACTCCCCTCCCTATGGCAGAGATCCCTTGCCACTCAACCACTTTGTTTTAGAGATCCTGAATTCCACTCAAATTCTTATTTTCCTCCCTTTTTTTTCCCCCCCATACCATTCCCTGCTGCTGGTCGTGCTCTGAATTACTTTTCTTTGTCACCCCAGTTTATTCTTTCGGAGGACGAGTCCCATTTTATTATTCTCTCCATATTCCTAACCTCTCTGTGTCCCCTACTATTATTTCCTCTGCTTTCACTTGATATTTGCATTACCACCTAATTTAGTATCTTCCTGCTCATTGAATTAATGGAGTGTTTACTTGCCTTAGATAAAACGGGGACTAATACCCTGCAGAACCCCAACACAGACGCTTCCCCCCCACGTGACAGGGACCCATTTATCACCCGCTTTTGTCTGTGGCCCTTGGGCCAATTTCCAGGCTCTGACGATTGCTTCTCTCCAAGCTGAGGGTAAATTAATTTTTTTTTTTCCTTTTTTTTTTTCACTGAGATTTGCTGTGGCACCACATCAAACGCTCAGTAAAGTCTCCAGATATATTGCGTCTTCCACATTACCCTTCGCCTGCTAATTTTGTAGCTGGAGCAGAGACACTGACCGTGTGTGCCTAAGGTCATTTGCTCCTCACAAACCCAGAGGTTGCTTGTTGGGAAGAAGGCAATTATAGCTTAGGTCCTCATAAAGTCATTTAATCCCTTTTTTTTTTCTTTTTTTTTTTTTTTTTTTTTAATCTCTTCCATTATTTTATGAGCCTGACATTGGGTTTGCCCAGAGCATTTTTCAGCTTCACCTTGGTGTTGTGGTTTTTGAGCCGTGGTGCTAACTTGGGTTAGTGCCCTCTCTGTATTTCTTGGCCCTCTGCTAGGATGAGAGGGGAAGGCCAAGTGGGGAAGTTGGGGAATTTTATCCTAATTCCTGGAAGACTTCATGGAAATGGAGATGGGTGGGAAGGAGAGCACAGCCTTGGAAGTCCAAAGCAATAAATGGGTGCATTTATTTACCCTTTTCCATGCTCACACCCTGTCCTACCTCCAGCCTAGGGAGCCCGTGGCTACCTGAGTAATCTCTGGAGCCACCAAGGAGCAGAAGTTGACTTTGGCTCCCTCAACTTTCATCTTGGCATCTCCCAAGTAGGTGAGAAACCTTCGCTGCCAACTTTTAGCTGTTTGTCATCATGTCAGGGTGGTGAGACTTTTCCAGCTTGCTTTCTGCCAAGGTTGATTTGAAGTTGCTTTATTTTCATCTCTAGGTGGAAATTCCTCGTCTGCTTTGTGCCTCCCTGATCTGCTGGTTCTGCTGGACCAGATCCAGTTATTTTATTGGGGAGAAAAAATGCATCTTATTTTGAATCAAGGACAAATTTTGTCTCTCTACTCTAAGAGAAATCTAGTTGGGAAAAAAAAAAACTCCAAACCGTAAGTTTTTCTTTTCAAATGCAATTGGAATAATTGATGAATTTTATATTTGAGGTCTTGCAAAGCCACTCTTAATTTATGAAAAAAACCCAAACAAAGAGAAAAGGAAAGCAAGAAGGTTGCAAACCACCCAAACTTTCAGGATGGAAAACTAACCAAGGGGAAATAAGGCCAGACAACATCAGTATCTGAATATTCCCTTTTCCTTCTTTTCTTTGATATGCAAACTTGCCGCTGATCAAAGAACTCTGGGAGGAGGAGGAGGACAATAGTGGGGATCCTGGTGACTTTGGGTCTGGGTTCCTGGGTTTGATCCCATGATGGCTGGGGTGGGCTTGGGGCTGGGGCTGGGCACGTCTTTTCCTCCCCTCCCCCTGGGTCTCCCCGTTGAACTGAGGGGTCAGCGGGGGAGCGGAGCTGTCGGAGCCGGGGCCACCGGCGCTAAGCCCTGAGGTTGCAGAAAGCGCCATAAAAGGGCTCTAGCCCGGCTCTCTACAAAGCCTCCATCCCTCTTGGGTACCCCAGGATGCTAAATGTGTGGGTTCAGGCTTGGGGCAGGTGGTAGGATTTGCTCCTTTAATCTTCAGTGCCTATTTATTACAGTGGAGCTCCAGGGCATCTGAGCATGGCCTCTCTCGCCAAGAGACCATAACAAATGGATGCTCTCCCTCCTTGCCACAGAGCCGGGCTTTGCGCTCCACCTATCTGCACGACTCGGTGGTGGCCCCTTCCCAGCTCTCCTCCTCCTTTTGTTGTTGTGGTGCTCAGAAAGCTCAGGAAGGGGGTTGAATGCAAAGAGCAGCTCTGGTTGACCATCCACACCTGCCCTCCCCTTCCCTTCCTACCCCGTCCTTGGCTAATTTGTCATGGGAAAGGGGGAGATGCTCACCTTGGATGCTCTGCCCCAGGCCATGGGACCATGACTTGGGGGAACCCTTTTCCCTTTGTTTACTCTTAGGTATTGAACCCTCACGCAATTGCTAATTATTTTTCAAGTGCCCAAGACAAATGAGAGGGTTGGGGAGGTGCCGTTGAGCGGTGACCCCGCCTGCCAATTGCTGTGGCTCTTTATTAGTGTTGGAACTGGTTTTGGTTAGATTTTTCTTGCTGGTTTTAAAGAATATCTTGAATTACAGGGGTAATTTAAGCCCGACTCTGAATACCATCAGAAATTAGCAGCCTGATGACTCTGGTGGGAAGTTCCATCTTCTCATTGCAACTTAATTTTATTTTTAAGGGAAAAACTGTCCTCAAAAGGTTTGAGCAAACCTCAACCTTCTATGAGGTGCAATGGTCTTGTCGTAGTCTTCTGGAATATAATTTAATTCTTGTTGCAGTGATATCTTGTGGTCCCACCCCAATGCCAAGGCTGTTTTGTACCAGGGTGCAGCTCTGAAGAGCTTGTAGATTGAATGGGCAAATAGACAAGGTAAAGGGTGACAAGAGGAGTGATGCTGGAGGAGCATGAAGTGATTTGACCCCAACAAAGAGGGGATGTTAGACTAGGATCACCCCAGCACCCTCAACCTTCCCAGTGTAGTTTAGGAGGGTGAGTTACGGGGTGAAAAGCCACCAGTATGATGTGCATGAGTCCTGGGTTCACCACCCTGACTCCATTGAGGCTGAAAATGTGGATTCTTGGCGGTTGAGTGACCTTGGCTCCCAGGTGAGGTGCCGGAGGGAGAGGGGACTATGGGGCCACCCAGACCCCAAAGCTTTGTGCTTGTATTCTCATCTCACTCTGGAGATACAGGATACTCATCCCTGGACATTTTGAAGGCCAGGCTGGATGGGGCTTTGAGCAACCTGCTCTAGTGGGAGGTGTTGGAGGGGTTGGAATGAGATGATCTTTAAGGTCCCTTCCAACCCCGACAACTCTATGATTCTATGACACACTGACTTCATTCTCCACAGCAAAATTCCAGTTCCCTGGCAGCATAAAGCTTTTAATCCCCCTTTACAAACATCCCAGGGGTCTATGATGTGGGGGGATCACCATGTCAGGGTCTGAGGTTGCTCCCCAAACCCACATGCTCAGGGTGGACGATGGGTGCCCGATGTGTGTATTTCTACAGGACACGGTTCTTGGCAGCCCAAAGGCTGAATCTTCTTGTTCCCTATTGAATGGGGGAGCTTAAAAAAATAACCCCAACCCTGCACTTTTCACCATGAGATGGATTTTGCAGCCTGTCTCCAGGCAGCTCACAACCCAAAGGGCATCAATGAACGCGCCGGCAACCAAATAGCAACTGGGAGGAGGAGGAGGGGGGGGGGGGAAGGGGGACCAGGGAAGAGGGAAAACC
>VYZX01014195.1:108355-128015 GCA_013401335.1 Brachypteracias leptosomus | reverse complement strand
AAAGCATAATTTTTACAGCTGAAATCATTTCAAGGAGAGTTATTTAAGAGAGAAAGAAAAGAAAAAAACTTTTATCTCAAGCAAGTTGATTTTAGGAATTGCTGCCTGACCAAAACGCACGTACCAGCTTATTTAAAAGGGAAAAAGGAGCTTTTTTCTAAGCCGGGCTATTTTATTTTTAAAAAATATAAAACCTCAGGAAGCTGGAAGATGCTGCTTGATGCCAGGGTGGAGATGTGCTTATTACAGACGAGTGCCCTTTGGAAAATCGCTGCCGTGCTCGGCCGAAGTGCAGCAGCTTCTCATTACTGCCGACGACTCAAGCACCCCTCAAAGTGTGACTGTTTCTCATTAAACGAGTTATAGGAACAATCTGGCTAATTTTCCCTAAAAGGCTGCAGTCTGTTTCCAGAACACTCTGATTTTTATTATTTCAGCCTCATCCAGGCTCGGGCGAAGCTCCAGCACCTCGCTGGGCAGCACCAACTTTTCATATCAGCCTGACCAGGGCATCTAATCCAGCCCCTGATTCTCTCCCCATTATTTCCCCTCTTTTTCTTGCCAGCCTATCCCTAAAAAACCCACCCAGGAGAGGTGATAATCAGGGAAAAACAAATTATTTGATTATTAATTTTTTTTTTCTGCTCCCAGCCACGGGATTCTCTTTGGCATTTTGGTTGTGCTGCTGTTTTTTAATTGTAAAATAATACTCCATCCTTTTTAAATTATTATTATTATTTCTTAAAAGCAGCAAAAGGGAGTTATGGGGGAGTTTTGAGGGTAGATTTAGGTGGTGCTGGTGCTCGGGTGAAGTGGGGGGGTCTCATTTGTGTTTGATGCTCGTCGCAGCGCTGGTTTCTCAGGGTCTGGTTGCGTTTCTGGACCCTTTGTAGACCTTGGTGGTGGTTGGAGAAGGGGTCTGGGAGCTGGGGAAGGGGTCCAGGAGGTGGACGAGGGGTCTAGGAGTCAGAGGAGGGGTCCAGGAGGCAGGGAAGGGGTCCAGGAGCTGGACAAGGGGTCCAGGAGCCATCTCGTGGCCACGGCACCGAGCCGCAGCCACCCCGCGTCCCTCCGAAGGTGGGACCTCAAGGAGAGGCGAGGAGGAAAGGGGGGGACGGTTTTCCAAGATAAATCAAACCCATCAGTCACCAGGAATCCAGAGAAAAGTGGCACGGGATATAAATAGGGGCTATAACTGCGGTGACAAGCAGGGCTGCAGTTGTAAATACTCATTATCTTTCCTAATATGACACGGCGTGGATTGGGAGAGCTCTGGAAATTACAAAGAAGGGGGGGGGAAGAAAAGAATTAAAACCAGAAGAAGGGAATCTGGTGGATTTAAACCTAAAATCTCCCTCTCCTGCTTCTCAAAGCCCCCCCCCCCCCCAACATTTATATATAATTATTAATATATATGAAGTTAGCACCCTGTCTCCTCCCCAAAGCTGAGTGAAAGCCCCAAAGACATCTGTTTGCATACATTGTGTGTCAGGCAACATCAGATCTGAATAGAATTTATCTAAATTTTATATGCATGGCTTGATGTAAATTGAAATAAATTGTACAGCATACCCTGCGTGGACATATTGGTTTTTCCTTCGCTGCTTGAACTTTTAACCTCGGGGTTTGAGCCGGTCACACGCTGACCCGTCTGAACTCTTGCTGGTAGAGCCAAGTCTGGAAGGATGACCTTGCAGCCATGGCAACCCCCAAAGATAGTCCAGGCCTCCTCCATCCTCCCCTTCCCCGCAGCCCTTCGAAGCCACCAACAAATTCGTTGTGTTTTGGAGAGTTCATCTCGGGCACCTTCGCGTAAAGATGCAAAAAGTTGGGTTTGTTTCCCCCCGTGTCTCAGCCCTGAAAAGCTTCTCTGTGGTGGTGGCTTCTGTGAGGACCACGAGGAAGAGGATGGGTGCTGGGTGCCGTGGGCAGGATGGGTCCCTGGTCTCACTGGTTTGGATGGGGGCTGCTGCAGAGTCGCCTCCCTCCTCTCCACCGTGCCTCAGTTTCCCCATGAGTCTCACAGCAATCATTTTTTGGGGTGTGTTGATGATTTTTTAACAGCTTTGAGCCTCCCAGGTGATGGATGTAGGGTCCTTATTTGTTATGCATCTGCAGGTGAAGTGATGGGGGTTGTTGTTGATGTACCTGGCCCTGTGGAAGTCCAAAGTTTGATAGGGACACAGCTGAGACCTGATCTCTGGGCTCAGGTCTGACCCTGGCTGCTGTTGTTAGAGGGGCTGAAGGGCTGGAAGTAGCTGGTTGGGTGGCTGGTAGCTCAGGATGAGGGTGGATTTTGGATCCCAACACTCAACTGTGGTACAAACACCAAGTCCCTTTGAAAGGGGCAACTGGGGCAGCTCATGCAACGGCTCAGCAAAGGGTTTGAGTGTTTTGTGCATGTCTCCTGTGTGCAGGAACAATTTCCACCCCAGTCATACACTCAAGTTGGAGTTGAGCACTTGGACCCTACACAGTTAGTTTTTATTTATTGTATTACATACGAACTATTTTATTTTGCATCTCATCTTCCCTGGATGACCACGTGGTCAATTCTGTTCCACGCTGTGGCTTTTCCTTGCACTTGGTAGGAAAGGAGGAAACTTTCTGTAGTTCTGAGTGATGCCCAGCACTGAGAGGCTTGATCTGGGTGGACAATTTCTGCCTCAGGAGCATCACTAGGTCTCCAAGATATTGAAGACCTCTTGAGCATGTCGGGAGGGTTTGGGAAGGTCAATTCACTGGAGTCAGGCAGCAGGAATGGGCTTTTTACCATCCCTGCTCTGGAGCTGGCGCTGGGTTTGGGATGGAAATCCAAGGAATATGGTTTTGTGTTGCTGACAAATGGATGTTTTCTGCCAGGAGAATTTCTCCACATTCAAGTGTTTCCCTCTCTGTGAAGCCCTGGTCTCCCTGTGCCCCAGAAGGGATCTCAAACCAGCTTTGTTGAACTTGGGAAACTCCAGCTTTTGCTGTTGAAATTATTTTTTTAAAATAATGTAGTTATTTAAAAAAAATTATGTAGTTTCTCCCTCTCAAAGCTCCAGAACAGAAAATGGTTTGTCATCAGTAGCACACGTAAGCAAATGCTTAATTGCTTTCCTGCATTTAGGTGTCTAAAGGGCTTGACTGCAACTTCCAAAGACCTCAGAGCAGCTGGGAAAATACTCACTTGCTCCAAACAATGCAAATACAAATACTAATGAAGTTATTAACTCGGCCAAAGGCCCTGGGGGTGATGCTGACCCTCAGCCCAGCAGCACAGTTGCCTCAGGAGCACTCTTGGGGTTGTGGTGATGCCTTTGAAGACATGGACGTGTCCTCCACCCTGCTGCAACCCCAGGGAGATGCCAGGGAATGGGTCCTGTGTCCCTGAGCATCTCTTGGGGTGGAGGAACCAGGACTGAGAGGTTCTGGAGGTACCAAAATGGGACTTAAGGAGCAGAGTGTTTATTTTTACACCATTATCCTCGACCTGCAGGAGAATCTCTTTGCACCTTCCCTCTCTTATCACATTTATTCATCTGTGGACACAGCTCCATGAAGTTTTAAAGCTTCACAGCATCTGAATCCCTCTGGGGAGCCTTGGGTGGAAAGCACCGTAGTGGTGAGGGGGTTTTATTTACTTCTGCTCCCCACCTGGGCCATGTTGTGAAGTTGCAGTGATGTGTGGTGTCTTCCAGACAACGGAACTTGCTGGTAATTTATTTAATATATGCAGTATTAAAAGGGAAAAACATCCCTGCTTCTAGCTAACTGAGAGCAAGCCGTATTTCATCATTACAAAGCAATAAGCAGGCGATAGATCCCTGTTTATGGCCTATTTTATCAGTATGACTTCATTGTCTTATTTTTTAAAATTGTTGTTATAACCCTATTATTATAAGTTAATAGATATAGGGGCCGTAACCATCACGGGGAACAACTTTTGCAAATCAGCTGCAACCTGCCTGCCTGAGACCTTTTTATATGTGAGGAGCACGGTGAGGGGCTGTGGGTCCTCTGCTGATGGTTGATGCTTCACGGGGCTGGTGGAGCCAGTGGTGATATCTCTGCTAGGGTAGAATATACCAAAAACGTGGAATAAAATGACCCCAAACCCCCTAATAACCCTGCAATATTCTTTCCTCTTATATCCATTATAAACAAAACCTTTCCCCACTAAAAGGGAAAGAACAAACGCGCTCAGTAAAATCCAGGCTGTTTATGTTTGAAGGATTTTGAGGTTTCTGTGGATGCAAGAAATCCAGGAGCATCATTTTCTGTGTGTTATGAGCTTATAGAGGAGGAAGCCAGAACCCCAGGATCTTTATTTTATCTTCTGCTTTTATATCTGGAGATGCTGGAGCTGAGAGGGAAGCAGCAAACATGTCACAGTTAATGTCACAGCTCCATATTGGTGAAATTTGGGTTTTTAAGCTATTTACTTTGCCCGATGTATTTTTAATGCACTGAAATGCCATAATTAAGGGCATAACCACTCCAGAAGGCTCTTGTGAAGCAAGGTTGTGAAGTGCCAGGGGTGTGTTGTGTGCAAACCCCCTTTGTAGATCCCTCATCCCAGGCAAAGCTGCTTCTGCTTTCATCTCAGCTGGATCCACCTCTGAAATGTGCTCCTAGCAAGGAGTGGAGCTGCTGGGAACGGGCAGGATCTTACGTGGTGCTCTCCTGACAAGCATCAGGCCACTTCATCCTCGTAGAACCACAGTAGCCTCTGGTTTATTAAAAGAGAAGCAGAGAGGGGCAAAAAAATTGCCTAAGATGAAAGGGATTGAACAGCAAAACGTAGAGAACACCTGGAGCTCTGTCTCCATCCCCCTTTGGCTCCTGGAGCTCGTTCTCTACTTTCTTCCCTCACCTATCACTCATTTCATTCCAGCCCTATGAAAACCTGATGGGATTTTTTCCACCCTTTTGGTCTTTTTGTTCTTTGCTGGTTGTTTTTCTACATCTTAACCTCATTCCGAGTGTGTGTTGGGGGGGTGGTGGTTTGGACAATGCTGGGGTGTGAAGCTTTTCTGAAGCTGCTCCAGATACAGGTGAACACGTGGCACAAAATCTCTAGGGATTGAATCAGAGGAACTTTAGTGTTAAATTAAATCCTTAAGCACCCCCTGGTCCTTAACACGTTGTATGGCCAGGACAGTGAATTATGTCACATGCTCTTGATTTCATGTTCATATTTTTCCCGTGTGTTCCAGATAGACCTAATTAGAGCCCAGTCCCACACGTAATTTCTTGTATATTTGGTTTTCTGATGTTTACTGAAGTCTTTGCTTCCATCCCTTTGCTCTGTAGTGGCCATTTGAGCAAGTAAAAGGGAAGCAACTTGTGGTTGATGGTTTCTCCTTGGGTAAAATAGAGCATGACATTGCAGATGGTCACCAGGAACCCTGTGAGTGGCCTCAGGTTGCACCAGGGGAGGTTTAGATTGGATATTAGGAAGAAATTCTTTACTGATGGAGTGGTCAGGGACTGGGACAGGCTGCCCAGGGAGGTGCTGGAGTCACCATCCCTGGAGGGGTTCAAGAAATGAGTAGATGTGGAGCTTTGGGACATGGTCTGGGGGCCAGGGAGATGTTGGGATGACTTGATGATCCTGGAGGTCCTTTCCAACCTAAATGATTCTATGATTCTATGAAATCTGAAATGAAATTCCATGATTTTATGAAATTAGAATTGGTTAAGGAGCCTTTTCTGGTGGTTACTCTTAATGTCAGCTTTAGACTTGAGTAGTTTCCATCATTTTCCTCAGGTGAAATGCAGATAATGCTGATAGAGCCTCTTTTCTTTCTCTGGCATTTAGCAGAGCACCTACAGATTTTTGCCCATTAGTACCAACATGCAACCAAGTGGGTTTGGTGGGTTGC
Organism: Brachypteracias leptosomus; assembly: GCA_013401335.1. Taxonomy (NCBI): domain Eukaryota; kingdom Metazoa; phylum Chordata; class Aves; order Coraciiformes; family Brachypteraciidae; genus Brachypteracias; species Brachypteracias leptosomus. The sequence goes on along the minus strand of VYZX01014195.1, from coordinate 122,145 downwards.
AGCTGAGCATCCTCCCAGGTCCTGCTTTCTCGTGGGACTTATCACTAGGAGGGAAAAGTGTTTGCTCAGAACCCACCTCAGCATCGTTTCCTCGATCAAATTCCTGACGTTACCACTTCTCCTTGGGCCAACTCCTTCCCCTCCCTCTTTCCTTTCAGATTCCACTAAAACTCTGAGTTCTTTATAAAACTGGCCAATTCCCAATCCAGGGGATTCAAAGCTGTGGATGGGGAGTAGGAAGGAAGAGAGAAAGAAAAGGGAAAAAGAAGGGACTCGAATCTTTTTGACCTATTGAGATCCAGGTTCAAACATTTTCTGTGTATGGTGGGTTTGCCTCTGAGGGGGAGCCAAATGGAGCTGGGTTGGGAGGGTCTGTTTTAGAAGGAACCTCAAGGTGACTTGAGGAAAACCCAGTGATTCTTCTCGACTCCTTTAGAACATGGTCCTTGCGAGCTGAAGACCTTCACAAGGTCCTCGTGAGCTGAAGACCTCACAAGGTCCTTGAGAGCTGAGCATGAGGCTGGTTTTGGGGCAGCCTGGCTGAGGCTGTGGAGGATGGAGGAGACTGGAGATGGGCTCCACCTCTAGAGGAGGACAGTCTTTTGTTAAGGCTGATGGGGTGAAGATCTCTTGGGGCTCCTTAGACATTTCTCTCAGCACTTTGCCTGTTTTCGGTGACTCAGTTGCGAAAGGGCTGGAGGTCTGAGGTTTGCTCAGCAAGCTGAAATACAGCAGTTCCACCCCCAACAGTCACTCAGCTCTTTCTTCCCAGCAGGACCCGAGTCAAACCCCTTTAACTGGCTAGTTCAGAGGCCACAGAGCGAGAAATTTGGGTAGTGAGCCTGGAAAATCAACATTTGTGCGGCCGTGGCTTGTGGGGACCAGCCTGGGTCCAACCACCACGGTGCTGGTGGGACACGGAGGAGGTTTGTGTCCTTATTGTTGTGGTGGGGAAGGGGGGAGCTGGGTGGGGGTGGGGAGCTGGAGCTCGGCATCATTTTCCGTGCTGTTTGCAAACCCCTCTGAATAGTGAAAAACAATGCGATTAATTTTCTCTAGCGCAATCATGCATAGATTTAATAAGCATCCAAAGGTAGGATCCATCTGTAAAGTAGGCACTGCATGCTAAATTACTTCCCTTCTGCCATTTTTTTTTTTTTTCTTCTTCTTTCCAAACCTTAATTAATTGAAGAAAAAAAAAAAAAAATTGTTTATTAAAGTGGGAACAGGCTAGGCTCTGTCTCTGCATCTCTGGTTCAAAAGTTCAGACAATTCCCTGAAGGCTCATCTGTGTGTGTGTGTGTTTGCAATTGGGGGTGTGTGTGTGTGCACATCCCTCTCTAGCTCCCAGCCTCTCTCTCTGTGAAGACACAGATGCCCAGAAAGGTGCTGTACTCAAAAACAAAGGTTATTTTTCTGTTTTTTCCCCTGGAAAAAGCCACTTGGCAGCGCCCTTCCTCCTCTCCCTGCTTGTCCTTTACCCCTTTTGGCTCGGGAAGGGAAAAATGCTTCCAGTGTGTAGGTTCAAGCGACATAAGTGGATAAACAGGGGTGAGGGATGGAGGCTGGGAAGCTGATTCCACAGGTGGATCCATGGTAGGAAGCGCCTGGGTGTGTGTGAGGAGCAAACAAACAAGGTCTGGTGGAAGGAGAAGGGGTTTGGGGGTGCAAGGAACACGTGGGAGAAATATCATAGAATGGTAGAATTGTCAGGGTTGGAAGGGACCTCAAAGCTCATCCAGTTCCACCCCCCTGCCATGGGCAGGGACACCTCCCACTACGTCAGTTGCTCAGAGCTCCATCCAGCCTGGCCTTCAAAGTTTCCTCCTGGCTGGGCTGGCTGTGACCTTCCATCCTGCAGCCACCATTCTGCAAAGTCTCTCCCCACCAGCCCAAATCTCTGACCTGCTGCCCTCTCACTTCTCCCCTCCTCAGTTGGACATTTTGTCTTTTTTCTCTTGTCCCCTTGCAGTGATGTAGGATCTGGAGCAGGGACACTTGGTCTGAGCTGGTTTGCTCTTACCTGCTATGAGCAGGAGGGTGTTGGGCTGCTTGAGGTGAAGTGTGAGGTCCCACCATGAGATGCAGCTCAGCCATCCAGAGCGTTGGGCTCTGTGCAATTGGTAGTAGGAGGTTGGTGCTTCCATGACACCACAAATCCCCTTTTTCTAGGGACAAAGTCTCACTGGCCACGTGCAGAGCTTGGTTGGGTTACCAGGCTTGGGTTGGGTGTAGCTGGGGAGGTGTCTCAGCTCTGGAGGAGGCAAAGACCTTGCAGAAGATGAAGGCTGGGAGGGAAAAAACCCAAAAGATTACACAGGACATCAACAGGCAGTGTCAGAACAGGGAGCTGAGCCCTCAACACCTCCGTGTCACCATGATGGGACTAATATAGGGCTGAGGTGGGACCCATCCCCTCTGTGTCACAGCCCCATGCATCTCCTGAGAGCAGAGGAGGAGGTTGGGTGGTCATGGACCTCCTCCCAGCGTGGCAACGGCTGCCTCAGCTTCTCCATCTCCGACAAGGGACTAAGTGCCCTTCCCAGAAGAGTGGAGGTCGATGAGATTACCGGAAAGACCCGTGACAGTGTCAGATGGAGGCACTAAAGTGCACCATATATTTAGATTGTAAACAGAAAACAAATCCACCAATTTATTTAATTTTTTTCCCCACTGGCTTTACCCAGCGATGAGGGTGAAGTGACACAAACGCTTCATCCAGCGCCCTGGAATTTATGCTCAGCCAGATAAGATTTTTCAGGCTTTGATTTCCACACCCGATCTGTTGGAAGTTGTGTTTATTGCAGGGGTCCTTTAATTTGGAAATAACGGGCGTGATTTGGGGTTTATTATTTCCACGTCGACAGTTGGCCAAGGGCTCAGAACCACATGCTGCAGATGGCGAGTGCAGCGTTGTCTTGGATTATACAAGTCCTCCAAAATAAAAATTGCAGCTGGATTTTATAAGCCACCTGGATGAGTGATTTGAGAGCGGAGGAAAAGACTAGTGCACTTTTCCAGTAAATTTGAAAGAATTTGTAAAATAATTGCCACCTGGGTAGCAGCATGGAGCTGTACATATGTCTGTGCTCAGCAGCATCTTTATAACCGTTCCCTGGAAATCCCATTGAAGCTGGTGCTGAGTTCCTCTGAAAATGATGCTCCGGCTGCAATCCCAAGCATTGAGAAACCCGTGAGATTTTTCTTTTTCTTCATGGTCTTTCCTCCCTTGGATTCAAGTTTCCTGCTCTTTCCCACAAAGAAAGGGGACGAGGAATTTGGGAGGGGTGTGAACTGAAAGTTGAGAATCTGCTGAGATTGTGTTACTCCAGTTGGTGGGATTCCTGGAATATTCCCAATACAACATCTTCAGAAAATTAGCTGCTCGTCCTGTCTGGAGAGGTCAGTGGGAGAAATGTGGGGGTTTTCCCTTGAAGACCTCTAGCAAAATCTTAAGGGTCTGAAGAGTGAGAAGTTGAGGAGTTGGCAGTGAGGAAGAGAAGTTTGGGTTGTTTATTTAAAATTAGAGATAGAGATGATGACACCGTGTGGTTTGGATATGGTGGACACCAGCCAAGAGGACACTTGGTGGATCTTCAGCATATCCTCAGGAGCCAGCACAGCATCACCAGCCACACACACCTGCCCTTGGCTCATTCTACCCCCAAATAACTTAAAGAGATCCCCGTTTGAGGTCATAGAATCATAGAATGGTTTGGTTGGAAGGGACCTTAAAGATCATCTCGTTCCAACCCCCCTGCCATGGGCAGGGACACCTCCCAGGTTGNGTGGTGGGAGAAGGAGGGGAGGGGAGGGGGGGGGGAAAAAAATGTTGAGGCCGGTGGCTGTAATCATCCTAGTTGCTGTCTATTTCCTCAGACTAATAGCAGAGCGATCAGAGTCGGGGAGTTCAACCAGAGGTTATCTTTCCCAGGTACCATCTCGCCCAACGAGAATTTGATTTTTTTCTATAGGACTTTACTCCATTAGATTAATGAAATTTCAATGAGAGCCCGGCGCCCCCCGAAGCTTTGTTAACAAAACAAATGGGGATTCTGTAGGTGTGACAGCTCGCGAGGAGAGTTACGAGAAGGTGAATACATCCTCGCAATCCACTCAGCCTGCAACACATTGATCTCTATTTAAAGCACCAATCGGATTTTTGTTAATTATAAATGATTGATCTCCAGTTCCCCCCCACCCCCTCCTCCTCCACTCCCAGCGCCTCCCGCTCTTCTCGGCTTCCATGTGCTCCAACCCCCCCTTTCCCCAAGCCCCCCAACACACTTGTAACTTCTTTGCATGCTGCATGTGGAGGTTTTTTGTTTCAGAGACAGCCCTGGAAGGCAAATTGCAGCAGCACCCAATGGCAGTGCTCTGTCTTTACTGGTGCTGTCAGCACTTTCATTGCAAACCCCCATGTTTTTCATGGGTTATCAGCTGAACGGTGAAATTAACTCCGTGCCTGGGTGTATTTTACAGGTTGAAGAAAAAAGGAAGAAAAAAAATAAAAGAAAACACGCACACAAAAAGCCCTTGGAAACAAGCGAAGGTGCAGTAATTAAAGAGGGGAAAAGCCTTTGGTTTAATCTGGAGGAGCTGGGAAATTGAGCTGCTGTTGTTCTATATTGTGTTAAACCTGGGGTTTTATTTGGGGTCGTGGTGGAGCGTGATCCTACATAGCGTAGAGGGTGAGCCCAAGCCCTTGGAGAGGGTCTGGGCACCTCCTATTTCATGCCTGGAGCCCGTGGGTCGAGTCTTCCTTTGGCTCTGGGTTTATTCTGGTGAAGTTGCTCCAGATTTGAGCAAAGCCCCGGGGAGCAGAGGAAACTCTGAGCCCTTCTGAAATATATTGACCTGGCTGCTGCTGCTTTAGAAAAGTCTTGGCATTCTTGGTTTGCATCAGGGCTGCCCAGTCTGCTCATGAGTCCTGGAAGTGGTGACCCAAGAGACCCTGTAGACCATGAGAAACTTCTGTAGCTCCATAAATCCAATGGGGAGGTGGTTCCTCTTCCAGGGCACTACAAGAGTAGGATATTTTCATCTCCAAACCATCCCTGCTTATTATTTTTGATGTTGCTGTGGCTTTCTGAAGCTGGTTTGGTTTGATTGCTGGGAGTGGAGAGGAGGAGGATGGTTGTGGTTCATGTTTTCTTGGTTTTGGCTAAGGATGGGGCTAGATGTGCACGAGAGCCCTTGGAGGACAACACCATGTCAGGCAGGACCTACTCCATGCCCAACTCCTTGTACTCTTGACCCTTGTTAGGATCAGTTTAATGAGTTGTTTGACTCTTCTCAAACGCTTTTAAAAAACCCAACAGAGACAAAAACAGGGAGTTGGTCCTTCTGTGGCCTTTATTCTGGAAAATCCACCTGAAATTCTATTTTTTACCCTTTCTACCCTCCCAAACCATCGTGATGCTCAGCTCGGGTGGAGCTTGACCAAACCCCCCCCCCACCGAGCTGGTTGCATGACCCTGCTTTGCAAAAGGCGGACGAAAAATGAATAAGTTGAATTAATGCGGCAACATTTACCATAATAGTGATATGGATGGTGGAAGGTGTTATTAAAGATGTCCCCCATGAGATACTTAGTGGGGGAGAGTCTAAATTAAATGTGCTGCTTTTATTACTTAATGCTCAGATAACAACTTGAAGCAAGTGTACTTAATTTTGCTTCCTCCCCCCTTTTTTTTCCCCCTCTGCCCCGTGTAGACCCTGGTTGGGTTTCTAGCTCAGGGGTCTTCTCCAGGAGGACCAGGGATGGTCCAACCTGGAGGGGGGTTGAGCTCCCCCATCTCGGATTTGGTGGCTGGATGATGTGTCCCAGCTTTAAGGACAGTCACACGGAGTGTTTGACATTTATTTCTGTAATTAGGAGCTAAATTCTGCTTCTACTGATGATGATAAAAAGGTGTTTAATAGTCTCCTCTCCTTCGGAAGGCAGCAGAGGAGCTTTCCAAAGGGCTCCAGAAATCAGAGGGAAAAAAATTATATATATTCTGCAAAAACGTTACTGAGCTGTGGATGTTCCTCTATCGAGCCCTAATCAGCCCCCGTGTAGGAAAAGAGAGATTGGTGCTGAATTATCAAATAACTTGAATTTCAAGTAGGAAAAAAGAGTTGATTTTCCAGAGATATTTAATTCTTTGCCTGTTGTCTTTTTGAATAGCCTAACTAATGATTTTCATTAGCGGGGCTGTAATTTATGTGATCCCAGTGGGCTCTACCAAGGTTAAATAATTTAAAGAAATAAACCCCTTATCTGATGTAATAGAGCTAATGAAGTATATTAGAGACTTTTGCCGGGCGAAAATAGAGCTGCAAAGCGAAACCAGCAGCCGGGCGGGAGGACACAAATCTCCCCATAAATATCCAAATGCAGCAAGATGCTGCAAATTTTGAAGGATACGCCATCAAACGAGATGAACGCCGGGGCTGCAGCCCCCGGTCCCCTGCACCACAAAAGGGATATCATGGGATTGCCACATAAATAAAAAATCAATTCTTAATGATGAGGCAGGCTTGTTTGAGCGCATTACCCAGGTTAAATGGGAGCAGGCAGAAACAGCGAGTCCTAGAAGACGGGTGGAATCATTGGGTATTAATATGATTTAGAGAGCTGCATACCTCGATGGAATAATTGTTATTATATCTATAGAGCCAGATGGCACTTGGTGTAAACAGCCATCGAGCACCTCCAGCACGAGGGCTGTCAGTGGATCTTTCAGGTGTTCTCTGCAGCCCCTTCGTGGCGTCGCCGCGTGGAAAAGATGCTCCGTGGCTCCTAAATAAATGTATTTTTCAGCCTTGGTCCCCACTTCTTTCGCTCTTTTTTTTTTTTTTTTTTTTAATTGGGACGATTTTTTTAATTTAAAAAAAAATTAAAAATCCCTGCTAGAAATTCTTCCTAGGACAAGTTATGGAGCGTGAATTTTGCCTCTGCCGGGTAGCACAGTGAGTAAAGAGAGTTCAGGGCTGCCTGGTTTTGTTTTACACATTTACGATGACAGATGTTTTAAAAGTCCCTTCAGCTGGAGAGCTCGGGACTTTTTTTTCCTTCCTTCCTTCCTTTACAAAAATACACGAGGCGAACACTCGAAAACTTAGATTAGCTTAAAAAAAATTAAATCGACGCTAAGAAATCAAGACTTAAACTCGTCAGGCTCTTGCTGATAGGAGTAATGCTGATTTTAAGCCAGCCAGGTTGGATTTGGCTTTTATTTTAATATATTTTCACGTTGCTGGGGGGTTTTAAAACACACAGAGCTTTACAGAGAGGGATTTTGAAGGAGTTATTTTATTTCTCTTTAACTTCCTATCATCCCCTTCCCATCGTTTTTCCGTGCCCCAAAAGATTTTATTGCGATGCCTGAAAACACCACCTCAAATCTCCTGCTCTTTTCTCTTTTGGGTGGCTGGAATATCCCCCATCTCTGAGTATTTCCAGCCTTGCAGGGGCATAATTCATCTCCACTCACTCGCGGGGTAGTTCTGCTCCGAGATCCGTAACTCTGCTACTCCTTGTACAGCTGAAATATTTATGACGACCGTCCCTGGGACACCTGTAGCAGGGAATGGGGGGGGTTCTCCGGGGTGGCAAAGGACATATGTGCTCCGTATTTTATTTTTATAGAGGGTGGGTTGGAAGGAAGGAGCCTCTTCTATCATTTATCTATAGATCAATATAAGATCTCGACAGCATCGCAGCCAACTCCAGACCCGCTCCGGATGAAGGGGCTTCTCCAGCTGCTCTCTTTGTTCAGATCCCTTTATTTATATTTTTTTTTTTTTTGCCTGGATTTGGTAGATATTCTGTGCAAACGGCCAAAGCTGAGAGAGAGAGAGAGAGGGGGCTCTGTGGAGAGAATGGCAGGAAGGGAATCGGAGATAGAGACTGATGTTTGCTGTCGATACGGCGGCGTTGGGAAAGCGCCGGCGTGGTTGTGACCCTGGTCAGCAGCGCGGGGCTATTGTTCCAGTGATGGAAGGGGCTGTCAGCAGTGAAATATGGGCAGCGTGGCTGCCTTTCCTGTTGGAGGGAAACAGGAAAAAAAACAACCCGCAGCCCAGGAGGAAAGTGAAGCCCCCTTTTTTTTGGAATGCTATTTACATCTTTGCTTACTTGTCGGGCGTTTTTTCCCCCGCGCGTCCGAGGGGGGTTTTGTTGAATCCCATCCTTCAGCTGAACCCCTTTTCTCAGGGGTTGTTCTTTCCCCTTTCTTTAGCTACGGGATCTCTTCAAGATGCTTGTGTGCGCTCTGCAACGAGCTCTTACTTCAAACTAATTCATTCCCCCCTCGCCGTATTTCTCTTCATTAGATGAACAGATCCTCAGCTGCTGTGAATTGTCATAACTTCATTATGGGGTTTGGGCAATTTACACCAGCTGAAAATCTGCCTGGGAGAGCTTTGCCCGGAGGGAGAAGGCACAATTCCGTGCATGGCATTTTGACCCTGGCATTACAAATGTCCTGGCTGCCTGTGATATGTTACCCTCCTTGCCTCATATATTACTCCTGAACTTCAGCAGCAGGACGTGACGAGAGGCTTTCGGTCTTCATTTTGAATTTCCAAGTATTTTCCCTTTTGTCTCATTATCACTAGAGGACGTTTGGTCTCTTATCCTTGTGTTTAGAGACGGGGAGCTCGGAGGAAAGTGATTTTTAGGGTGGTGGTTAGAGGAGGGCAGCGGGGTTGTGATTCCCACCACCTTCAGATGGGGGTAAACCGAGGCACGGAGCAGCCAGCCGAGGATGTAGAGCCCAAGCAAAGCGCTCCCTGATTTACTTGCCCTTCAAGTTCACCCTCAGTGACTTTCCCATTTTTAAAAGGGTTGCCTGGGTTGGTTTTGCTTTAATTGCAAGAGTTTAATAAAGCTTTGCTCTTCCAGCACTCGGCTCGTCCTCCTCGGCAGAGCAGCTCCCGGTTCCGTGGCCTCAATTGCAGCAAAATATTTAAGCATATGCTTAAAAGAGCCTTTGCTTAACAAATTAAGTCAGCGGGGCTTAACCATGTGTGTAAGTACTTTTTGAATGGGGATTGTCTTGGTAAAAGAGTCGGAGGCTCCATCTATTAGAGGCACGTCTGCAGAGGCTCCCGTCGTAACGATGCGTTAAGACATACGAGCAGCTCACGTGGAGGTACCAGAATCCTTCCAGAGGAAGTAAACACCTTGTACCAACATAAACCAGACCCGTTCTGCTTTAACCACCCTCACTCCAGAAGTATGTGCTAATATAATTAGTGTAACCCAGCTCAGATAAATCACAGCGGGGGGGTTACAACGCACACAAAGCCATTTGGGCACCAAAGTTTGTTCCGGGGCTGGGGTTCATGGGTAGATTGGATGCGTGTGAAATCCTGTGGCTGTTGGAAATCCTGCAAAGATGCTGGTACCTCCTTCCCAAAGGGAAAATCGGGTGGGTTCAGGGCAGCCAGCAGCTTATTGGCACATGTGGGCTCGGCGGAGGAAAATGTAGTTAAAGAAGAAGCAGGGTTTCTTTTTTAAAGCTTCCAAAAGTGAGATAGAGCAATTATTTAAACAGTGCTTTTTTTATTTTTATTTTTTTCCCTATAAACCCATCGCTCCAAAATCCCGAAATAGTTTCGTTTGCTTTTAAGTCTCTCCAAAGCATTTGTGGGATGCAGCCTCTCCAACCTCCACACTCTGCTCGCACCTCTCCATGTGCTCAAGGGGAGGAAACTCCTGTTAATTCCAATGAAATTAACTGACATTGTTGTTTTGCTGCTCGGTAATAATTTTTAGGGGGTGCCCCGGGGGCACCTCTGTTCCCGGTTATAAGATGTCACCATCTCTGGGATACAGGATTGCTGTTCAGCTTGACTTCTCATTTCTGTTGCCTGGAGCTGTGCTGCTCTCAGGAAACCCATCGTATAAATCCGAGGCATCTCTGGGCATTGTATACACATATATAATTTATCTATTTATTTATTTTTTTTTAATATTTTATGTCTACTTTTTAAAAGCTGCGTCTTGCTCTCGTGTTTTTCTCACCTCCAATTATTTTCGGAGGTGCCCCAGGGCCAGATTGAGCCCTGGTTTTGCACTTCAGCCAGACTAAGTGAGCAGGGTTGCACCAGCACCGCCGAGCAGAGATTTCTCCCCCAGAACAGCCGTTTAGCCACGTAACAACCTGGGTTATTTTCCAGAGGAACTTGGCAGCGTTGCAGGAGAGAGGAAAAAAGATGCTTTGGTGGCTGGGGCAGTGGACAGGACCTCGAAGAGGATCTGAGCTCAGTGTCTGGCTTAGCAACGGCTTCTGCGAGCGCAAATTATCTTTATGTCTCTGTCCCCACCTGCAAAATGAGGTTCATTATCTCCTGTTTAAAATATAATCTCCTCTGACTAGAGATGGGCTTTTCCACCACGTCCATAAACCACCCTGCGTGATAGGGCCCTGATCTCTGCAGGGACCTCTCCTTCCACGCGGGTGTTATTTATATATGGGAGTTTTTATAAGACATTTGAAGGACTCTAGAGATGAAACATCCTTTTGTGCCATACCCGAATATTGCATTTTCTGTCATGCACCACGTTGACAGCCCCTTTAGTTCTCGGCGAGCAAGGGATGTGGCAGCAGCCAGCAAAACCTCCCAAGATCTCCTCCTGGGCTCCAAAAGGGGACAGTCCTCAAAGGGGAAAGGGAATAAAACCTCCAAGATAATATAAACCAAGAGCCAACCTTACACAGTGATCCCAGAACTACCACTCACACCCAGCCAAGGGACCAGAGCGTTTGAATCCAGCCTCTAAACACCTTCCTCTGGGTGGGTGCAGCCCCCACCGTGGTTTAGGGGGCTCTTAAATCAGTGCAAATCACTTGTATGGGTGCTCTGGAAGGACGTGGGTTTGTATTCAAAAGGTGTGGAAAGGCAGAACTACTCATGGGGAGATTTGGCTGGTTTCAAACTGGTTTGGTATCAGATGGTGGTTTCCACCCAGGTTGAACTGGCCCCATCTGATCCCGTGCCCTGTGTAATGATCCCGGTTAATAATTTGTGTTTGAAAGCTCCTTGGTATTTGTGTTGCACTTTATTGTGCCTCTCAGAAACCTGTTAGGGGGAAAAAAAGACCCCACGATGACTTAGATGAAGCCTTTTTGAAAGAGCAGTCGCTGCTTTTTCTTCATCAATAAAATGATGGGGAGGGGGGGAGATAATTGCTGTGATTTTAACGTGGTTCCTGGGACTCTGGAGGTGACTGGTTTGTGGTGAGGGCTCTGGAGCTTGTTCAGCTCGCTCTATAAAAGGTCATGCAGCTCCCTCTGTATAAACATATTGCAAATATTTAGTTTAAGTGGGAATGCTTGTAAAGAAGCAACTGGATGTTTTTCGTTTCTCTCCTCCCGCTGTGTGTGTGTGTGTGTGTGTCTGGTCTCTGCAGAGGGGGCTGTAAAAATGTGACAGGCTGGTCTTCTTGGAGGGGAATAGTTGATGTCATGGCTGAGAGTCAGTCACCTACCCCAAGCAGGCTCAGAAACTGTTAATTCAGGAGCCAGACAGATGTGTCTGGTGTGGGGAGATGTGTTTATCGAGCATATGTTCAGCTTCATGCACTTATTCTGCAGAGGATGCTGAAATACAGGGTGCCCCCACCCTCCTCCAGTTAGAGAGGAGTTTACAGACCACAGCTTTGCACTGGAGGATTTGGGGGTTTGGCCTCTTGGCCTCAGGGCAAAGTCGCTGGTTCTGGGTCCCAGAAGATAACTCGGAGCTTGTCCCAACTTTAAGGATGGGTATTAGGAGACCTCAACTTGGAAAACCAACAGCAAAAGCTCTTAATTCCCCAACCGAGCACAATCCCAGCAGAGGAAACTTGTCTTGGTGTCTGAAGTGGTGACTGGACTTTACCTTGTGCGAGGGCTGGTGCAGGAGCCTGGTTGAGGGCAAGGGCAGCTCCTCCCTCAAACCACGGCCAGATCCTTCCCTGGATATTTTGTGAGGCTGCACCAGCTCTGTGCAATTAAAGGGGTTTAATTAATAAGTGATAGGTGAGTTCAAGGTTGGAGACCTCTTCCTCCATCAACGCTGGGGTGGCCATTCCTCCAGGCAGAGGTTGCAGAGACCTTACAAGCCCTTCTCTTTTTATTTTACTATTTTTATTTCCACACCACGGGTCAGGCAGGCAGCAGAGCCACGTTGGACCCTCAGTGACATGCCCGAGGACCCGGTGGCAGAGCAGATGTTCGAGCCCAGTCCCCCCAGTTCCAGTCTGGTGCTGGCCCCAGCAGACCGTGCTTCCTTACCCATCATGTCCCAGCTGCTCAAGCGAGGCCAGGCTGAATTCCAGCTCCTGATGGATCGTTTGCTTCCCAGCAACCCCACACGCACACTTGGGCTGGGCACGGGTGACTGGCTCCCTGGAAACTTTCTGGAGCTGGAGGGACTCTGAAATAGGGTGGTAAATAGAGTCTGGGTAATGTTTCAAGGTGCCCGGGTGGCACAGTTAATTATTAATCCAGGCAGAGTTCTTTGTTTTCAGTGGTTTGTACCGAGTGTGAGCCCCAGGTGTGCTGAGCTGGGCAGGTGAAGAGGGAGGCAGTGAACTGTGGGGTCATTCCTGAGCTGGGGGGACATTCCTGAGCTGGGGGGACATTCCTCACCCCATCCAGGGGTGACTCCATCCCCCCTTTCCTTCTCCTCGTTGCCCTGCAGGTGTTTCTACCTGGGGAGATCAAACCAGCAGAAATATTTACCACACCTTTCACTCCCTGCCAGGAACCTGCTGCTTTAATTCGTGCTTTTATTGAGGTTTCCTGAGCAGGGTGAAGTTTATTGCCTGGGTGCTCCCGTTTGCACTCTGACTTTTTGAACCCCCTTGGCCAGTTTCAGCCAAATTTAATGGAAATTGGTTGAAAAGATTTAATCTCTCTCCGTAAATGCTGAGGAGAAGGAATGAGGAGTGCCCTGACTTAACCCAGGGATTGTGGCCATCAGGCTGGGGGCTTGTAGGAGCCCAGGGTGGCCAGACCCCTTTGGGCTGAGGTCCCATCCATGGACATCCATCCACCCAAGGCTGCTCAACCAACCTTCAAGCACTTGGGGGCTTGTGTGTTGTGGGAGGTTTCTACATCTCACCATAAAAAATAGTCCAAAAGTTCAGGTTTTGTTTTCAAATGGAGAATGAGAAAGTTTTCCTGGGGGAATGAGGATGGAGAGAGATCCCCTCAGCTTGGCACAGGCTTGTTTGTTGTGTGAGTTTGGGGGTTGTAACTCCAGAACTTTTTAAATTCAAATGAAACTTTACCAAGATGAAAAGCTGCCACTTCCCTTTGCAAGAAAATTGGCTGCTGCTATTTTTTTCTTTAAAAAAAAAAAGGCAAATGGATCTTTGTGGCAAATAGTTCATAAATGGAGCTTTGTGGCAAATAGTTCATAGCACGGATTAATCTTGGCATTAAAAGCAGGAGAGGGGAATGGGCAGATGTTTCATTTCCAAGCAGGTCACAGTGCAAGAGCAGCGAAGTTCTTCATGTGGAATGTCCTGATGGGACAGGCACATTGATCCAGGTCTGTCTGTGGGAGCAATGGGAAGAGTCACTTAGTGCCCATGACACGGGGCTGCAGCGTTGGGACCTCTGGTGTCAGGGAGCCTGGTTTTATTAACTCTGTAATTACCTGTTAAGCCAAATCGGGCAATTTTATTGCACATTTTCTCCTACCTGGGCGGGGACCTTTGTCTCCCTGTTAGAGCCCTGGGCATCCCCTCATTTTTCTCCTCTTCCTCAGGGGTGTTATTCACCAGTGCTCAGGGTGGGAGGGTGGGG
>VYZX01014195.1:75342-108338 GCA_013401335.1 Brachypteracias leptosomus | reverse complement strand
AGAGGAGCTTTTACCTCCCCCAGCCAAGCTCCACGGCCCTTTCTAGAAGCAGGTTTCCCAGTAAGCCTGGGGTGCAGCCCAGTATGTTGGGTGGTTTTCCCTCAGACCAAAGCCTGGGGATGGGGTGTGAGCAAAGCTGGGTGGTGGGAGAAGAGGGACTTTTGTAGGAGGCTTTTAATTGGGGTCTATAAGAAGGCAGGGGAGAGGGTTTGTAGCAATAGGGTGAGGGGTGATGGTTTTAAGCTAGAAAAGGGGAGATTTAAGTGGAACATTAGGAAAAAGTTCTTTAATATAAGGGGGGTTGATCACTGGAACAGGTTGCCCAGAGGCCCCATCCCTGGAGTCATCCAAGGTCAGGCTGGCTGGGGCTCTGAGCAGCCCGCCCTAGGTAGAGATGTCCCTGCTGGGGTAGGGAGGTTGGACCAGATGACCTCTGGAGGTCCTTCCAACCCAGTACATTCTATGATTCTTCACACTCTTCACCTTGAGAGCCCAGAGAACAGGATGGAAACCTCTTCATGGAACAATATTGACACACTTTGGTCTCTCCTTGGCTTCCAAGTTTGGTTATAGTTATTTCGTAGAACCATACGGGTTAGAAGAGACCTTCAAGATCATCTAGTTGATTTATTGACACATTCCATTTAACATCCTTCCTTCCATTCCCAAGGAGTGGAAGGTGATGGGCTCCTCTGCCTCATGGGCAGAGCTCTCCCTGGAGTTTCTCTGCAGGTTCTCATGGAGTGGAGCCACATCAGGGCCATGTGTAGGGTGGGGGGATCACGTCCCCCCGTGCTCAGGGGGGACATTAATGACTGCAAAGTGCTCAGACGGCTCCGGCAGCGCCCTGGGCAGTAATGGAGACCAGGGAAATACATGGGAGAGAGTCATGATATTGGTTAGCTCACTAATCCTTGCTATTAACTGTCCCAGAGGAGCTGTACCTTGGGGTCTGGGGGGGGGACAGACGGGGGGTTGTCCACTGGTGTAGCCTTGGAAACTACAGCTCTGGGGGAGGGCAGGTTGTGGAGTAAAAGGGACTGTTTAAGAAATCCATCCAGGGGAATTCACGAGCTTATTATCAAGTATAGCATGGAGAAAATCAGATATTTTTATCGCTAATCTGTGCTTTGGGCATTGGAGAGGACAGAGGAGCTGCAGGCCTGCTGTCATTTATGGATGAGCTAATTCTTGCTGTGCTGAAATTAGATGTTAAAGCAGCCCCGGCTTATCCCCAGCATGCATGCAGAATTCCTGTTACACAGCCAGCTGTGCAGATAGAAAATCTGAGAGCCCAGAATTAAATTTCTTGTTCAGACCCCAAGAGATTGGAGCAAGATCCTGTAAACAGCCCCCTCCGTGCAGGGCAGCCTGTGTGCTGCTATTAAAGCCTTTGATCTTTCCCTGGGTGCTCTGGCCTGGTGAAGAAAAAAAATAAAATCCAAAGAACAACAGAAAAAAGACAGATCTGGTGGTGCTGAGAAAACCTGGTTAGGGAGCTGGGGGTTCAGGGCAGTTGCTGAGCTTGGGGGAGTGCGAGGGGGAGGAGGAGGAGGGTAGAGACACCAGGGAGGTGCTTCAGGGGATGGTGGTCCTGGAGCTGGGTGGTCAGCACTGGTCGTGGTGGGATGGAGAAGGGTGGAGATGCCCCTTTGCTCCTTGATCTCCTCTTGCAATAGTATTGACAGATCCCTTTTTTTGTTTGCTGCCCATGTCCTCTTCCTCTGGCCAGGGGAGGTTGGGTGATGTTCATGGCTTGAGTCAAGAGTGTCCAGGACTTTAGATGGAAGTATTTATAGGATCATGGACTGGTTTGGGTGGGGAAGGGACCTTTCAAGCTCATCAAGTCCAACCCCCCTGAAATGAGCAGGGACATCTGCACCTAGAGCAGGTTGCTCCAACCTCCCCTGCAATGGTTCCAGGGATGGGGCATCAACCACCTCTCTGGGCAACCTGGGCCAGGCTCTCACCACCCTCAGCAGCAAAAAATCTCTTTATTCTCTCTAGTCACTGGTCACTGGTGTCACTGGTTGATTGTGCAGGGATCAGGGGCTTTAGCAGAGATGGCTCCTGACTTGTGGTGTAGGATCCACTTGCCTCATGCATAGATGAGATGTAAATCAAGCAGATGAGAATCACAAGGACCAAGTTGTCCCTGGGGGAGCTGGGGGAGAAAGGCACCTACGTGTAAACCTCCACTGCTGGGGACGTGGCTTCTCCTCCAAGTCCCCATCAAGTAGAGCTCGTTGCTCTTAAAACTCCCAAAAGTGACTTGGGGTCTCCCTCCATTGACTGTGGCCCACCAGAAGAAGCCAGGAGCTGGTTCCTGGGGCTGCCCAGGGAGCAGGGCTGGTCCTGCACACCCAGAGCCCCTCGCTGAGCACGGGGTGGGGGCTGCAGCTGACGAGGAGCAACCTGGCTGTGGAATAAGCCCCTCGCTGCCCACCCCTGAGTGTTTACTCTGTGCATGTTTTAGTGCTGCTGGGGTCATTGCCACTGACCCAGGGACTAGTCTATCCAGCACTGGTGTCAAGAGACTGACATCCATAAAAAATTAACAAACTCCCGTTTACCTACAGACTGTTCCTTGTCTCAGGGGCAGGGTGGGAAGGAGACACGAGCAACAAGAGGTGAAGCACCAGAAGATATTGGCCAGGGTCAAAACCAGGGTGGGTGTTCTCTAGGAAAGCTGGAAACTTGCAAAGGTTGTTTAAAGAGCTCCTGCCTTCGTGAGGGGGTGGGATTTTTTTTATATGTATTTTGAATTTTGAATCAAGCCTGTCTGTGCTTTGCTGGGAAGCAATCTGGAAATTAAGGAGAAATGCAATAAAGCCCCGAGCAAGGGCACCTTGGGTTGGTGGAGCCTCATAGTGCTGTAGGAACAGGGGGTTTGGACCTGCCACAGGCAGGATCTGGCCCTGAAGCTGCTTTAATTCCCACCTCCAAGAGTTTAGCCTTGGTGGGAAGCCCCAAGCTCCCCTTTGGGGTGTCTCATCCCCTCCCTCCACCCTGCTGAAGGTCATGGGCTCTTTTTGAGGATGGATAACCCCATAACCTCATCCCAGTGCTAAAGGACCCCACTTCCCAGCTCTTAGAGGTGCCCCCCACCCAACGTATCTCCCCTATAAGAACCAAGCTCCCCCCACAGCCCCTCGGGCTGGGACCCCCTGGTAGGATCTTCCATAGGAGCAAGAACAAGCCCTTAATTCCTCGCCTCCTGCTCTGGTTTGTGGTGACCATTACCCTGCCCAGCTCCCACGCTGTGTGTTCCCAGCCTTCCCTCCCCTTCCCCTGCTTTTAATGGGTCTCCTCCTGTAGGCTGAAGGCTGGGGAAGGAGGGGGGGGGGGGGGAGAAGGTTTCAGCAGGGCTGGGTTTGTAGAGTGCTCTCAATGGTCTGTAACGTGCAAGCAAATCTCAGCTATAATGTAAAGCGTAATAAGCAGTTTGCAGGCTATGAATCTGCAATTAAAACAGTTATAGTTAATTTAAATAGTAGAAAATGAGGTTGATTTAATGCTTATTGATTTGATAATGGGCACCGGCTGCATGTGACCAACTGACTCTGGGTCACAGCAGCTCTTGTAAAACCACCACGTCCTTCTTCACGGTGGATTTGCCCCCACACCCTCCTCGCCAGCCCCTTCTCCCCCCTCCCCAAAATAAATCCATCCAGTCTTTGGGTGCTGAGACCCTCACGGGGTTCCCACAGCCATAGGAAGGGTTCTCCAGACCCTCAGGGCTTCACATCCAGCCCCCCCCTCCTTGATACCCTGGTGGAAAGTCCTTCCTTGCATCTCAACGGTGGTCGAGCTGCTCAGATCCTTCAGCCACCAGCCCCTGCTAAAAATGACCATGTTCAACACTAGAGCGGAGTGGTTTTAATTAAAATTGATTTTGGACTAAGTCCCTAACTAGTGTTTCTAATGGCTGCCATTTTTTTTCCCCCCTGATTGCAAAAACTTGAAGCTTCAAAATAAAGGGCGAGGAGGGAGCGATGGGAGAGGGGGGGGAGGAAGGAGGGAGGTTGAACAGAGCCTCAAATTTCCAGTGTCAGAGCCTAAGCTGGGTAGAAAAGCTCAGCTTTTATAATTCAGCCCTTCCTAAAGTCTTTACATCACTTTGGTGGCAGGTTTTGGGGAGAGATGTGTTAAACTGGGCGAGCTGGAGGGAGCAACCCCCAGATCTGATGCTCCCGCCTTGCTTCTGGTTTTATTAATTAATTTTTGGCCGGGTCTTTATCAGGATTCTTTTAATTATCAGCCCTTGGTACGGCGTTAATCCTGTGAATACATGGGAGTTAATTCTTGGGTTATTATGTGGTTTAGCCTGCGGGAAGCAGCTCTGGCTTGTAATTTGTTAATGAATTTGGGATTTCTCGAAGGTACCCGTGGGGGTCGGAGCCTCACTCCCAGGTAATTGAGAGCTGGATCCTGCACCTTGGTGGTGAAGGGTGATGCTGGTGCTGTTTAAATAAATAAAAGGGAGGTTTTTCTGACCCTCTCAGGTGCGGGGAGGAGCAGATGCCACCGTCCTGCTTTGCAAGGGCAGCTTTGTGGGTACCGGTGTTTGTTTTGAAATGTTCCTCATCTTAATGAAGCAGAAAAGCAGGAATTTCACTGAATGTCCATCCTTGTTCCTCGGGCTGTCCTGGGGAGGCAGGAGGGAGATCCCCAAACTATAGGGCAGGGTGGCAAAGAGCAGTTGAAGCAACCACTGCTTTATTTTGCTGTTTTCCTCCTGCATTTTAAGCCGGTTTTAAATGACAAGCCGGTCGTCGGATGCCACTTTTTTGTCCCCATCCTCTCTCAACTTGGACTTGAGGGTTTCTCTGCAGTTCCTGCAGCCACGGCAAATATTTGGCTAATTTCTAGAATGTTTCTAAACCCAGGCAGAGGCCGATGCTGAAAATCCTCCCTCTCCTGGGCTCGAGCATCCCTCTGGTCGTGCTCCGGAGATCTTCAGCCACTAATTCACTCTGAAGAGGATTCCCCAAAGAATCCAGGCAGGCTGTTGTTTCCATCGGGGTGGAAATACCCGGCACAGCCCCCACCCAGCTCATCGTTTGCCTAAACTCCCTCCTGGCTCTAGTTTACTGGTAATCGCCGCAATCGGGCGACTCTGTTCTGAGCTCGTCCCTTAAGCAGCATCTCGTTGTCCCCACAGCAACGTTGGCTCTTGCCAAGTGCCCAACGGGGACCAGGGATGAGATGAGATGAGATGATGAGATGGAGAAACCCTCCTGGGGGGGCAGGAGGGAATAAAGGGCCGGGTTATTTTCTCAACCACTACAAAGTAAATTCAGAATATAGTTGAAATTCCCGGCGGATTTGGGTTCGAGTCGGTCTAAACTTGTGCCTAACGCGTGGTTTATTTTGCTTAAGCTCTGCCTGGGCAGAAAGAGTTAATTGTGGAGCTGGAACGGAGGGAGAAGGGGGGAAATCTGCCATACTGCAAACTTGGATAAAGCAGAAAAGATGCAGATGGGTCGGTCTTGCAGGAGGCATTCTGGAGGCTGGCCAGCTGCATTTTCCACATGCCGTAGGAGTTAGTCTGTGGACAGATGGGGCTCTGGGGTCACCCCCGAAAACTCCAGTGAAAAGGTTACCTTGTAGGAGCATTCGACACACTTCTGGCCAGAGCAGGGGGGTCAGGCACACTCCTCTCCACAGCCACCGTGCCGGGGAAAGCAAACAGGCAGCAGCCTGCAGAATGTCAGGGGCTGTGGGAAGAGGCTTTAAAAAAATAATTAAAGGCCCCTACAAGGTTTGCCCGGACACGGAGCAGGCTGGAGGCAGCCAAAGTTTCTCTCTGCCTCCCGTTAAAAGTAGTGCTGCTTGTGTGCGTGGTCTTCACATGGAATTGGTTTGGTTGGAAGAGACCTTTAAGGTCATCAAGTCCAACCATCCCCCCAGCACTGCCAGGTCCATGTCCCTCAGCACCACATCTCCACGTCTTGGAAACCCCTCCAGGGATGGGGACTCCACCACTGCCCTGCCCAGCCTGGCACAGCCCTTCACAGCCCCAAACAGCAACAAATTGTTCCTCAGCTCCAACCTCAACCTCCCCTGGGCCAACTTGAGGCTGGTTCCTCTTGTCCTGACATCACAGTGGGGAAGGTTGGGGCACTGGGGCTCAGCTTGTCCTTTGCAACTGGATTTTTTTCCTAGCATGGGGAATAATGGGTTGAGAGCTTGAGTTTCAGATGGAGCCTCCTTCCCGAGCTCAGATCTGGAGTAAGGAGAAGGTCCTGAGGCTTCTCCCCCAGCGTTGCTGCCTCTGCCCCGACTGGGCTGTTCCCAGCAGGAGATGTTGGGGCTGGGAAAGGGGCATTTGGGCTTCAGGCTCCAGTGCCAGCTTTTGGAAAGTCAACCAGATGTTTCCTCATTTAGCTCAGTGTAGCCTGTCACTCACCCCCAGAGGGACATTAAAATGGGCTGGGGACAGGCAAGGCTCTGTCTGCCCCAGCCACTGAAAAGGGGCATGAAAAGCTTTATTTTTTTTCCTGCATTTCTTTTCTTTTCCCCTTGTGTCGTGGGCTTGGCATCTGTATTTATTTGCTCGTTTTATTTTTAGATGGAATGAGTCATCTCTTTGGGGCAAGGGGCAGAAAATCCCTCTCCAAGCTGCCTCTTTCCACCTCTGCAAGCATATTTTATTTTGGTATTAATTTTGCCAGCAGAATTCAGCATCTTTTTAGGCAAAGTTCAGGCAGAGTATAAGAACAGTGAATTTGTAGCAATTTGTGGGTTTTCTTCTCTTCCAGCTGGTAGTTTTGGAGCGCTTAATAGATGCTCTTTGTGATAAACCTGATGGAGGAGGATTAATTATTATCCTCATTTTCCAGTTGGGGAAACTGAGGCAGCTGTGGGCACCGGCTCTTTGCTCTTGCTCTTGCAGCAAAGTGCCAAAAAAATGAAGATATTGCTGAAATTCTGGTTCTGCTGAGGCAAAACACCTCTGGATGTGTGCAGAGGGCACCTAAATTTCCTGGTCCAGACCTCATTAGGAAAAAAAACCTCTCGTCATCCACGGGCTTGAGGCTCAGGCCTCGGTGATGAGGTTAAAAACCAGCACGACTCTCGTTTCCCTAACCTTTGGGCTGCTTAATTTTGCTCTGGATTAATAGGTTGTTCTGCTCTATTAGCAGCAGGGCTCGTTCGCTCTTGCCTCATTTTGCTTGGAATAATAAGACCAAAAAATGATGCCTGGGCAGAAGAGAGGGGGACAAAGAGAAGGAGCTGGGATTTCACCTCCTCAGCGGGTCCAGGAGGGGTGTTGAGCATTAATTTGGGTTAAAAAACCCCCAAGCCCAACTCAGCATCATTGAGAAACAAAGAAATGGGTTAAAAAAAAGCAACAACCCCAACCCAGCATCATCGGGAAACACAAAGAGGGGGGAGATTTGCCTCTTGCCTTTTGTTGTGGGGATGGGGATGGGAATGAGGAGCTCCGGACCCTCCTTTCCCGGGGCTGTTGTGATGTATTGGGGAGAATCCTGGGGGCTTGGGGGGCTTTTTTTGAAAGCTGAGCTGTCTCCTTCCCTTCCCCAGCTGAATCCCCCCCTCGCCTTAGGGCCCATAACCCAGCGGGCAGGGTCACGACGGGTTTCGCTGGTGCTCCCGAGCGCTGGCTGCGTTTCGGGGGGAAAGAATGTGTGTTAAAAGGACTAATGGTGGGACTGTCCATCAGGCTGGGCAGCCCTCGAGGTCATCCTCCGGTCAAAACCAAATCATTCCAGCCTGTTCCTCATGTGGAGTTCACTGCCTCGCATCCCTCTGGTACCACCTTGGTTTGAATGAGGATTTTGAGGAGGGACGTGGGGGGAGCGATGTTTGCTCCTTAGCAACTGGGTTTGCACAGGGCTCTGCCCTGGAGGCTGGAGGGGCTGGAGCTCACGTAGTGCTCGGCTTTGGGAAGCAAGGAAGGGAGCAAATGAAACCTCCCTGGATTGATGGATAGTTGGTGGGATGGGTTCTGACCTCGGGGAGGGGGGTGCGGAGGGAGTTTGGGAAGAGCTCGTGCGCGGGATGGGAGCAAAGTATTTATAGAAGGAGAGAGACTTTGCTCTGTGGTCCGAGGGGGCAGAAATCCCATCCTAGATTTGGGAAAAGAGGTGGATTTGTAATGGGGATGGAGAAAAAATTCCTCTTTCTGTCTCGTGGGTGGTGCTGGGGTTGGTTCTGTGCGTGGCCTTCGTTGCCCTCTGCCGACAGCGGGTGCAGGTGGTGGAGCCGGAGCCAGGATGCTCATCCTGGGGGGTGGAGATGCTGGAATCATCCCGGTGGCTGCATCCAAGTTCTGCAAATGGCAGCGATTCCTGCAGCTCCAGCCCTGCCGAGCCCATTGGAAATCCTGGCTGGGGCTGGAAATGGTTCTGTTTTCACAATTAGCCCTAATAAAGTCCAGTTTAAATTAGTGGAACTGCAGAGGGAAGCGTCTCATCTTCTCCCGACTTCAATTTCAAGTTCTCAGGCTAAATGATTTTCCCCTGGACGGGGCAGAGAGTTGGGCCTGAGGGGCTCGTTAGGCTGCTTCTGGTACTTCATCAAAATCAGACAAAGCCCAGACCCTGCTCAAACCTCCCAGCCTGGACAGTCCCAGCCCTTTAAACTGGGCAATGGGAAGGGCCATTCCCACCAGTATGTGCAGGATCGGGTCCATCCCAGCTCTGGAAAAAGGGCGTTAACTGGAGGAACTGGAAGATGCCCAAAAATGAGAGCTAAAGATAACACTCAAGTTCTGACAGTGTCTCCTCCAAGCACTTCGCAGGATTTTCCTCCTAGGGGTCAAACCCTCCCTTTCCTGCAAGCAGATCATTCTTTTTCTCTATTCTTAAATATTTCCTTAAAAAAACCCCTCTCCTCCTTATCTTTATGGCATTGCTGCTTTATTCCTCACATTGTTTCCCAGATAAGGCAGCATGCCAGAGGTTGGGAATGTTCTCCATCCTTTAGCCAGGGTCTGTTAATTACCCAGGGACACCCTTTGGCAGCAAAGGCACTGGGTAAACTGGGAGTTCATGGCTGTGTTCAATTGATCCCTGAAAATTTGTGCTTAATTACAAAATGGATGAGAATATCCCACGACCTCCTCTTGTAAAAGGCATTGCATTAGTTATGATTAAAATTGAAGGACTGGAATTACACCGAAGAAAGTCCTCGAGTGGTGAGAGTGATGCTTGGTCTCCTCTAGTGCCTCATGGGTATTCCCATGGTCCCTCCAAAGGTTCTTAAATTGTCCTTCCAAATAGAAATCGTCCCTAAAATTAGGTGTATTTGGGAATTCCTGTGAATTAGGTGATTCCTGTGAATTAGGTGAATTTGGGAATTCCCCCATTTTCCACGTCACGTGCAGGGTCCAAAGGCAAAGGGAGGTCCCCAGATCTGCCCCAGTTATGAAGAGCTTGAGCCTCCAACTCGCATCCATCGGGGTGGCCACAGTTACCTGCTCTTCTCCCAGTTGTGAATCTTTAACCATAAGATGTTCCCTGCTCCTATTCCTCTTTGTAAGTGAGTTGTAACTGTTGTGCCCCACCTCATATTCTTAAATGATGGCCAAGGTCCTCAGGCAGTCTTGTAACTTCAGGACTTGGGGCTCCAAAGGCAGTGAGAGCCCAAGGTGCTGAGCTGGTGATGATGCTCATCCCTTCCAAGTGCTTGGGGAACTTCTTGGTGAGACATTGATCCAAAGAGCTTTTCTGAAATTCTCCTTGTTGTGAAGGACAGGGAGGATCAGGCCAGTCCTCTTGCTCTCAGCCAGGTGGAAGAATTGCCATGTTTTGTGGACAAGACTCTTCACCAGCACCAGGGCTTGAGATCTGGTGGTGAGGATGGAACTTTTGTCTACCTCACAGCCTTCTGGGCATCTCCTTCATCAGACCTTTCTTGTGGTGTTTGGATTTAAGGACACCTGCAAACACCAGAACATCCCATCAGCAGTTTTCTAATCTTCTAGTCTTAATATTTAAAATTAGGCTGACTATCTAAGAGACCATTGCTGTCCATTCAAGGTTGCACTTTGGCTTCAAGAACCTCCGTTATTTTCTTGGGACCACACTCTTTTGGGAAGGGCACAGGAACATTGGGCAACTAAAAGATGCTTCATCAGCTTTTCACCAAAATATTGTTAAAAATTCCTTTGGACCCTGCTGTTGATGGCAGAGGGAAGGACACGAAGCTCAAGGGCCCCGTCCAAGTGAGCAGAGATTTTCTTGGGGCTTAAAACGAATAGTTGAGATTCCTGGTTTCTCCTTGAACTCTGCTGGTGAGCTCGAGACAAGAGTGGAACGTGTCTTGCTTTGCTCGTTGATTAAGGAGGATGACAACGTTCAACGTTCTCCTTCCTCCTCTCCCTTCTCCCAGGAGTAGCTTGTTGACATTTCTGCTGAGTTTTGATGTGCTCTGGCAGGAGCTGCTTCATGTAAGGAGAAATTCCCAACTAAAGAGCCCGTGCTGTGAGTTTGAACACTCACCCAACTTCTCCTGGCCCCTCTTCTATAAAGACAAGAATATTTGTTATATTTCTGCACTTATCCATTGATACAATAGGATACTTAGAATCAGGGAAAAGACCTCCAGGATCATCAAGTCCAACCTTCATCCAACATCTCCCTCATCCCTAGACCACATCCCAAAGCACCACATCTACTCCTTTGTTGAAGCCCTCCAGGGATGGTGACTCCAGCACCTCCCTGGGCAGCCTCTTCCAGTGCCTGACCCGTCTTCCAGTAAAGAACTTCTTCCTAAAGTCCAATCTAAACCTCCCCTGGTGCAACTTGAGGCCATCACCTCATCACTTAGTCCTGTGGTTCCTCATTTCCCTCCTCCTCCTCTCTCCCTATACCCCTGCTGCACTTTTTCCAAGGTCTAGTTCAGCAATTTTGGGCTTGTTGGAGCAGACTCCCGAAGTGCCCCAACTTGGAGATCTCCCCCAAATACCTCATCTCCCCTCCTCAGTCAGCTTCATCTGCTGGCTGCTCCTCTGGGCTCATCCCATCGGTCCAGGCTCGGGAGCCGTTGTCAGAGCAATTGGTTCTTGGTCTCCACTGAGTCATTTTGAGCAAACGACTTTTCCTCACTTTCTCTAGCTGCGGAACGGGATTAATGCCATTAAACCCCCTCCTATAAAGACCCTCCAAACCCAGGCATAAAAGCCCCGTACGAGAGCAAACACTGTGGAATCCCCACGTCGCTGCTTTGGCTGCTCACTCCCCGTTTGCAGCGGGGGAAACCCATTTTTCCTGGAGCACATCAACCTGTCATCCTTCGCCCATTTGGCAAATCCTGGAAGTTGTCCTGCTCCGGAGGAGCACAAGTGGGGCTTGCTTCAAAACGTCGCCTCTTGCCACCCATTTCAGGCCGGGAACATGTAATGAGCTTCCAGTGGGTCTTCAATCTTGCCCTCCCTTGTCAGCCCAGGGTTCCACTAATTAAAACAAGGAGGGAAGTTGCTTTGCAGGCAGTGGAGGTGGCTTCTGTTATCCTTCCTTTAGCACTTGTTCTCCTCATCACTCGGTGGTTATTACACACGTGGTAGATCTTTCCCCTCCGTCAGTCCATTTACCTGCCTCTTCTCGTCGGGGGTGACAGATCGATGTTGTCAAGGGTGTCCTCGTGCTCCCCCCGCTTCCCAGCCCGACGTCCACTGGTCTATTCAATTAGGCTGAATTGGGAGGATAATTTACTGACCCCTCTCTCTCCTTAGCAGGTAAACTAGAAAATCATATACATGCATCTCCCGCTCTCGCTGACCTTGGAAGGCAAATTTCAGAGGATTTATTGTCGTCAGCTGCAGGCAAATATTGAGAACGTTCTGTTTGGGCTGAAGGAGCCGCCGCGATGTTTGCGCCTGGGCGTTGTTTAATAACATTTCACTTAACTCCTGATGATTAATCCAATTGATATTAATTACACTGCAATATAGGAGCCGGGACCGTAAGACTTTCTCAGACGGGTTTCCACCGATGTTTTATATGTGGTGTTTGCTAATGGGGCCTTTTTAAAACCATGAAGCACTGGTTGGAATGGGAGGAGATGGGATCAGTGGTGGAGCCACGTCCCAGCTCTTCAGGCTCAGCCTCTCCCCAGCTCCACTTTCCAATTTTTTTTTAAGGCAACGATTGTCCAAATCTCCAGATCCATCACTTTATTCACATGGTATAAAAACCCAGCAGATCTAATTTCCTTTCTTTGACTCTCTTTATTAGGGTATTGGTTATATCTCGTGTCCCTGCAGACTGATATTTTATTAGCTGTTAACAATGATCTGATAGAGGGAAAGAAGTTAACGTTTCGAGATGTTATTTATTTTGGTGTGTTTGTTCCTGGGCGAGGGTTTTTCTCCCCCCCCCCTCCTCCTCCTCTCCCCGCTTTGGACATTTCCAGCTGAGAAAGCTCCTCGGGAAATGTCGCCACTGCCACCTGCTTGTGGAGCCGGGACTGACACGCACCCGCCGGGACCGGGAGGGATGCGGGATAAAGGATGCGGGATAAAGGATGCGGGGTGTGGGATGGAGGGATGAGGGATGTGGGATAAGGGATAAGGGATGCAGGATGGAGGGATGTGAGATGGAGGATGTGGGATAAGGGATGGAGGATGGGGGGTGTGGGATAGAGGATGTGGGATGTGGGATAAAGGATGTGGGATGTGGGATGGAGGGATGCAGGATGGAGGATGTGGGATAAGGGATGCAGGATGTGGGGTGCGGGGTGGAGGATGGAGGGATATAGGATAAAGCATGCAGGATATGAGGTGTAGGATGGAGAGATGAGGGATGAGGAGTTCAGGATGTGGGATAAGGGATGGAGAGTGCAGGAGGTGGAATAAGGGATGCAGGATGTAGGGGGTGGGATGGAGGGATGAGGGATGGAAGGATGCGGGATGAGGGATGCAGGATGTGGGGTGCGGGATGGAGGATGCAGAATGAAGGATGGAGGGATTCAAGGTGAAGGATGCAAGATGAGGGATGCAGGATGGAGGACACAGGAGCACCCGTGGGGTGCCCCACAGAAACCCACAGCCCCTCTCTTTAGCTGGGGGGGAGCCGCTATTTTTCCTTTTTACCAGACGTTTAAAAACTCCTCCAGGACGCGGATTTATAAATACCTGCCCAATGTCAGCGTTCATTTTATTCCTCTCTTCCCCCAGCCCACCTACTATTCCCCTACTATCCCAGCAGCCCGTAATTTTTTATTATTACTTAGATCCTCACGGCCGGGCCGTGGGGTTGATACATCCCCCCCCCAGCCATCCATCACTCCTTCCTTGCTCCCGTTGACGTCAATGGGAATTTTGCCATCGACTTCAATGGGGGCAGGATGAAGCCCGGGATGATTCAGTGATGGGGATGACAAAACAGTTGAGGTGTGGGGAAAGGAGAGCCCGTAAACACAGGCGGGAGATGACACGGCTCCTTGGCAATGGCCCGTGCACGGCGCGCTTGAACTTTGCTAAAATTTATGGGACCATTGTAGAAAATAAATGACTCATCATAGAAAAGAAAATAGTCCCGAGGGATCCGCTTCTTGTGGGCATCGCAGCAAAAGTAGGTTTGAAGAATAATGATGGATGGAGCTGGTTTTACTCTTTAAAAAAAAAAAGAAGGGGAAAAAAAAAAAGAGGAAGGAAGAATGAGCAAATACCAATTTTTACAGGGCTGGAGGAGGAAACCCTCCCCAGAAGTGCCTCTCGCTCCCGTTATTTATAATGCGGCAGTTTTCCCAGTTAACAGTTTAAATGAAGGGGCCGTTTCTTAAATGCTTTATTCATATTATACAGCGATTACCAGCTCCAGCCATATTCCTTAATAACCTGTTATAAAGCATGTTATAAAATCCATTAGTGATGATGCTCGGGAAAGCTGTTAGGAAGCATAATGCACCGTAATCAGGGCTCTGCAAAAGTGACAAAAATGTTTGTCGTTCCACGCCGGGGTTTATATAAGAGCTAAATAATTTATTTTGTGATCAAGGCATTTTGGGGTTGGTGGGGTTTTTTTGTTGTTTTCAAAATGTCCCTTTTTAACATGAAAAATCAACCCATTTCCACCGCTTAAATATTCTGGGTTTGATTAAAATAAACACTTTTCCCCCCCTCCTTTCCTCTCTCTCTCTCTCACACGCAATCGTTTGAGAATAAATACATAAATAAAAAGAAGTTTTTTCCCCCACACGCTTCAAAATTTTTGCATAAGGAAATTTTTGGAGGAAGATTTTCCTGGGTAAAATTGGGTTATTTTTCACAGAGCTGAAGTGAACCTGTGCTTCAGGTGCTCGATGGATGTAGAGGGAGATTTAAATGGTCTTCTATATTTAATACCTGCCTTTATAACGTGGGCACCCCCTTTGCTTTTTCATTTAAATGTGTCCCCAGCAGCATTTACTGGTTGATGGGGAACGGGTGAAATGGGTGGAGGTGACAGAAAGAAGCAGCACCCGCTGCTCTGAGCTCACAAAATTCTCTGGCTTCATTATTTATTAGGAATTAAGTGCTGAAAATGATACCAGGAATTTATCTGGGGGGGTTGGAGCCTGTTCCCTCATCCCGGTGGGATTGGAGGGGGTCGGATGCTGGGAATGGGCTCAGGCTTTGAGGCTTGGGATGTTTGTGGGGAATTTGGGAAAAGGTTTAATCCTGTTTGCAGCGTTTCTTTGTGGTGATGTGCGAGTTATACCCTGACAAAATAGGGCTGGGGAAATATTCTGAAATAAAACAATTATTACAAGAGATGGAGAATTGATGATTTAGGGCTGGGTGACCAGAAAACACGGGAAGAAGATGCAGGGTTAAAATAGCACTCGGAGAAGAGAAGTCCGTGGAAAGCAGCAGAATTTAGGGTGACTTTAGGATCCTTTCTCTTATATTTTCCTCTCTCCTCTTCAGCCCGATCGCCGCTGTCAGAGCAGCTCTTTCCACCCAGTTTGGCCTCTGATTTTTGGGATGCTGGTGGGAAGAAGGGGACGGGTTTTATCAGGCAGATAAATAAAATCAGAGCTCCAGATTTGCTCTGAAACACGGGGGAGGTTGTGGAGGGAACATCCCCAACCCAATGATGCAGACGAGCTTTTATTGTGTGTGCAAATCCCAGGGTCACTCGGAAGCACAGTTTAAAATAATCTCCGTGGCAAACGAGCTCATTAGGAGGGTTTTGGGGGGGACAAGAGGGAGTTTGGAGCTGGGAGCTCCGGGCACATCGTGTGTCAGGTTTTGTGTGAGTTTTGTCACGGTCTCATCTCGCCCGTTTGGTTTTAAATCAGAGTTTGGACTCAGCTTTGCTGTTGCTGTCTCACGATCTTCAGTGATGCTGGTGGAGTAAATAGCAATAGTAAATAAAATCCTGTTTTTAAAGGAAAAAAATAAATTAAAAGGGCTTTAAACCCCTCAACAACAGGCTTAAAAGATTTTTTAAAATTGAGTATTTTTATGAAACAGTGACTGGAAGATTGGGCAGGGCTGGGGTGCTGCACGGGAGGTACAGGAGCATTAGGTACCAGGTACTCTGGGGCTAACGATGTGCTTGAGACTGATGGAAGGATAAAGGTGCTTTATTCTACTTGGAAACCAAGCCCAGGATTTTAAGGAGCTTTTTGTGGCGAGCTGAAGAGCTCAGCTAATGACTCTGAAGTAATGTCATGCAAAGGAAGCAGCAGCGGCTTTAATTCTCTTCCCCTCATCCCAACAAACCTCAATCCCGTGGAGTTCTTCCCCTCGTTACCAAGTGCCTGAAATGAAAAGCTATTTGGTCTCCCCTCGTTGGGATATATAATATCCCACTATAAAATAAACCCCGTCCTCCCCTCGGGGCTTTGGGGAGTGAAGGTTTGGGGGGGGGGGTTGATGGTTAAACTTTTTCCCTTACAGATGGCAAGTGAGAACTTTTTTGTCGTGCCAATAAACCCCAGTAAATGTTGACCCTTGGGACCTCTCTCTCTTTTGGTGCCCAGCATTATGGCAAAGTGCTCTAGATTCAGGTTTTC
The DNA here is from genome assembly GCA_013401335.1 of Brachypteracias leptosomus. Taxonomy (NCBI): domain Eukaryota; kingdom Metazoa; phylum Chordata; class Aves; order Coraciiformes; family Brachypteraciidae; genus Brachypteracias; species Brachypteracias leptosomus. The sequence goes on along the minus strand of VYZX01014195.1, from coordinate 92,363 downwards.
CCGAAGCAGCATATGGTGGGGGGGGTGGAAATGAAGCTGTGCTCTCTGCTCCAGTGCTTTACAGCTGTGGTTGGACCCGCCGTGGCTTCAACATCCACAGGACTCGCCTCCAAGGGTGGCTCTGCCCAGGGACACGATTAAATCCCAGCCTAAATCCTTCCAGGTTGAGTTGAGGTGGGGGGATGCTCCCTTCTGTTGTCCCCCCCTCTCCTCCCAGCCCTTCTCCCGTGTCTACCCATCCCCATCCCGATGTGTCCTCCTTGATTTGGGAGCTTGGGCACATCCCGGGGATGTGGAGACGATCCCAGGGTCTCGGCTCATCTGCTGCCAGAGAGACAAAGAAACTGCAGCTAGCACAGTTATTTAAAAGGAGCTGTAATATGTTACTGTTATGGGTCATTGCGGGGGTTTTTTTATACTGATATTACCATTATTATCCTCTCCAGCCGTAAAAATTGATTGGTGAGATGAGCAGCGCTCGGGCGCTGGCTGCAGGACTAAATCTCTCCATCCAGGTGGAGCAGAGGGATGGAGACGACCCGTCCCTGCTCCCCCAGCCCTCCCCGAGGGTCCCCACAACCCACCTCTGTGTTCTCCACGCCCATACGACCCCTGGCAGCCCCTTGGCAGGACCCGACGTTGAGGTTGCACACGGGTGAAGCTCTTGCAAAGGGCACCAGGAACTTGATCTGGCTCCTGGGAAGATGCTTTTGGAGAATTAGGGTCAGGAGCAGGGTTATCTGGTGGGTGAGGAGTGTGTGTGGAAGGAACTGAGCCTGAAAGTGGATTTTGGGGGGTAAAAAGGAGGGAGCCTGGGAGGAGAAGTGGCCACACACCCATAGTGTAAAATAAGGAATAAATTGTGGTGCACAGCAATGCTTTTTTTTTCTATAACCCCACAACTCCAGCTGCTTTTGCAAGAAGATAGAATTGCCATTTTGTTAAAAAAAAAAGGGGGAGAGACTAAAGTTAAAGAGAATTAAGCAAAGCTGCAAAGACACACAGAGAGCTGGCAGAGCATCCAGGCGTCCTGGCTCGGGATGCGCTGGAGCTGAGCTGGTCCCAAGGTGGTGATAAAACCCCATATTCCTCCTGCACAGCCCCCGTGGCATCGTACCATGGCTGGAAAGCTTCTTCTGGCCTGTTCTCCAATTACTCGGGTGGAGTGAAGCCAGTTTACACCAGCTGATGAGCTGCCCTCCTCTGTGTATAATTACTCACCGAGCGAGAGCCGGGGAAGTTTAGATTAAGGCCATGGGGACATGAATGGGTCAACCCGAGGCCCTTTCAGCCTCTCCGGCTTTGGGGAAGTTGAATCCACATAATGCAGCCCCTTGAAAGCAGTTTAAGCCCAAGAGTGACAAATGGAAACCCCGGAGGAATTAGGGGGGGATTTGTCAGGTTTTTTTCCCAGCGTGCGGCTCCTGCTCCTTCCTCAGCTGCTGAGCTGCTCTTGGCCTCCAGCTTCATGGCTCCAGCTTCATGTGGCTCTAGGCAGGGTCATGGAAGCATAGAGTGGATTGGGTTGGAAGGGACCTCTAAAGGTCATCTCTACTCTACTACCTCTCTGGGCAACCGTGGGGATGATGGTCATAGGAACGATGCACATGGACCAGTCCTTGATTGTGGAGGAGAGACCTTGAAGGGATTGATAACATGGCCTGGAGGTTCCCTTTTCTAGATGTTCCCTTTTCTGGAGGTTCTGTTGTCTAGATGTTCCCTTTTCTGGATGCTCCCTTTTCTGGAGGTTCCCCCTCTAGATACAGAGGAGAAAAGCAGCCTTGGGGATGCTCCAGCCCCTTGGGGAGACCAGGTAGAGCAGCCCGGGGTCTTGTGCCACCAAAGCTGAGTGTAGACCTGGTCTACATGACCTCAACCTTGCTGGGCTTTTATTTGCTTCTCTACAAAGTAAAGAACAAGACGTTTCTCCTCTTGGCTTCTGCTTTAACCAACAGCCCTGGGCTGCAGGAGGGTCCCAGGTCAGCAAAGATACTCTGAAGTCTTCTCAACTTCAACGTGCTGATGAACACGAGCTCGGTGAAGGTCTCAGTAGATTAAAGCTGGGGTTTAGTGATTCTGCAGCTCAAGTGCTCTGCTGGTGTCTGGTCCCAGGGCTGGGCTGGTTTAATCCCAGTTGGTGATGTTGATCCTTACAGATTTTTTCCTGCATCTTTGCCATGCTCTGGTTTCTTCCTTCCTTCCTTCCTTCATTCCCTCCTTCCCTCTTTTTCTCATCTCCTTCCTTCCTTCCTTCCTTCCTTCCTTCCTTCCTTCCTTCCTTCCTTCCTTCCTTCCTTCCTTCCCTCTCTCTTTCCTTCTTTCCCTCCTTCCCTCTCTCTTTCCCTCCTTCCCTCCTTTCCCTTCTCTTTCCTTCTTTCCTTCTTCCCCTCCTTCCTTTTCTTCTTTCCTTCTTTCCTTCTTTCTTTTCCTTCCTTTCCTTCCTTTCCTTCCTTCCTTCCTTCCTTTTCCTTCCTTCCTTCCTTCCTTTTCCATCTTCCACTTTTTTTCCCAATGTATATGAGCATCACTCATATAAAAAAATCTTCCCACCTCTCCATTGCAGTGCCCAGAACTCAATATCAACCTTCCAAAGAACCCATTTTTACCCATCCTTGAACCTTGCCTTGCACCTTACGAGGGACTTCCAAATTTGAGGGCAACAAATTCATTCTTTTCAGGATTTGCTTTTAATTTTTTTCCACCTGCCCCATGAGGAAACAGCTCCAGGAGCTGCAGCAACCCTGGGATGGGAGGAACGTGTCAGGGCAGAACGTGCAAAACCTCCCAATTCTACAATGAGGTTTTTCATGGCTGGGAAAAACCTCCCGTGCCCCAACCTTCCCCCGTCCCCCTGCTTTGCAAAAATAAATAGAATAAACGGGGCAAAACCTCCGGGAGAAATCCCTGAGCAGCCCCTGAGTGCAGCTAGTTAGGAAATATTGCGGTGTCAGGCTGATTTCATTTGGACCATTTATTTGATGGAGAAATATGGGCTAAAATAAATTTCCCAAACAAATGTTATGACTCGGCAGCCTCGGCGAGCCCGGATTCCTCCTCGGCTGAGCCTGGAGATCCCACGGGTGGGGGGTGAGGAGAAGGGGGTTGAGAGCCTGAAAATAACCCTGGGGCAGCTCCAGTGATGCCCCATCACGGAGTTATTATTGATATTTCCACCAAGGGCCATAATGTGGAGTGTTGAGGTGGAAGGTGCTGCCGTGCTGGAGCTGGGGATGCCTGAGATGAGTTTTCATTGAGTGGAATTGGGGTTTTTTTAGGGCTTTCTTGCAGCCCAGGTCTGTGTATGGAGTGTGGGCATGAGGTGTCATCCTGGCGTGGTGGCTCCTGGTGCTCTTGGGAGATGCCTCAACATGTGGCCATCACCTCCTGGGCTTCTCTTGGGCTTTTGGAGGAGACTTTGGGCTTTCCAAGCTTTGACATGGGACCTCCAAGGTTTTTGAGCTGTGTTCTGCTTGGAACTGCTCATCCTGGGTCTAACTCTGATCCCAGGATGGTGGCTCCTGATGCTCTTGGGAGGTGCCTCAACATGTGGCCACCACCTCCTGGGCTTCTCTTGGGCGTTTGAAGGAGACTTTGGTCTTTCCAGGCTCTGACATGGGACCTCCAAGCTGTGTCCTGCTTGGAACTGCTCATCCTGGGAAGGACTCAGCTCCTTCAGCAGGACTTTCAGAAGGTCCCACCTCTGAGATGAGCATACACTCATTTAAAAAATAATAATAAAATTGGGCATTGCTTGTTTGGAATGACACAAAAATAATCCAGTCTGGGCAGCTGCTTGGGAGGCTTTATTGTTACCACTTTTTTTCCCTGTCTTCCTGAAATTCTCAGTGTCTTTGCTTTGTTTTCCTTAGTCAGTTGCTCAGATTTATTTCAAATCAGAACCAGAAATATTTTCATTCTATTGTAGGTATTGAGGTTGTTAGAAAAGGCAATGGCCACATCCCCTCATGGACACCTCTGAGCCAGGATGACCCTTAATTAATATAATAATCCTTATTAATATTTGGACTTTAAAGCTTGTTTCGTGTTCCAGCCTTAAAAAATGTCCTGATGTTGATTTTTAAAGGCAAAACCACACGGGAAATACTTAATTATGCCCTTAACCCTGGGCAGGAATTTGTGAGGACTTTAAATTTCCCAATTTAAATTCAATTTTAAATTAATCAGAGCTTGAAAGTGGGGCAGGATTTTGTACAAAATATTATTTTACTGCTGCAAACATCCCCAAATTGATGGATGTTGGTGTGGTGGGAGAGTCCTGGAGGTGCTGGGATAGAGCAGAATATGACCCAAGGAATTTGGAGCATGACTTGATGTGATGGGGTCAGGGGGGGTTTGACCCATGGTGCTGAATTTACCCCACCCCAAATAAGCCCCCGATTAAATCAGGAGAGCGCAGCCCCTGTTGCCTCAGTCAAGAGCCTGGAGAGATGTGAAGAGATGAAATAATTAAAAAAAAAAAAAAGATTTAAAGTCTGCAAACCATCCTGAAAAGTTGATTAATTAATTACAACCAGTGGACGAAGTTCTGCTCTCAATTAACACGTGCAGCCCCGTTGGAATTAATGGGGTTGCACGTGTGCGTGGGCAGGAATTGGTGCGAGAGGTTTATTACCAGCAAATGGCAATTAATAATGGTGCTCCTTTTATATTTCCTATTATAGCCTATTAATATCTCCAGCCCTTGCAACTGCACCACTGCCACGACAGCACTTATGAATTAGGAGCTGGGGGAACCCCCTTATTTTTTATTTTATTTTTTAATTTATATTATTTCCCCCCCCCCCCAAGAAGTTTCTCTTACCAAAAGTTTGCCTAGTGTTATTTTTATAGCCGAGTGAGAGAGAATTTACAGGGAGCTGAAATCATTGAAGCTAATTAGCTGAATGGCCCTATTATTTATCCAGGGACACGTAGTACAATAATTGCTATTGCAGGTTTGAAGCATCTCAGGGATATTAATTCCAGAGCTTTCATGTCATCTCAGTACAGTAAAACTTCCTAATGGCACCCTGAAGGTGCATAATCTCATTTTAAAACTCCTTTTTCTTCTTTTTTTCTGAGGGAACTGGCAGAATCTCCTTCCATAAAAGCTGAAAAAGGGGAAGAACTCATAATATTTTCCTCATAAGAAAGCAGTTATATTTTCTTATTATTTTTTCCCACTCTCTGACCTTTCTTGCTTCCCGATGATGGGTCTGCCAGAGCTCTCCATCAAAAGTTTCCCTCAACTTTGATCTCCTGCTGCTCGGTGATGGTCATTTTGGCAGCACCCAAGGGTCCACGATGGGTTGGGGATGGGGGGGACTCTTGTGTCCCTCCTGGGGCTCCTTCAAAAAGCAGAGAAGGGATGAACAGAGGTTTGATGTCCTCATGGAAAGGACCCACCAGCGTCCAGTGGTCTGGAAGGTTTTGGGTTTTATCTTCTCCCATGGGGCAGCTCAGGAGCTCTTGGGGGCCACCTGGCCCAAGGATGGTGTGAGGAGCTCGGGGCAGAGTTTCTGCCCTTTCCTATCGTTGACAGATGGTTTTCATGGATGATGCTGGAGGATGAAGTTTTTAGGATGAGCTCTGCACTGGTGTGGGGTTTGTGGGGTTGAAGGTTTATGCTGGCCAGGAGATCATGGCTCATGGTGTGTCCCCTTTGCTGCAGGTCCCTCCGGCCTTAGCTGGGTCACAGCTTCGGCACAAGCACCAAGTTCAAGGCAACCCTGGCCCAGAAACTCTGTGGCACTTCAGGACATGGTCTAGGGGTCAAGGAGATGTTGGGATGAAGGTTGGACTTAATATCTTAGAGGTCTTTTCCAACCTAAATGATTCTATGATTCTAAACCCTCCCAGCCTGGGCACACGAGGCCAGTGCAGATAGGAGAGAGCAGGGAAGTCCCTGTGGTGCCACCACCAGTGGTGTGACATGCACAAAGTCACCTCTCACAAGGTCCTGCCCCAAACCAGCTCATCCCAACTAAGTTCCATCCCATCTAAGTTTTCACCGTTGTCTCTCACGAGTACTTTTCACCCGGTGGGGATAAAATAAAGCACCCATCAGAGAGGAGAGTCAAGATGAAGCCCATTGCTGTGGTTGAGAGATGGCTCAGATTCATTCCTCTCACTCCAGGCCATCAAAGAGGTGAAGACCCCAAGACCTTGGGGCAGAGCGAAGTGTCCCCAGGGGGAGGTTTGCATCTGGAGAGAGGAGGAGGCAGTTTTGAGGAGACACCTCACTTGGGCACCAAGAGTTAAATGGGATGAGGCCAAGCTTCAGGCCTCCACAGCAGCTGCACCAAAGTCCTTCCTGGAGCCTGCTCAGACTCTTCCAAAGATGCTTCTCCAGAAAGAGAATCGAGGTGGTGCCTGGTGTAGAGTGAGGAACCTCAGAGCATCTTCACAGCCCTTGCAAGGATGAGCTGCAGCCCCCCAGGAGATGCTCAGGTCACCGTGCCCATGGTTGGGGCTGGACCTTGGTGTGGAAACCAGAGTTCTTCCACCATCCCATCTTTGTGCTGGGAACATTGATGGGCCCTTTAATTAGAACCACGCGAGCGGCGCCGCGTTCGCTTTAATTTAGCTTGATTTAAACGACACTCGTGGGCCAGATGAACCAAAGTCACTGGAGCTCCACCAATTTCCACCAGCTGAGGACTCGGCAGTAAAAAGAGGGGTGTGTTGGGGGGGTGAAGGTGGATTCCCCACACTTTGTTTTAACCCAACAATCTTTACAGCCACCCATTAAGTCGCTCCACCAGGGATTGCTCCTCCTGCAAGGAGAGGTTTCAGCGGAAGAAATAAAGCCGAGAAGATTCAGTTTTCACTTGGCTTCTCGTAAAGACAGTCAGACTCCAACATAAACAACAATTTACACCCAGCATTTATTCTGGAAATTACAGTATCGTGCAGCTAACGCACACAGATAAATAACGTTTTATGGGATTCTGCGGAGTCCTTTCAAGGGAGGGGATGTTTAGTGGAATGAGAAGACTCAGGGAAAGGGGAGAGCTCCAGCTCGGGCTGTTAATCCTGGCAAACACAAACGCAGAGCAGGATCCCACAGTTAAGGAGATAAAAAGAAATCCCTCCCTGTTTTGAGGTGCTTCTCCTTCAAGAACATCTCAACATTCGAGGGGACGAGTCCTCGAAGCTGCCCAGGCAGGGAGAGGTTTGGGGTTGTTGTGTTGGCAGCTCGTGGTGGGAAATATTGGTCACAATCCTCTGGAAAAAAGGTGTTTATTTAATGATCCCCATCTTGTCAGAGGTGGCCTGGTGCAGGTTGACCCCCCCCCCATGATGCTTTTCATAGGATCATAGAATGATTCAGGCTGGAAGGGACCTCCAGAGGTCATCTTGTCCAACCTCCAGGCACCACTGAAGCAGAAGCGTGACCAGGCTTTATAAAATTGTAAAACACAGGGGGAAATGGCTGGATGTAAGAAAATCTGACAATTTTGAAGCAGATTCAATGGCAAAGGGAGTTGATATGGGAGATTTCAGCATAAAACCCTTGGATGTGTCTATGGACTGAGGGAGAAGTGTGAGGTCTCTGGCAGGAGCTGTCTGGAGGAGCTTCTGGAGCAGCCCAAGGGGAGCTGAAGCACATCTGAGGCCAGATATCAAGGGCTTTAAAATGCCACCATCCTCTGGTGAGACACAGCCCGTCCTTAAAGCTCATTTTATCCCTGCAGAAGTGGCTGATGTGCTCTCTCTGCCTCTCATGGAGGCTCAATGTCCCCATGGCCATGGAGCCCAGACCTAGGCTGGAGCATCTTGTGTTAGAGGAGGGTTCTCAGCTTGTTTCCTCCTACAAAACTTTCACCCTTTTGACCAGGATACCTCCCAAAAACCCTGTTCATAAACTCCAAGGTCAAAGTCTGGTGTAATAAACCAAACCCAGAGCATCCATTCCTTGGGCAGGATGGAGCAACATGTGGTGACCTCTTTGAACAAGAGTCCACTTGTCCTAATTAACATCAGCCTGTCACTGTTATTATTAGTTAGGGGGTTTAACTGCTTCTCCCAGGAGTTGTTCTTTGGATCGTGGTGTCTCCCATCCCCTGGCAGCTTTGCCCTAGAAGATCCTCCTCTTGCTCTCATGGGGGTCAAAAGTGTTGGTGTCTTCTCAGGCTTCTCCTGCTCACGGGATGGTGGGGGCTGGACGTGTCCAAATGCTTCTCAGGCTTCCTTTCCTCTTTGGTTTGTTGCAGAAATGCTGTTTAGGGGAGGGGCTGGTGGTCCCTGGTCCTGAGTCAGCTGCAGTTTGATGTGTGGCCCTGGATGACTCTCTGCTCTGACCTGGTTACTTCATAGGGGTCTTCATAGAATCATCATGGTTGGAAATGACCTCTAGGATCATCAAGTCCAACCTTGGTCCAACATCTCCCTGACCCCCAGACCATGTCCCAAAGCTCCACATCTACTCGTTGGTTGAACCCCTCCAGGGATGGGGACTCCAGCACCTCCCTGGGCAGCCTGGGCCAGTCCCTGACCACTCTGCCAGCAAAGAACTTCTTCCTAATGTCCAATCTAAACCTTCCCTGATGCAGCTTGAGGCCATCACCTCGTATGATACAAGTTTGCCTGCCCAGATCTTCCAACAGGTAGAAAAATTAAGTCCAAAATGTGACATTTTTCCCCCGCTTTGCTCAAGAGAACATTAATTACAGAGCCTAAACTTTTCCAGTGTCAAGCTGTGGAGCATCAAATCTTCAACCAGAGGCAGCTCTCTCTGTTTGTGTCCCCAATAATAGAGCAAACCCACATCTTATGTGAGGCAAGATCATGGTGATATGAATAGTGGCCACCATGGAAATAGGGGGTGGTCCAGCTCACGTCAGACTCGTTGCCCACCTTGTCCAGTAGCCTTTGCCTCCAAGTGACCAGCAGCAGCTGCTTTGGAGGGGCACAAGAAGCCCCCGTGATGGTCAGTGATGGAATCACTTGCCTATATTTAGAAATTCCCTCCTGACCCTTTGCTGCTTTACGACTTGAAGCATAAAGGTTTATAGTCCTTAACTTTTATCTTGCCTAATGAAGCTGCAGATGTTCGTGTTCCCCGTGTAAATACCCAGCCCGGATCAGAGCAGGTAAACAGGAGGGTACATTAATCCCTGCCACATCATGATTTAATACTCTAATGAGGACTCCCTGGGTCTGGGGTGGGTTTGATTTTGGCCCCATCCGAGCTGCTGGTGGGTCCTCCTCCTCCTTCCACCCCAAAGACACCTCATGGGGGACTTCTAAAGCCACGTACGAGGTTGATGTAGGTTCCTTCCCTTTTCGCTTGGTGATCCCACTTTAATTCCATCTTCCCCCTCTCCTCTCCCCTCTGTTGGTGGCTAAGATGAAGCTGAGGAGGAAGGGAGCTGGGGTGGCACATCCCAGCTGCCAGAGATGGAGCGAGAGGCATTTACAGCCTGACAGCAAGAGAAAGATAAAGATGGATCTGAAGCCTCGGTGGCTGTTAGCGAGGGGAGGAGGAAACGTTTATGGCCCCATCTGCCGGCGTTTCAATAGGATGGGACCAGCTTTATGGCAGGAGCCTCCAGTGCCACTTCCTTCCATTTGGGAGCAAGGGTCTGGTTTCAAGCTGCTCCCGGGGATCCCGCTCTTTGGATGTCCCAGGGTTGGGGCAGGAAGGAAGGGAGGGAGAGGATGGGGGATGCTGCAGGGACCTGGTGGGGTCCACGGGCACAGGTCGCGCCCAGGGCCTTGAATTCAGGATGTTTGTTGGTCAAGGTGGTGGAACCAGCCTAGAAAAGTGGGTTCTGGGGGTGTTTTTGTAGGAGTTGGGGAGCAGAACCTCTCCATTGAGAATCCACTCACCTATTGATCAATGATCTCATCCATCAGTGATCATAGAATCACAGAATGTTTGAGGCTGGAAGGGACCTCCAAAGCTCATCTGGTCCAACCTCCCTACCCAAGCAGGGACATCTCTACCTAGGTAGATGTTATGATATCTAGGTAAACATGATAACCCCCATACTTTGCATGGAGCTGCTGCTTTTTTAGACCTGGAGGAGTCAAAGCTGCTCCTGGGGCAGCTCGTGGAAGAGAGTCTAAACCAGGCTGCTCAAGTATCAGCCCCTTCTTAGTTCCTCTAATAACAGGGAGGAATTACAGCGGTTCTCCCGTTAGGACTGAGCACCTTACACTGGAGATTATCAAGCACTTTACAGTAGAGGTTAACTGGTGTTACCCCTGCTTTGCAGCTGGAGAAAATTGATAGGTAGAGAGGGAAGAGGGTGTTTTCAGGGTCAGTGGAGAGCCAGGAGCTGCTCTTTGCTGCTCCCTGCTGCGAGCTGCCACCAGGCACCGAGCCCTTGTGCAGGGACGTTGAGCACTTGGGTGCTCTGATTTAAAATAACCCCCCAAATATTGGGGGTTTGCTTGTATTTGCTGCAAAATCTCACTGAGAAGAAGCCATATGAGTTCCCCTAAGCAGGTGGATTCTCCCCTCTGCTCTATGTCTCTCTGCTCAGCCCTGGGACTCCACAACAGCTTCCGCAAATATTTGCTCCACAATATGACAAGGTGCCAAAAGAGCCCCAGAGCAGCCAGAAAAATCTCCAGGAAAAACAATTAGAACACACCTGCCATTTTTTTTTCTCTCCTTTCCTTTCCTCCAGTAACCATAGCAATAATCTTTTGGTGTCTCGGGGGTTACGAGGCAGCTCTTAAAAGCCTTGGAAATGGCAAGTGGCTGGATGCTGCCGGGTGCTGAGCAGGTCCTGGGTGGGGAGGGCACTTGAGCATCTTGCAGGAGCAAAGCCCTGGATGCTTTTCAACCACGTCACCTCCCACCCCGGCCAACCCTTGGCGCAGCCCTCCCTTGAAGTGGTTAACTGAGCTGTGAAGCCTTCTATCAGCCGTAATAGCTTCAAGGTGGGGAATAAAAAATGGAGAGTGTTTAAATTGTTAATGGGTTTCATGTTCTTGTCACTGTTGAGGGTTTGTTCCCTTTTATAAACTCATAGTTTTTGGTTGACATTGCTTTTATGTGAGCCATCAGCCGGGCGGTGATGGTGTTCCTGTGTTAGACCATTACTGCCGGATTGTATTTGCAGTAAAGAAAGGGAATGGAGGCTGTAAATCTACAGGAGGAGATTTAGGGCTCTGTTGCTCTGCAGTTTAGGCCCCATGTGCTCGGGAAGTCCATTCTCCCCCGGCAGAATTTACACCCTCCCCAAGGCTCCTGCTCCGCCGCTGATGGACGGAGCTCGTCGCCTCCCCAAGGGGCTGGAGGGTGGCCGGGGATGGGGGAGGTGGGTGGTGGGGTTTGTTCTTCTCTGCTTCAGCCTCTAACTTCTGGGAGAGTGGAGGAGAGAGGAGCTGGCTCCAAGCAGGGGAGATCCTGCTCTTGGTCGGGGTGGGGTCTGGTGTGTGTTAACCCCTTCAGGTCTGGGCTACACGAGTGATTTGGGTTCCTCGGCAAAGGGGCAGAGGAGGTCAGTGCACAGAAGGATGGTCCAGGAACAAGTGTGGTCCCCTGGGATGGGCCACAGAGGGTCAGTGAATCGTATCTCTGTGGCCTTCATGTCTTTTTCCCCACTGGGTCCCCAGCGGTGGAGGTTTTGCTCTAGGATTTGTTCTGGTGGTGAATTGAACCTTTGCTGAGACTTCCCAGAAAACCTGGAATGGGGACCCAAGTGCTTCTGAGTTCATAGAGTCATAGAATGGGTTGAGTTTGAAGGGATCTCAAAGATCACCTCGTTCCAACCCCCCTGCCATGGCAGGGACACCTCCCACTAGAGCAGGTTCCTCAAGGTCCCACCCAACCTGGCCTTGAACACCTCCAGTGTTTGAGGTTCTGAGTCCTGCTCTTGGCTCTGCCCACTCGTTTATTACAAGTACAAAGTGAAAGTGATGAATAGATGGGTCGTTAGAAGAACTAATTGCCTGCGTGGGGCCAAATTCCCATGGCCACTGGCACATCAGGCTGAGGTTTAACCCAGCAGAACAAAGTCTGAGTTGGCTGAGAGGTGGGCACCGGCTGCTTGTGAGAGTGGAGGGGTGCAGGAGGTGGTGGAATGAGCATGTGTGATGCCTTTGCCCCGTTCTCCTGGTGGCTGGATGCAGAGTGGTCCCTAAAACCCCCTCCAGCACATCAGGGCTTGGACCCCTCCCACATCCCAGCGTATGGGATTTAATTGCACGCAGCTCCTGAGTCCCTGTTCCCCCAGCAGGGGTGTCAGATGATCTCTCAGCCCAATTTGAGCCCCAAGTCCAGTAAAGATCTAATATTCCTAATTAGCCAGGCCCACTCCTGCCTCCCTCCACCCACCCTGCACCAGGGCATGGCCAAAGGACGAGCTCCCAGGGGGCTCATCAGTGCCTCTGCTCCCAGAGCCTCTGGAGTTCATCCCAGGGTCAGCCTGGGATGCTCTTCAGCCTCCTGGGATGGTGCAGGTGGGTTTTGGGGGGGGTTGGGGCCAGCAGCATCACTTGGTCTTCCTTTTGGAGAGGTGTGGGAAGGCAAAAATAGAGCCTGGATGAGGCTCTTCCTTCCCTGTCCCAGGAGTTTAATGCAGAACTGTCAGCTCAGAGCACTGCAAAACCCCCAAGCTGCCCTTCCCTGCTCTTCCCCTTCCTCTTCCTCCTCCTCTGAAAGGAAAAATCGTGATTTTTTGGGCTTTCAGAGCACGTGGGGGTGGGTTCAGGCAGATGGAATCGTGTGCACCCAGGTTCTCAGTCCCCCTCCCTGCCCTCCGGGTCGAGATGATGCTGCCCATAATTCCAGAGCATCGTAAATGGGAGGTCTGGCTTTGTTCTCTGCCCTTTTCCCTCGTGTTTTACAGCTTTTCTTCCCTCCACCAGGGAAATGAAGTCGTGTGTTGGGTATTCAGGGGACTCCAGGGGCACAGGGCTATAAAGGAAATATTTTGAATATGATGAAATGGCACAACTGGCAAGAGATGGTTGGTGCCATGGGGGTCTGTGACCTCCCCCTCCAGCCCCGTGTGTCCAAGGCTGGTCAGATGAGGAGCTTCCAGAGGTTTTACCCTCCAAGGTTGGGGTCTGGGGGTGCTGCACCCCTCACAGGCTCACCCAGCCTGCTCCAGCACAAGCACCAACCATCTCCTGGGTCCAGCTCTGCCCCAAAGAGCCCCCCAGATGCAGGTCACACCTTCTTTGGGCATCTCCACACCTGGGACTGGTTCTTCCCTGCCTGACTTACTGGTTCCAACACCTCATACCAGCCCAGGACAGGGTATTTCTCAGTTATTGTGCTCTCAGTGGGCTCAGGAGGGTCCTTGCAAGGCAGGGCAGGGGGATAATCTCCTGCCCTACGTGTCTCTCTGGGTGTGTATGCGCATATATATCCATATATGCACATATATATTACCAGAAGTGAAGGTCGAGCACATTACTCAAGCCTCAGCTCTTCCCTGAAGTCCGTTGTTTACAGACAATGCCTGTCCCTGGGGCTCACTCCCATAAAACCTGATTATCATATATTCCAGGGCATAAACTTGAGCCGTCAGCCCCTGAGCCCTCCTTTTATCTTCTCTTTTCCTCTCCTTTTATTCTCACCACCCTTTGTAGTTCTGTCGGGATATTGGGTCGCCGAGACTCTTCTTATCCTCCCGATAAGATGGGGAATCCTGGGAGAGCCTCAGTGGACCCCCAATACCTGGATCTGGAGCCCGGTGAAGGTTTTCACACCACGCAGGCAACACAATCTCCAAACCCTCCTTCCTCCTCCGGGCTCTTGGCTCCTTCTTGTGCCAACACGAATCGGGGCTGGGGATGATGCTGGGACCTCAGCAGAGCTGCTCCAGCTGCTTGGCTGCCCTCAGAATTCCAGAAATCAGGAATGCTGCCCCTTCCCCAACCTCCACGTGGACGGTGGTGATGCTGGTTGTTGAGTGATGCTGTTTCCATCCTCCCTCTCTCATCCTTCCACCAGCGTGGGGCTGGTTGGCTGCTGCTTTCTTGCTGCTGCTGCTGCTCAGGTTTCATTGATGCCTCGGTGTTTTCTGAGGGGTTTTTTTTTGTGTGAGGCATTACTTGATGCTCTCTCCCACGCTGCAGTGGTACCTCAAGCTGCAGAGAACTCTCTCTGCCTGGCCTGCCAGCCCCTTCCCTCTCTCCAGAAGGCTAATCCAGCATTAGAATACAGTAACAGCAAAAAAGGCACCTCCTTTTCCTCCCCCCACCCCGTTTCTTCCTTTTTTTTTTCCTTTTTCTGTTCTTAATTCACTGTCTAGTGAGTTTCTGATTGACTCAAAGACCAATTAAAGTAAAATTTAATGGGAGAATAGATTAACTCCCCGAGGTTCCCCTGCCATCCATCACATTTTTATAGCAGGAGCTGTGAAGAAGCTCATAACTTCATGCTGTGAATGTGATAATAAAGAGGGCACGGAGAGGATCCCGATTTACTGCCGGGCTGGTGTGCACCAGCCTGGGATTTACTGCCCCAAGCCCACCCCCCTTTTATTTGGAGGGAGGTGGCTGGATCTGGACCCAGCACCAGCTCCTGGAGGCTGGAAGATGGGTTGATGGGATGATGGGTTGATGGGATGATGGGTTGATGGGTTGATGGGTTGGATCCTGCATCTCCACAGCTGAGGAACCACCTCCACTGTTGCTCAGTCTCAGCCCTGGGTGCTGATAGTGAGGTGGGAAAGGAGGGGGGATGTCAGGGGTCACCACAGCTCCATGGGCCCAGGAGTAATGGGTTTAAGCTAGGAAAGGAGGGATTTGGGCTGGATAGTAGAAAATTTAGGCTGGATATTAGAAAAAAGTTCTTTAATATGAGGGTGGTTGATCAGTGGAATGGGCTGCCCAGAGAGGGGGTGGAGGCCCCATCCCTGGAGTCCTTCAAGGTCAGGCTTGCTGGGGCTCTGAGCAGCCTGCCCTAGGTAGAGATGTCCCTGCTGGTGTAGGGAGGTTGGCCCAGATGAGCTCTGGAGGTCCCTTCCAGCCTTAAACACTCTATGATTCTAAGCCTGGGAGATGTACATGGGAGACTGTCCCTTGCCATCTAGATGGACACGAGTGGTGGCGTGGAGATGGTGGCAGGAAGAAGTGACAAGCCCAAGGCCAGGTGGGACATTGGTGGCACTCCCAACATGGAGCTTCTAAAAGGAGGTTGTGGTGAGGCTGGGGTTGGGCTCTTCTCCCAAATCACTAACGAGGTGATGGCCTCAAGTTGCACCAGGGGAGGTTTAGGTTGGACATGAGGAAGAAGTTCTTCACTGGCAGAGTGGTCAGGGACTGGCCCAGGCTGCCCAGGGAGGTGCTGGAGTCCCCATCCCTGGAGGGCTTCAACAAACAAGTAGATGTGGAGCTTTGGGGACATGGTCTGGGGGCCAGGGAGATGTTGGGATGACTTGATGATCCTAGAGGTCCTTTCCAACCATGATGATTCTATGGGAACCTGGTGGGATTCTGCTCCTCGTCTGTGACATCAGAGACTTGTGAGGGGATTTTTCTTTGCTGAAGGGTCAGGAGGAGGGTCACAGAGAAGCCTCTTCCCTCCGGGCTGTGTTCTAAAGGGAGAAGCAGGAGGGAGAGCCAAGAAAAACCCCATCTCCCCTGGTGGCTTTCTGAGAAGCTTTGTGTGCTCAACAGCAGCGAAGTGCAGGAGAGGGGAGAATTTATCTGGAAATAATAGAAACTATTTGTTGGATTTCCTGGGCCGAGGACCTGGAGTTAATCATTATCCCACAACCCCCTGAGTGATGCTTCTTGCAGCTTCCCCTCCCTTGCTAGTGCTCCGGTGGGAGTGCTCCTGACGCGCCTTTGTCAGGCACCATCAGCAGCATTGAGCCACCCTGAGCACCCCATTATTAATCCTTTTCTCCCGGTGACATGACGGCGATCGATGGCTGAACAAGCTATTGGAAGTGCAGCAATCAACTGGGCTCCAGTTAACCCAACGGGATCCTGGCTGGGGGCCGGGAAGGAGCCAGGGGGATTTTAGGGATGCTCCTGCTCGAGCCTTCCTATAGACATCAGGGTATAGAGGAGCAGAACCCTGTGGCAAGAGGCTTGAAGGTGTTGTAGCATCGTGTATAATGTGATTAATTCATTCCAGGTAGTAATTACAGGTATATAGAAGCAGAACCTGGTGGTAGGAGGCTTGAAGGTGTTGTAGCATCATATATAGTGTGATTAATTCATTCCAGGTATTAATTACAGGTATATAGAAGCAGAACCTGGTGGCAAGAGGCTTGAAGGTGTTGTAGCATCGTGTATAATGTGATTAATTCATTCCAGGTAGTAATTACAGGTATATAGAAGCAGAAACTGTTGGTAGGAGGCTTTAAGGTGTTGTAGCATCATGTGTAATGTGATTAATTCATTACAGGTAGTAATTACAGGTATATAGAAGCAGAAACTGTTGGTAGGAGGCTTGAAGGTGTTGTAGCATCATGTGTAA
This sequence comes from Brachypteracias leptosomus, assembly GCA_013401335.1. Lineage (NCBI taxonomy): Eukaryota > Metazoa > Chordata > Aves > Coraciiformes > Brachypteraciidae > Brachypteracias > Brachypteracias leptosomus. The sequence goes on along the minus strand of VYZX01014195.1, from coordinate 75,961 downwards.
TGTGATTAATTAATTACAGGTAGTAATTACAGGTATATAGAAGCAGAACCTGGTGGCAGGAGGCTTGAAGGTGTTGTAGCATCATATATAGTGTGATTAATTCATTACAGGTAGTAATTACAGGTATATAGAAGCAGAAACTGTTGGTAGGAGGCTTGAAGGTGTTGTAGCATCGTGTATTTCTCTTGGGGTAATGTGATTAATTAATTAGAGGTATTAGGGCATCTTGTTGCCCCAGGTGAGGGGAGGTTGTTGTACCAGATGAGGAAATATAGGGGATTTTTTTGGCATGATTTTGCATGCAGAGGGTCCCTCTACGTCCATGCTCATGCCAGGGGCTGTTTCTGGGGTGGGGTTTATCCAGTGTAAGATGTTTTCTCCTCTCCTGTGTGCTGAGGTGCTGTGGGGACACAGGAGGGGGGCTGGGGGGGGCAGTGCCATCTGCTGGTACATCCACAGAGTTTTCAGATATGGGGATTTCTGACTGTGAGAGGAGCTGGAGTTTTATCTTGGGCTGGTGTGTGGGTCTGCTCCCATCATGGGTGCATCACATCCCCTATACATCCCTCAGTATCCCATCCCCTATACATCCCCCAGTATCCCTACCCCTGATACATCC